>BQKN01063630.1:159659-201466 GCA_022839385.1 Asparagus kiusianus
ATCATTTATCTTTTAATATTATTAGCTTACTTGTCTTAAAGTTATCTTGTCTATTCCGGTAAATGTTATTATGTCTATTATTGTTATTTTCACTTATAATGATATTTAAGCACAATTTCACCAAACACCTTATTTTTGGAAGCAGGTTATGATATATGATTACTAAATATATACTTTCAGCAACTTTATATAAGTTTTTTTTTCATAAGCTATTTACGTAAGCAACTTATCATGTCCTCGTATATATCCTTACTCATGCAATCTAAACCAATTTCTCATAATCTATAAGTTGCTTTCCCAGACTTGTAAAGTTCCTCAACGAGTCAGTAGAATCACTAACGATGGGTTACAATGTATAAAAGAGCTCCATTAATGTTTTTTGTTCTAAAGATTTATGGAGAAACAGAAAAACATTGCTCAAAATACAAAATGATTATAGACTGAGGTTGAAGAACATGAAACTAACCTAATGCCAGTCATCCTGTGCCTAGGCCTGGGTCTGTTCACTGGGCCTGGCCCAAAGATGATTCGGGACTGACATAGTGCTGGGCTCACTACAAATATTAATCCATGACTCCTCATACAAAAGTGCACGTACGGCATCAGAAATCTACACCTGTACTAATATATGAAGAACATTGTGGGGGCAGTAAAATTTTAGAATGAAGGAAATTTCATCCATTCTTATTACAGTTCGGAGGAAAAAAATGAAAACTTTACAACGGAGATTTTTTTTCATTTCCTTTATTTTCATTTCTTTATACACAAATGCAGGTAAGGCATCAGAAATTTATATCAAAATGAAAACTTTATAAGGGATATATATTTTTCCATTTCCTTTTTTTTCATCTCTTTATACAAAAATGCACGGAAGGCATCAGAAATCTATATCTATACTAATATATGGAGAACATGGTGGGTACGGTGTAGTAAAATTTGAGAGGAATAAAGGACACTTCATCCATTCTTATTGTAATTTGGAAGGTAAAATGAAACTTTCTAAGGGAGATTTTTTTTTCATTTCCTTTCTTTTCATCTCTTATTTCTAGATAAAACTTATGATAGAGTGCCTAGAGAGTTAATATGGTGGGTGTTAGAAAATAAAACATGTATCTAGTATATATATTAATGTGATTAAAGATACGTACGATAGAGTAACAACTAGAGTAAAAACTAATGAATGAGAGACTAAATCATTTCCTATTATCATAGTTTTATATCAAGGGTCAGGTTTAAGTCCTTATTTTTTGCATTAGTTATGGACCAATTTATTAAGCACATTCAGGATGAAATCTCATGGTGTATGTTATTTATCGATGATACAGTGTTAGTTGATGAAACTAGACGAGACATTATTTCTAAAGTAGAAAGATGAAGATAAACTTTTGGACCTAAAGGTTTTAAAATTAGTAGAACTAAAAACGGAATATATGGAGTGTATTTTTAGTAAAACTAGGAAAGGAAGAGAGCCTATGATACATATTGATGGCCAAGAAATTCCTAAAACTAATCATTTTTACTATTTAGGATCATTCATAGGCATGATGGTAAAATAGAGGATGATGTTGTGCATCAAATCAAATCAGAATGGTTGCAATGGAGGAGTGCTTTAGGAGTCTTATGTGATAATATAATACCAATAAAACTAAAGTGAAAATTCTATAGGACGGTTATAAGACCAACAATGTTTTATGGGTCAGAGTGTTGAAAAATTAAAAAGCAATATGTTTAAAAAATGAGTGTAATAGAAATAAGAATGATGTGATGGTCTTATGGGTATATATTAAAAGATAGGATAAGAAGTGAGTGCATCCGTAGTAAATTAGAGACTGCTCCTATTGAGAATAAAATGAGAGAGAATAAATTAAGATAGTTTGGTACGAAGACCCCTTAGTGCAACAATTAGAAAAGGTGATAATATAAAAGTTAATGTGGCTAGAAGATTTAGATGTAGATCTAGAATGACTTGGTTAGAAATAATTAAGAAGGATATAATTAGGACTAAGTTAACGAAAGAGATAACCCATAATAGAATGGAATAAAAAAATAGGATTCACATAACTGACCCCAAACATTTGGAATAAAAGCTTGGTGGTGGTGGTGGTTGTTGATGTTGTATTTCTAGAACATTCTAAATAGAAAAGAATTTGAACTCGCATAGTTAACATTGTTATTTTCCTAGAGATTTTTTTCTTTTATTTCCTCATTTCTTATTCCTAGAACATTCTAAATCATGAAATGAGAACTCATATAATTAAATTTCAACATTTTAAAATTGTTTTTTTAATCACCTACTCCAATTACATTATAATCAATAAGAAAAACTATCTAATAAAATTGTATAAGAATAAATTTAATTGTTAAATGATAGTTTACGATTCATTTTCTACCTCAAACTTTATAATAAATTTTCATAAATTAAATCATCATCAAGCTACTAATATGTCCATATAAGATAAATTGGAACAATTTAATATTATCATACCTGCATTGCATGTCCGAATGTGGTAGTATATCAAAAAAAGAAAAAAAAAAATCATTTATAACACTTATAATCTTTTTTTCTAGTTTCCAGGGATATTATAGTGACAACTTTGACGTCATTGATGACTATGTTAGGGAGGGACTCAGAGCTTGTTCATCTGTTCTTTTTTGTTATTGTCTTTTTGTAATGCATCACGTACAGGATTATTATGTGTTATGGCTCCTGCTTTTGCACTCTCTTTTTTAATCTTTCTTTCATTTAGTCTCTTTTGTTAGATTTTAGTGTCTCACGTTTATTTATTTTTTAACCAACTTTAGTGGTCACATTTTTACTCCCACGGTTTTTAGTTTAAGAAACTGCTCATGTTTTATTTTAGTTATATAACTACTCACGTTTTAATGTTAAATTCTTATTGGTCAATAAATTAAGATAACTACTCACTTATCTACTCACGTTGATGGAGTGTGAGTGATTATTCTATTTAAAAGGCTTGGTACTCTCTCTATAGGGAATGCGAAAAAAATTTCTCTCCTTCAAGAAAATTTCGGAAAAGTTCAAGAGGGTTAAGGGAGAGAAAATCAAGTCTTCAAGGTTGTTCATCTTGCAATCAATTTCTCTTCAAGTTTTAAATCATGGATCAATGTATGTTTTCTTAATTAATTGTTCATTGTAAAAATCATTTGTTCTAAGATCTTGGCATAATGATAATCAAATCAAAACTAAAGTATAGTTTGATTTGCTTAAATTTAAAGAATTAAGGTTACATGTGGTATCAGAGCCTTGATTAAAGAACTTATGATTTTCCATCATGATATTTATTAATTAAGTTTTCTATTAAGCCTTGATTAAATTATTCCATTACTATTAATTGAATGTTTAGAATTCTTTAATTAAATGTTTTGATAATTTCGTGTTAAGCTAATAACATAAACCATTAATGTGAAATCATTATAAAATTCGAACTAACTGTTCATTCATTATGTATACATATTTTGGTTGAACTAAATGTTTAGGAGAAATAGCCTAGAGGTAGGTGCTTGGGAGAATGAATAGGAGGTCTGCAGTTCGAACCCTACAGTCACACTAAATATTTACAGTTTTTGATGGGCTTTGGGCCTTGGAGCATTTGGGGCTTTTGAATTCTAATAATATTTTTGTTTGCTTTCAATTATTTTTCCTGCTATTATGGTTATGCTATTTTGGTTTATAACTGTTAACTAGTTATGTATGAATTGTTAGTCTCCATGAATTGCTGGTTTTGTAGGTTTATTATAACACCGTTGTCTAAATTACATTATACAATTTGAAATTCATCACTCATGAATGGTTTGTTAGTCACCAAAGTGACCATACCTTGAAGTTCCATGCTTATCAATTTGTAATAATATAATTTTTAATTACTCATGATTAAGTGATGCTACTAATAAAATGACATGATCGTATATATATATTGTCATGAGTAAATTAAGGTTTATTGATTATAAAATATTTAAGAATCGCCCAAAGGTTGATTGGTAAATTTTATAATCTATAAACATGATTGTGGTTAATTAATATATCTGATGAGATATATTTAGAATATCTAAAGATAGCAAGCATGTCTAATTTGTGTATATAATTTCCAACTATATGAAATAAAAACTAAGCATCAATTATGTTCATTGTTGTACATTGATGGATTATCCAAAGGAGAACTTTGATGTACGTTTATTGTTTAATTTCAATGTTATCTGAAAATGTGTTATGTGTTTAAGTTTAAGCTTATGACTCAAAGCATTAATATGTCAGTATTCTATATATTTGCAGCACGTATTTCTCTTCATTCGCAAGCCTCGTCTATTGTAAAGTTCAATGGGCTTAATTTTCATGAATGGTGTGAACAAGTTCAGTTTCACCTAGGTGTTCTGGATCATGATTCAGCACTCTTGTATGATAAGCTCGCTGCTATTACTGATTCTAGCAGTGCTAAAGAAAGATTTTTCCATAAGGCTTGGGAAAAATCAAACAAACTTAGCTTAATGTTCATGCGGTTGACGATAGCAAACAATATTAAGTTCACAATTCCTAAAACTGATAATACAAAGAAATTCATGAAGTTTGTGGAAGATCTCTCACAATCTGACTCTGTTGATAAGTCAATTGCAGGGATATTAATGGGTACGTTGACCATCATGAAGCTCGATGGTTCTCGTACTATGCATGAGCATGTCACTGAAATAACAAACACAACAACAAGATTGAGATATATGAGAATGAAAGTGAGTGAAAGTTTCCTTGTGCAGTTTATCATAAACTCCTTGCCCTCTGAGTATAGTACATTCCAAATAAACTACAACACTATAAAAGATAAGTAAAATGTGACTGAATTGTAAAGTATACTCATTCAAGAGGAAGTAAGGCTTAAGAAACAAGGAATTCACTCAATTAATCTCATGGGTCGTCAAGGAGCTGGAAAAAAACCAGGAAAGAAGAATGGAAAGGGCAAGAAATGACCACTGAAGGTTAATGAGTCACCTGTCCAAATCCACAAGAAGGAACGTAAGAATGATAAGTGTCATTTCTGCAAAAAGCCTGGACACTATCAGGAAGATTGTCTGAAACGTAAGGCATGGTTCGAAAAGAAAGGCAAACCTCTTGCTTTTATATGTTTCGAATCAAACTTGACAGAAGTTCCTTATAATACTTGGTGGATTAATTCTGGTTCTACCACTCATATTTCAAATACGATGTAGGGATTCCTTACGACCCAAATCATAAGTCCAAATGCAATTTTCATCTTCATGGGAAATCGAGTCAAAGCTCCAGTTGAGGCCATTAGAACCTATCATTTGATTTTAAACACAGGACATCATTTAGATCTTTTTCAAACCCTTTATGTTCCTACTGTTTCTCGCAACTTAGTTTCTTTGTCTAAACTTAATACCGCTGGTTACTCTTTTAAATTTGGGAATGGATGTTTTAGTTTGTTTAAGCATAGTCATCTTATTGGTTCTAGTGTTCTCTTTAATGGTTTATACAAATTAAACCTTAATAATCTTTTTGCTGAAACTCTGTTAACCTTGCATCATAATGTTGGAACTAAACGAAGTTTAGTGGATGAAAGTTCAACTTATTCGTGGCATAAATGTTTGGGACATATTTCCAAAGAAAGAATATAAAGATTGGTAAAGAATGAAATCCTTCATAATTTGGATTTTACCGATCTTGGTATTTGTGTGGATTATATTAAAGTAAAACATACAAATCATACAATTAAGAAAACCGCCACAAGAAGCACACAGCTCCTTGAAATTACACACACTGATATATGTGGACCTTTTGATGTTCCATCCTTTAATAAAGAAAAATATTTTATCACCTTTATTGACGATTTTTCACGTTATGGATATGTCTATTTGTTGCATGAAAAATCTCAATCAGTAGATGCCCTAGAGGTGTTTATTAATGAGGTTGAAAGACAATTAGATAAAAAGGTGAAAATTTTTAGATCTTATAGAGGTGGTGAATTTTATGGAAAATATAACAAAACAGGATAATGCCCTGGTCCACCGTAACAAAATGGTGTTGCAGAAAGGCGTAATCATAGACTAATGGACATGGTTAGGAGTATGTTAAGTTATTCATCTTTACCCTTATCATTGTGGGTGTATGCTTTAAAAACCGTAATGTATTTGTTAAACAAGGTTCCTAGTAAGACAGTTCCAAAGACTCCTTTTGAACTGTGGACAGGAAGGAAACCCAGTTTGAGACATCTTTATGTTTGGGGTTGTTCTGCGGAAATGCGAATCTATAATCCACATAAAAAGAAACTGTACTCAAGAACAACCAGTGGTTTCTTCATTGGTTATCCAGAAAAATCTAAAAGGTATAGATTTTATTATCCTAGCCATAGTACGAGAATTGTTGAAACTGAAAAAGTTAGGTTTATTGAAAATGGTGGCATTAGTGGGAGTATGGAACTACGTAAAGTGGAAATCCAATAAGTTAGAATGAACATTCCTTTACCTTTAACTTCTTCTCAATTTGTTGTTTCTATAGTCGTTGAACAGTTTAATGACTTTCAAGAACAACAAATAAATGATCAAATACTCCATGAAGATGTTGTTACCAATGAACCTGCAATAGATATACCCCATGAAGAAGTAGCATGTCTCAAAGACAGAAAAAATCTATTATTTCTGATGATTATGTGGTTTATCTACAAGAGTCAGAACATGACCTTGGAATTGATAAAGAACCGGTTTCATTTTCACAGGCCATGAAAAATCACAATTCAGATAAATGGTTTGATGCCATGAAAGATGAGTTAAAATCATTAGAGCATAATGAGGTTTGTGATCTTGTAGAATTGCCTAAAGGTTATAAAAGAGTTGGGTGTAAATGGGTCTTTAAGTCCAAACATGACTCAAATGGTAATATCGAATGATACAAGGCTAGACTCATTGCCAAAGGTTTTACTCAGAAGGATGGTGTTGACTATAAAGTAACATTTGCTCCTGTTTCGAAAAAGGATTCATTTAGAATTGTTATGGCTATGGTGGCTCATTATGACTTAGAGCTACATTAAATGGATGTGAAAACTGCTTTTCTAAATGAAAATTTAGATGAAGAAGTTTACATAAACCAACCCGAGGGTTTTTCAGTTGAAAGAAAGGAACACATGGTATGTAAATTTAAGAGATCAATATACAGACAGACTCAAACAAGCTTCCCGACAATGGTATCTTAAGTTTAATGATACTATCACATCTTTTGGATTTAAAGAAAACATTGTTGATCAATGTATATATCTAAAGATCAGTGGGAGCAAGTTTATATTTCTTATTCTGTATGTTGATAATATCTTGCTTGCTACTAATGATCTTAACTTGTTATACGAGACCAAAAAATTTCTCTCTAAGAACTTCGAAATGAAAGATATGGGTGAGACATCCTATGTGATTGGAATTGAAATATTCGGTGACAGATCACAATGATTGTTAGGGTTGTCTCAGAAATCATATATTAATAAAGTTCTAGAAAGGTTCAAGATGGATAAATGCTCTACATCTGTTGTTCCAATTCAGAAAGGGGATAAATTCAGTCTTATGCAATCTCCAAGGAATGAATTAGAACACAAACAAATAGAACAAATTCCTTATGCATCTATCGTTAGGAGCTTGATGTATGCTCAGGTCTGTACAATGCCAGATATTAGTTTTGCTATTGGAATGCTGGGTAGATATCAAAGTAATATAGGATTAGATCATTGGAAAGCTACAAAAAAAGTATTAAGATACTTGCAAGGAACAAATGATCATATGCTCATTTATAGGAGATCTGATCACCTTGAGGTGATTGAATATTCAAATTCAGATTTTACTGGATGTTTAGATATAAGAAAATCCACATTTGGCTATCTGTTTCTTCTAGCTGGAAGAACGATCTTGTGGAAAAGTACGAAGTAGTCTGTCATTGCTGCATCGACTATGGAGGCTGAGTTCGTGGCATGCTTTGAGGTCACTGTTCATAAATTATGGATGCGGAATTTTATTTCAGGACTTGAAGTTGTTGACAGTATTGCCAAGCCGTTGAAAATTTATTGTGATAATGCTGCAACAATCTTCTTTTTTAAAAATGATAAGTATTCGAAGGATGCTATAGGGTGCTAAACATATGGAATTAAAATACTTTGTCGTTAAAGAAGAAGTTCAGAAACAAAGAGTGTCAATTGAGCATATTAGCACAAATTTCATGGTCACGGATCGGTTAACAAAAGGATTGCCACCAAAGATATTTACTGAACATGTCGAAAGAATGAGCATTATTGAAAATCATTCCTAACTGTTATGTAAAGTTTATGTTTATTATATATTTGACACTTTGAGATCATCTGAATATTATTCTGATATATTAATGCATCATGTTTTTTTATTGTTAGTGTATACATGAATGATTATATGAATATTAACAGGATGTGTCTCTGATGAGGACATTATTGTTGGACCATTATGATAAGTCTCATTACAGGTCATGTTTAGTTTAAAACTAATATTGTGATACATAGAAGGGACTATGTCGATTTAACTACGTACGACCGCCACGATCCTTATTAGTTTTCTACTTAATGATGATTAATGGTTTGATCAATATGATGATGGAATTAGCTTACACTATGCATATTATGTTGTGTTATTAAATCATGATGTTAAATTATGAAACATGGACCAAGTGGGAGAATTGTTAGATTTTAGCGTCCCACATTTATTTTTCTTAACCAACTTTAGTGGTCACATTTTTACTCCCACATTTTTTAGTTTAAGAATCTGCTCATGTTTTATTTTAGTTATATAACTACTCACGTTTTTATGCTAAATTATTATTGATCAATAAATTAAGATAACTACTCGCGTTGATGGAGTGTGAGTGATTATTCTACTTAAAAGGTTTGGTCCTCTCTCTAACGGGAATGAGAAAAAAATTTCTCTCCATCAAGAAAATTTCGAAAAACTTCAAGAGGGTTAAGGGAGAGAAACTCAAGTCTTCAAGGTTGTTCATCTTGCAATCAATTTCTCTTCAAGTTTCAAATCATGGATCAATGTACGTTTTCTTAATTAATTGTTCATTGTGAAAATCATTTATTCTAAGATCTTGACATAATGATAATCAAATCAAAATTAAAGTATAGTTTGATTTGCTTAAATTTAAAGAATTAAGGTTATATGTCTTTCTCTTGTATTTTGTTTTGCTTCGACACACTTTTGTCTTCTTCTGTTTTATTAAATTCTTATTAATGAAACAATGGAGGGTTTATTTTTACCCACCTTCTCTAAAAAAACTTTGATGCCATTCAAATTTTACAAGATAGTAATATAGAGCAGTATGAATGAATATAAAAATATCTCTAGTTTAAAATCCAGAACTGTCTCTAGTTAAGTTTAGGTACGAAAGAATTTTTCTTTTTGATTTACGATTCATTTTAACAGAATGAAAATGACGTCATAGGTCAAACCAACCATATTATGAGCTATTTGGGCATAACTATGTGGATTATATACTGACGCCTCGTTTGGTACGCGGGAGTGAGTGGAAATGGAATGCAATTCTAACTTTTTTATTTATGCGTACCAAACGCGATGTGTTTTTAGACGCTAGAATTGCTATTCTCACTTCTTATCAATTTTCACTTTATGCGAGAATTGTCATTCCCAACCATTTAACAAGGAATTGATATTCCCACTTAAGTGAGAATAAAATAATTAAATAATTTCCGATTATACCCTCCTTAAAATATACGAATATATATAAATTCTCATATGCAAAATTATATCTATAGAAATAATATCAATAGATGCTCATACAAGTAATAGACATGTAGCATTAGAAGTAGAAATATAGAATTATAATTATTTAAATCAAAAATAATTTCTATAAAAATTGTTTTTTAATTAGTAAGCCAAAAGTCCGAAATTATTGCTGATACGGTGTACCAAAATATAACTATCAACTAAAAAATTATTTCTATAAGAAAAAAAATCATTGCTATAAAACTTATTTTTCTAGAAAAATGAATTATTTAGTTATTTTTAAAATATTTTTATGTTTTAAAAGTTCTTTGTTTTTGTAAGGGTATTATTAGAAAAATAAATTTTATTATCACTTGTGAACAAATGATACCAAACATGGGGAATGAGAATAAGATTGTCATTCCCGTTTCATTCTCTAAACGCGCCCAAATATGAGAATGAGAAAGTACATTTCATTCCCACATCTATTTCATTTCATTCCTATATTCTTTCCATTCTCACTTGACTCCATTCCCACATACCAAACGAGACATAAACGTAAAGCGAGAACACATCCATAGTGTTTTCGTAGTGAGGTATTTCTTCCAAAATCATGATTGGTTGACCACCGTGGCAAACAAATGGTGTTAGTATGATCATCCAAATCTTGTGCCCCTTTCACAAGTTTAATGCTTTACCCAACTCCTTTAAAAAAATTCTCAAATAAATAAATAAATTCAAATGCTATCAAATAATATGACTTCTCATGAACTTACTCAAATGAACAAACTTAATATTTTTGATAGGTTTGATTTTATTTAATTAGTTACTTTGAGTTAAATGGCTTCAAATCAGAAAAAAAAAACTTGAGTTATTGGAGAAAATCAAACATTTGAACTGCAAAAACTCATTTGAAAAGATAGATAAAATTAAGTATCTTGGAATTTATTATCTTAAGCATATTGGAGTTTATTATCTTCCTATTTTCACATAACGTTAATTTAAACATAGATATTGGTTGGAAGCATCTTATTAAAAGACAAAAATAAGAAAGATAAGTTAGGAAATGATAAAAGATCAAGTTAGTATTTTTTTTAAAGAAATTGTTTTCCTTAAAGGGGATTGGTTTGTTTCCTATGTTGTTGGGGAGAACCCATTTCTTATCATTATTGTCTTAATGTGTAAAGAATGAATGTTTTAGTGGATTGCTTATTAAATAAAATTTGTGTTGTTGGAATAGATGTTTTCTTCACAATATTACGAACCCTAGAACATTTTGCTGTTTTCCTCACTTAAAAAGTGATGAAATTATATTATGTAATTTTTATGAAATTTGATTGACCGTCTAAGTGTTAGATTTTCGTAGGGTTTTTTTTTTTGAAAAGGTAGGTAGGGCAACCTAACCAACCAAGTCATCAACAACATTCCGTCTCAAAAACAATGGGAAAGAAACAAACCAAATATAAGAGGACAAACAATCAACCGACTTAGTTGGGGAATGAGAAACACCATTACCAGTGCGTCTTATATAAGAAACTTTACAGCATCCAGTAATAGTCAGACCAGCGCGAACTTTATTTGCAATAGGAGCCAAGGAAGCAAAAGGAGAAGGACAGTCCACCAAGGAAACAATATTTAGAGAATTAATTTCCTCCACTGAAATCCTCCAGTTCATAAGCTGAACAAAGCGAATGCCTTCTAGGATAGCCAACAGCTCCGCATGATCCACAAACATAGGAATCCTGATCCCCATATAGTAGCAATCAATCACATGTCCATGGTGATCCCGAATAACACCTCCCAAACCAATAATATCTCCTTCTAGAGGAACAACAACATCTGTGTTGAGTTTTAGTAAACCAGGAGCATGAGGATATCAAGCAGAAGGCCATTTGGAAGGGGTGACAATGTCACGGGAGAGATCTCTAACTCCATCCCCTTCCTCCACAAAACAGATAAACCAAGTCACCAAGACCGAGGCCTCTTTAACATCACCACCATGAGAGTGCATATTTCTTTCCCCTATATAAACTACATGGTTGTGAAAGCCAAAGCCAGAGAGTCCCCAGGAGAAACAGAGGTGAGATGGAAAAGGAAATCACCACAAGACGTGTCTTAAAAACCATTAATCACTTCCCAAATATCTAACGACTCCCACACTAAACAAGCAAAGGAGCAGACAGTTGTAGGCAATAAAAAATGCTTTAATTCCTAGCAAAGAAGCTCAAAACTGATAAAAACGCTAATATCTCTCAAACCGTAAAGAATTTGGCAAAACGGATAGGATCAAACCGAACCCTTTAGAGTTGGTTTGGTCGGCTCCGTCTCATTGAGATAGTCGATTTTCATATATAATTCGTCTAATTTTGACTTACAGTTTGAAAGTTATGACTCGTTCTTCGCAGCATGTTCTGAAATCCGCTTGCAAGACTGAACTTCCCCTGAACATTGAAGTTCGCCTGCTATGCTAAGTTTGCCTGACAACTTAGCTCACCTGAACTGATTGAAGCTCGCCTGACAGCTATGCCTACGAGGTTCGCCACACAGCGAAGCTCGACATCAGAAGACAAGGTTCGCCACGCAACGAAGCTCGACATCATAAGACGAGGTTCGTCACACAGCGAAGCTCGACAACAAAAGCGAAGCTCGTCAGTAGAAACGGGGTTCGTAGTTCATAGTTTGAAGAATGAGGCTTGTTAGTGAAGACAAAGTTCATCGTCAGACTCAAGCTCGTCAGTGAAGACGAGGTTCGACAAAAGTAAAGTCACAAGATTTACTATGCAGTTAGACCCAGCAATCGAAGACGAAATTTGTTGGTGAATACGAAGCTTGTCAGACGATGTCAGTGAAGAAAGTTCTCTATACTGCAAAGTTAGCCTTAGAAGACGAATCTCGCTGCATATTAAGGCTCGTACAATCAGATGAACCTCGCCATACAGCAAGGCTCATCGTCCGCAGGAGATCCAGTTGTAACAGCTTCGAAGACCCAGTCAGTAATGTGAGATAAATCCAAAGAGTCAATTACGCCACGACTCTATGATTTTAGCGCATCAGTTACGCCATCTACCCACAATTTTAGCACATCGGTTACATGCTGAAACTCTATAAATAGCTGCAATTAGCTATAAAGAGGTGACTTTTGGAGGGGCAGACGAAGAACACGGGAGGCAGAGCTTTGGCATTCAAGATTAAGATCCGAACCTCAGTTCTAACAATCTAAGCCATCAACAAAGTATCATTCTCTTCTCAAGTTGAAGCGATCTTGATCTGATAGTCAACGAGAAGCAATCTCGACTCAAGCATCGAGGAAAGCATCTTTTCGCCACCAAGAGTCCACATTAAACAAGGAGGAGCTGAATTAATCTTCTCTTCATCTGTAATCGAGAGAGAGTGTGAGTGATTGTAAAGGATTTCGTACCAAGTGATCGAACCCATTTCTTGAAACAAGAGAATCAATTAATCTTCAATTTTTCGACCCTACAACAGTGAACATATGAAGGGAGGTCTCAAAGATAGCAAAGCAAAGGCGTCAACTAGGGGGCACAGAGATTCCCCTACGAGATAAACCAGCCGACAAGGGGAGAGCATCATAGAACAGATGCCAAAGGAACACTCTACTCTTCGGTGGGATCTCTGCATGCTAGATCAATGACCATCACTTCGCTACGCTAGAATCCAAGGTGGAAGTAGTAGCAGGCATAGTGTGGCGAAGAAGTTGGTATCCACTCTGGACTGTGTAGCACCCCTTCTCCTCACAATGCTAAATGAGTCTGTCAGTGACAGGAGAAGGTAGCAGTGGGATAAATGAAATGTCCTCCCGATTTATCTGCCAAAAGGAGATAGCAACCAGCTCATGATTCCAAGTACCTGAAGCAGAGATCAGCTCAGCCACCCTTCTGGAAGGATCGATCGGAGAAGTGATCGGCCTGAAATAAAAGGGCCTTGGGATCCATGAGTCAGCACTGATAGATACACTCTAGCCATCACCTATCCTCCATCTCAGATCTCGAGCCAGGAGCTCTCTCCCCCAGATAATGCTCTACCATAAATAAGAGTAGCCAAGGCCGACACCAGCTAAAAGGAAGTCCGAGGCTCTGAAGTACTTCCCCTTCCAAACCCTACTAGCCAGAGAAGAATGGTCCTGAATGATTCTCCATGCCTACTTAGCCACCAATGCCTGATTAAACATCTGTATATCTCTAAAGCCTAGACCACCCTCTAACTTTGCACAACACACTTTCTGTCACCTAACCTAGTGAATCTTTCTCTCACCAGAAGTTGATCTCCACCATAATCTCATAATGATAGACTCAATCTCCCTTCACAAATAAATTAGAATGCGGAAGATACTAATCACATAGCATGGGATCACCTGTAAAATAGCTTTCACCATAACCTCTCGCCCCCTAGCTGAGAAAAAAGTCCTCCTCTAAGATTGGACTCTTTTCCAACCCGAGTCTCTGATTGAAGTAAAAGTCTGACGACAGCTTCTTCTAACCACCAAAGGGAGGTCTAAGTACCGATCATGTGACTGGGCCCTATCAAGACCCAAGACAGAGAAAATAGAGGCCCTAGTATCCTCATCTACACAGGGGTTAAAGGTGATGACAAACTTCTGAAAGTTGACTTTCTGGCCGGTTGTAGCCTCATATAATAGCAGAGTACTCTGGACAGTCTGTGTAGTGGCCTGGGAAGCCTAAATAAAAACCAAAGAGTCATCTGCAAAGAACAAGTGAGAAATCATTGGCCCCGACCGAGAACAAGATAACCCTCTGATGCACATGTTCTTGTAGGGGTATAAAATTGCCTATAGATCCCTTAACATAGCTCGGCACGATGATTCGACAAATCAAAGGACGTTCGAGGCGACGAGGCACGCAAGCAACGGAATACGTTCGCATGTGGAACCAATCCAACGGTTCGGAAAGTCAACGAGTCGTCCAAACAACAAAACGGACTTGAACTCAAACACCGAGGCAGATTTACTGCCAAATAAAGACCCGAGCTATCAAATCAAGGTCCGATACAAATCAAACGAAGAACCGAAAGACGGGAAAATGATGGAACACACCCGGGGGGACTCGGCCAAAACCGAGCCACCCTAGGGTGGCTCGGCATGAGCCGAGCCACCCCAAGGTGGCCGGCTCCCTTTCCCCCCCTCTCTCTTGTGCACGCGGGCACAGTTCTGGTGCCCTATAAATAGAGGGGGTGATTGTTCATTTGAGGGGACTTTTGGAAGAACTTTTGGAGAGCCGAAACTCTGCCAGATTGTGACCTCACTTCGGAGTTTTGAAGGCTTGAAGACTTGGACACTCGGATTCGGTTCTTGACGAGCACCCGCACCAAACAAGGTAGGAGTTCGAAGAAATCTAATCCTCAGATCTACATCGTTATACTCCGGATCAAAGCTTGGTTCTTTGATCCCGAGATTCGAGCGGTTGTTTCCTTGGTGAAACAATCCCTCTCGGCTATTATCTCCTTGGTGGGATAATACCCGTAATACTTCGTAGATCTGCTCGGATCTAGATCGCGCGGTGGTCCACGGTAAACAACCCTGGCGCAGGCAAACAACCCACAAAAGCAAGAGACCGGATAACAGGATCTTGTGATTTGTTCGACAAATAAGGAAAGTTGTAATTTTTCTTTATTTTCTTTGATTTTCGTTGTAACCGGTTCTTATAAAAAGACCGAATCTTTGTAACGCAAAAAGTTGTTATTTAAGAGTGTAACGGAATCAGCAATGAAGAAAGATTTGATTTTTCCCGCGAACAATCTGGCGACCACAGTGGGAGCCACCGATCTCGCTGCCGAGATCGGAGCGTCGCAGCCGCGGATCTCGATCCCGGTCGTGGAGGAGGTCGAGTATGAGTTCAACCAACAGAAGTACGAGGAGTACATGTCCTCGTCCGGATCTACCTCCTCCCCCAAGTCCAAGAAGTCCCAGAAGTTCTCCTTCAGGAGAAAAGTCCGTTGGTGCGAAAAAGTTGAAGCCACCAACGACAACCTCACCCCGATCGACGCCGAAGTTGCGTTGGGTGAAGTCCTACCGGCCTCTAAGAAGGTCAAATCCGCCGTTGAAGGCGTGGTGACTCTCTCTAAGAGAGCCCGCCAGAGGCAGCGTCAACGCCTTGCGAATCAATTCGCAAAGGCCATAGAGTCCGTTGACGGGGTCCGCTACCATGCGGATCTGAAGAGCAAACGAGGCAAACAGCCTCAACAGCAAATGAAGGGTGGTTCCTCCAAGCCATCAACTATGGAGTGGGTCCGTGTCAAACGGAACCGTTCGACGCTGGAGGAGCGTATCCGCAAACGTCGCGCATTATCGGCGCAAACACGGGCCAAAGCTGAAGAAGCCCATCGGAAGCTGCAGAAGGAGGTGGTCAAGAAGCCGCCATCAACTCGCAAGGTTTAGAGGCCGAAGTCTGAAGCGGTTCAGGCTAAGGAGCAAAACCCGCAGCCTCCGAAGATTCAACACCCGGCAAATCAATCCAAACATCCGGTGATTTCTGCAACTGCTCCGGGAGATCCCGCAGGACCATCCCAGAAGAGAAAGTCAGTTTTAGAGCGCCTCGGTCCACTTCCTAAGGAACGAGGCAAAGCTCCAATCCAAGAATGCTTGGGGCCAATGAAGAAGTCCCAAACAATGCAACATGCTGGGGGTCGCCGCAACCCTCAACACTTGGAGAAAATCGCGGCACCCAAGCGCACAACTTTGCGCATCGAAGTGCAAGAGCCCGCTGAAGATTCACGCTCACAAAGGCGCGTTTCAAGGCGTGTGACTCTGGATGGTTCGAAGAAGACAATTCATCCTCAGAAGGAAACGTTGTCGTCTGATGACGACGACGTTATACCTGGGAGAGCGTGCCAACACACGATAGGTTGCTCCAACCTTCAAACGGACAAGCTGTACTATCGTGCCGGGGGTACGAGTAAATCCAGAAAGAGGAGCCCTCGAAGGTTCGAGACTCAGTGTCCTTGCTCGAAGCTTATTCGGGCGGTACTGTCGGAATGCAACTGTGTCAAGACAGTCCCTGAGAGAGTTTCTGTGTTCGAAAGACTCAGCACTGGAGCGCCAAAACCAAGGCATAGGCGTTTCCAACAAAGAAGAACGATGGTCAAAGACGGTGAACACTCAAGGATCACCGCCAATATGACCAGCACAGGAATATCGACTCAGGATAACCCCGAGGCGATTCCAGAAATACCCCGACGAGTAACTCGTCTTCAGTCCGGAGCTATCATCCATGCAACGTATGGTAGGGTTCGAACAAGAGTACCTTCGAGAGATGAAGAATCAGATGTCGGCTCAGCAATCGCATCTGATAACACCGTGTCTAGTGAAGGACAGCCCCGCGAGTCGTTCATGATAAGCGCGGAGCAAGTGGCCAAGATGCTTGAAGATGCCATGGCCAAACAACAGGAAACCTTTAGGTTCGAAATGCAAATGGCTATGCAGAACATGAGAGAGATGCATGACCAACAGATTCAGGCATTGAGGAACCAACAAGGCGAACCAAGTCGTCCTAACCAGAACAACCTGGAAGATGAAGATACAAATGAAGCTCGCAATGCTAATAACCCTCCCATCAATCCAGGGGGTGGTAACGAGAATGCTAGTGAAGACACAGGTGAAAGCCTAAAAATTAAAAATCTTGAGAGCAAAATCAATACATTGATTTCCGCTCAAGAGACGAAAAAGACAGGCATTCCTTGTCCATACCCAAGAGAGTGGGAATCAATCCCATACCCGGCAAAGTTTAGTCTAATTAACTTCACGCCGTTTAATGGGATGGGTTCACCTACTCAGCATTTGATTTACTTTAAATCGCACTTGGGAGTCATCTCTGGTAATGAGCCTCTGATGGTGCGGTCATTCGTTGGCACTCTTCGCGGAGCCGCCTTCGATTGGTATCGTCGCCTCAAGCCAAGAAGCATAAACAGCTAGGACGACATGGAGACTAAGTTCCTCATGAACTTCTTCGATGACGATACCGAGATCTCTATCGGATCGTTGCTCGATGAGAAGCAGAAAGACGGGGAGCTAGTCGACACCTTTATCAAGAGGTTCCGGAACAAGGCGATGAGTTGCCGGGACCCGATCACTGAGGAATTCATCCTCCAGACCTGCCATAACAACCTTTCGCTGGATGTGTTGGAAGCAATGGATACAGCACCATCCAAGACCTGGAAGGATTTGAAGGTTCGAGGAGAGCAAGCTGAGCGATTCCTCAGGAGAAAGAAGGCGGAGAGAGGCCAACCGGCATCAAATCCTCCGAAGCAGAACTTCAACCAAAAAGGGAAAGGTAAAGCTCATGCCAATGCCGTTGATGCTAACCAAATTTTTTAATTGCAACCTCAGCAATAGCAGCAGCAACGAGCGCCACAACAATCGCAGCCGCATTGGCAGCAACGGTCTCAGAAGCAAAAGTCTTCGGAGCCGAGGTTTCCCAAAGTCTACTCCTTTAAGGATGATGAAGTTCCCGGCATCTTCAAGTACCTGTTGGAGAATAATAAAATCCAGCTGCCGGCGATCGTAGATCACGAAGGAGCCACTAAGATGACGGATCCGAAGTACTACGCGTACCACAGAGTGGTCCACCACCCAACGAAGTCTTGCTACCACCTCAAGGACAAGATCCAGGCATTGATCGACGTAGGAGTCATAACCCCAAAGCCTGCGAAGAATGTGGGAGCAAACGCGGTGTCAATTAGTTTTGGATCGGTGCCTACAACTTAGTTCGAGCCAAAGCGCGTCACCAAAGTCGGGATGAAGACGGTGAATGATGACCCGCACGGACAACGCCAAAAGGGACTGGTGCCACACACGGCCCCAAATGGTGAAATTCTCTGGGTTCACCCCGATCTGATTGAAGATGAACAATGGGCCGGATCATCATCCAAGAAGAACTCAAAGGGTAAAGGGAAGTCTTGCTATGGAGTCTCTGCCATCCCAGGAGAAGATGATGAAAGAATCCCCGCTTTCCCACTTTCCGACGAAGAACAGGAGGTCTTTGCGACCCGGAGTGGAAACGAATATCACTTCAAATATCCATCTCCTGGCAATCAATTAGCTGAGCAGGAGGTGACAAAACGGGGACCAGCCAAGACTCTCACGGAACTGGGGGTGATTACAGTTCCCAAACCGGTTGAAGATTCTCGATGACAGCCGGTAGATAAGCAGAAAGAAAAGAGGCCCGAGGAGGTTCAAAATCCGAAGCAATCTCGTTTCAGTCGTCCGATTGGAAAAGATAAACCAGAGAGTTCGAAAACTCCGCGTGCCTTCGACATCATGGCTCAACTAGCTAATATTCCAGCACGGATAACGCTGTATGAATGGCTGTGACTGTCCAAGGAGACTAGAGAAGCCTTACAAGAGGCCTTGGCCGATTCAGAAGCATTTCTCACTCGGATCAAGCCAGCGCCTGAGGAGCTAGAACTGTTAGCTCAGAAGTGCAATGTGGCGGCTAAGAATATTCCCTGCATCACCTTCACCAAAGAGGACATGCAGACGAAGAATTCAAATCATGATCGGCCCCTGTATTTCGTCGGGTACATTGGCTCCAGCGAAGTCAACCGAATCCAAGTGGATCCGGGTTCCGCTGTGAGTATTATGCCACTTCGCCTAATGCATAGCCTTGGCATTCCAGTCAGCAAGTTAGTGTCTACGGGCACAGTCATTTACGGATTCAACACCAGCGGGTCAAGACCTTTGGGGAAAATCCGAATAAAGTGCCAAATGAGCGATATGAAGACGGAGGTCACGTGCTACGTGATTGATGCTGAGACATCCTATAACTTACTATTGGGTCGGCCTTGGATCCATAGTAATGTTATAGTTGTTCGCGAGAAAAACCAAACTTTTCTTCATTGTCGATGTCATTGCACTCAATTAACAGCTTTTTGCGTTACAAAGAGATCCGGTCTTTTTATAAGATCCGGTTTACAATGAAAATCCAAGAAAATAAAGAAAAATTACAACTTTCCTTATTTATCGAACAGATCGCGAGCTCCTGTTATCCGGTCACTCGCTTTGTGGGTTGTTTGCCTGCGCCGGGGTTGTTTACCGTGGACCACCACGAGATCTGAATCCGAGCAGATCTACGACGTATTACGGGTATTATCCCACCAAGGAGATAATAGCCGGGAGGGATCGTTTCACCAAGGAAACGACCGCTCGAATCTCGGGATCTAAGAACCAAGCTTAGATCCGGAGTATAACGACGTAGATCTGAGGATTAGATTCCTTCGAACTCCTGCCTTGTTTGGTGCGGGTGCTCGCCAAGAACCGAATTCGAGTGTCCAAGTCTTCAAGCCTTCACAACTCCGAGTTGAGGTCACAATCCGGCAGAGTTTTGGCTCTTCAGAAGTTCAACCAAAAGTTCTCTCAAATGAACAACCACCCCCTCTATTTATAGGGCTCTCTGAACTGTGCATTTATGCACAAGAGAGAGGGGGGGAGACCGGCCACCTTGGGGTGGCTCGGCTCATGCCGAGCCACCCCGGGGTGGCTCGGCTTGGGCCGGGCCACCTTAGGGTGGCTCGGTTTCGGCCGAGTCCCCCGGGTGTGTCGTTTCCCGTTGTTCGGTTGTTTTTCGTCTTTCGGTTCTTCGTTTGATTTGTCCGGACTTTGATTTGATAGCCCGGGTCTTTATTTGGCAGTATTCCCGCCTCGGTGTTTGAGTACAAATCCATTTTGTTGTTGGACGACTCGTTGACTTTCCGAACCGTTGGATTGGTTCCTTGTGCGAACGTATTCCGTTGCTTGCGTGCCTCGTCGCCTCGAACGTCCGTTGATTTGTCGAATCATCGTGCCGAGCTATGCTAAGGGACCTATAGGCAATTTTATACGCCTACAGATACCCCCTCCAAAGCGTTTCAGCCTCACTCTTTTATAGAAGAGTCTGGAATGCTTTGGATATGATTGCCTCTACCCTTTGTCGGTATAACGGGACCTGGAATGACTTTCGTTCTGTGTTCCTTCACTCCGTCAGGCTATTCGGTGCTTTGTCGAATGTCTGTAAGGATTCCGGTGCTGCATTTATTATCTGACCGTTGTCGAAATTTGAACTTGATGTCGATTCTTGATTTTCCCATCTTTAGCTCTTGCTGGTTGGTTCGACGTATAACTGACCCTCGATTGTCGGCGTTGAGTCTTTTTATTTGCGACGCGTTGTCCGGCGTCGTATTATTGAGTTATCTTTAAGAATATTTTAGAAAAAAATATTCTCCAGGAACTTCTCAACAAAAAATAGGAAATAGTTTATACTCGTATACCTTATTGGAGTATATCCGTGCCCAAAATAAGCTGAACCGGCTTGAAAATGAGCCAAAAAAGGTAGTAATTTGGCTCAAAAAAAATTCTTCCGCTCCTTCCAAATGTGGGAGAGACAGGAATAAACCAAGGATGAGACCCTCAGTTGATTTGGAGTCGTTTCGATGCTCGATTCAACCCCATTTGGACCGATTTGGACTGGTCCGGTTCGGTTCAACTTGGTCCGGTCCGGTTCAACTTGGTCCACACTATAAAAAGGGTCCCTTTTCATTTTCTTTTTCTTTTCTTTTCCTCTCTTCTAGGGCCGGCCCCCCCTCTCCCTTATTTTTTGAATTTCTTTTCCCTCGAGCGTCTTTTCTCCTCGAAACCTTGATAGTTGTCCCGGATCTAGGCTTCCTTTTGATCTTGGACTGAAGAATCTCCCAAAAACTCTATTTTTAGAATTTCTCTCAGGCCCCTCGAGCGCGTGGTTCAAGTTTCCTTAAAGATCTCATCTTTATTGGATCTCGAGCCTTTCTTCAGGTAAATCCTCCACAATTTTGATTTTTTTCATGTTTGATCCAATGTATAGAGTCGTGGGGTTGTATGTAAGGGTTGAGGGTGTGATTTGACGCCTCGAGCTAATCTTTCAGGGGGTAAAAATTGCAATTTTGAGGGGTTTTTATGCAAAAATTAGGGCTGAAATTATTTTTTGAATCTAACCCCTTGAGTTATTTTGTAGGCCATCATGTCTCGTGCCCCGAGAGGTCGTTCCCCTGCTGTGTCGGTTGATGGCGCGCCTCCCTCTTATGCTGGTGAGTTGCTTTTTTGCAAATAAGCCCTTTTTTCTTAGAAGTTTGTAAATTGATCCTTTTTACCCCACGTTGTTCTCCTTGGTGAGGCAATCGGGAAGAGCCTTGATTCTCCTTGGTGAGGATCGACGCTTTTTGGCATATTTGAGAATTTTGCAAATTAACCCCTTTTTTCTTGAAAATTTGCGAATTGGTCCTTTTTACCCCACGTTGTTCTCCTTGGTGAGGCAATCGGGAAGAGCCTTGATTCTCCTTGGTGAGGATCGACGCTTCAAAGATATGTTTTGCTTGGTCAAAACCATATCTCAAAAATAAAGGGGGCGATTTGACGCTACATTGCGCTTTATAAAGCAGGGATATGTTGTCGACATACCCTGTTTTGTGATTGCACAATGTGGCCAAATCGTCTCACCCTTTATAAGGCAATGACTCTATCTTAGCTATTTGTAAGATGAGTTCAATTTCCTTTTATAACTGAGACTAACCAGTGTTTAACTGTTTATTTTGCAGTGGGATACCCTTTTGGATCATTCTCGTCCCACGCAGTATATGGGCGTCGTGGCGAGTATTACTCGACCTCCGACGATCCTTCCCCTATTCCCGTTACTCCTCAGTTTGCTTCGGGCACATCGACTGAGGTTGCCCAAGTGGTGAGGGAAGGTGGGCATCGAGCTATTCGCCAGCTGATTACAGATGCGCCTTTTGTGAAGGACGCCAGCTCTACTCAGCCTCTTCGGAAGAGTGATTTCTTATTTGGTGATTCTGTCGATGACCCAAAAGCCGTATTTATTGATGCTGAGCATTGGCTTCATAAGACCGGCAGTGGCTTCATATACTTGCCGGAGATTCCTCGACATCGCTCATTGACTGAGCTCAGGCGTCAGGCTGTGACACGGGAGATGTCGTGGTGCTTGACGGAGGATCATGAGAGCGTCCATTGCGGCTATGTCACTCATCAGGTAGTTCCTGGCTCGAGTAGGAGTCGCATCACCGGATTGCATCCTGGAATGTTAGGGTTGGATGCACCACCACGTAACGAGTTCCTTGCCACCGCTTCTACTTTGAGGAACCGTCTTGCTGCCCTAGGACGTGAGATGCCCGCGACGCGTCACAGGTTTTATGGTTGGGTCCATTCTTTGGACAAGTTTTGGTGGACCCGTATGACGACATATGTCTTGAGCCGATGGGGGGAAGAGTTGCATGCTTGTGGCTTATATGCAGCTATCCGTGCCACCATGTATGACCTGCCGGTCAGCGCGAGGCACTTCTGCGCTTTGTTCGAGCTTTATAATCCAGACTCGAACACTTTTCTGACCCGGCAAGGGGAGTTGGGTCTGGCCCTCCATGAGATGCACAGGATTTCTGGCTTGCCCATGGGACAGATGTTGTATTAGGAGTATTTCCCTTCTAGTCATGAGTTGAGCCAATTGAAGGATCGCATGCCCGACCGTTACGAGACTCTATGGGACCTCACTTGTCACTACCATATTGCTTTGGCGCAGTCCGAACCTTTAGCAAAGAGAACCAAGGTATGTGTGAGTCTGAAGCAATTTGCGAACTACTTGTTCAAGAATCTGGAGAGCAGTTCTGACGAGGATATTTGTGAGTTGGCCCCACTCACTCCTTCAGAGGTGAACAGTCTACTGAAGAAAATTGACGCTCACTCTTACACCATTAGCAGTCCTGAGGGTGGTTTTCCCGCGAAGACCAAGTTCCAGTCATTCTTGTGGCATGCTACCGCACCGATTCGACCAATGACTCTTCTTGCCGGCTTTCTTGCTATCTGGTTGAAAAAGTGCGTGGTTCCATATCAGTCTGGCGATGCCTTGCCTTTGGAGGTACTTTACCCAGCCGTTCAGCTCGCTTATAAGAAGGAACTCTCACTCCTTCCGGTGATGGTGGCTAACATTCATCGAGGACTTCGACAGCTTTCCAGTGCCTTCACACGGAAGGAGACTGATTTGCCAGGTCAAATTCCCACTCTTAAGGTGGAGCTTCCGTACGCCTATCTGATGGCGTGGTTCGTCCTTCACCGCTCGGATATGATGTCAGTACCGAACGCCACAGACCACTCTGTTCCCCTGTTACAGTTGCTTGAGAATGACAGGTGGGAGGGACGTGGATTTTCCGATGTCAGACAGCAGCTGCAGGTCCACAAGTGTTGGGCATTTTCCACTTGTTTTCCGCAGTTCTCCGGTCGATACGGCGAGTGTTTGATAGATGAGGAGAGGCCGAGAGAGTACCGGACCCACTTAGACATCGGCTGCTTCAACTGGCTGGTGAACATTAGGCCCGGCTATCTGACTTTCTGGGTGAGGGATCAGTGCTTCATAGAGCCGTATCTACCCTGCCGATTCGCTCGCCAGTTTGGCTATGATCAGCTTTACGTCGGGAATCCTCGTCAGCAGCTTCGTACCCATAGTGGCTTAGTAGACGGTCTTCGTGCGTGGTTATGGACCGTGACCAGCTGCACTGGTGCCAAATTCAGTCTCCCGAGTATTGATCGGCAGTTGAACCTTACCTTCTTAAGCTACAAATGGTTGCTAGCAGCGAACAAGACTGTCCCCGTGAAGCCGATTGCAGAGATAGAGGCTGAGGAGGCTTCTTAGATTGATTCACTTAGGATTCGGGAGAACGCTCAGGCACAGAGGACGCGAAACAAGACTCGTCGGCTTGATGAAGAGGGACAGAGGACCTTTCATTCTGCAGACGAGGTTTCAGGCGGAGACCCTGAAAATTATGAAGACTCTTCCGAGCGAGGTTTGCGATTCATCTTTTCCTTCTATCTTCCAGAAATATTGAAACTGATTACGGTTTGATGTTTCAGGGACCACAGTTGATCAGGATGAAGAGTTCCATCCTCCTCAGGCGAGACCTTCGATCCCCACTGCTAGGCGGAAGAGATTAGCCCGCAAACCTCGTGTAGCTTCTCGAGCTTCCGATATGGACCTGGCTGGTGACGATCCTGCTAGTGACGGAGGTAACGTCTACCCTGTGAACCATTCTCTTGGTTATTCAGAACATTGACTCATGCTTTTCCATCTTTATATAGGAGTGCGTGGAGAGAGAGAGATGAGTCTCGGTCCCATTCCCGTATCTCCCGATGAGTCCGACCCACTACCTCATGTAGAGAAGCCTACAGAAGCTGCTGACACTCTTGCTCCTTCAGATGACCTGCAGGAGACGAACGCGGATCCTGGAAATGAAGAGGCTAATGCACCCGTGCAAGGTAACTCCTCTTTATTGGTTGTAGTCTCTTCATTCGTCTTTGACATTTACATTCTCTTGTGTCAGACTTCTCGATTGATGACTTTGACGAGGGAGGCTTGTTTGCGGACACTCCTATGCTGAACTTCATGTATAGCTCACCTCAGATTGATGACCAGTTATCTGGGGATATGTTTTCTGAGTCCACATTTGTTAACAATCCCGAGGATGGTTCCTTTAAAGGTATGTGCCTCCTTCTGAGTTGATTATAGGACTAGCCAATCTTGACTAGTACAGCTATAATGTAATGCCTCTGTGAATTCTGTTTTGAATTTGACAGGAGCTTTTGCTGAGAAGGACCCTGTTGAGCCGGCTGCGAGACCAACTACACCAGTTGATGCACCTGCAGCCGTTACACCTTCACCACCCCCAGCGGCTCAAGAGGAAGAAGGTATAAGTCAACTCATTGAGGAGCGCTGTTCTTTTTTTTATTAAGACTTTTAACGGACTTCTCCCTTTTTTGTGTAGGGCGTTCTTCTCGTCTTCATGTCCTAGTGAAGGAGTTGTTATCTGACGACGATCCTGACAAGGTTGTCATCTGCATAGAAGTTCGCTCCTTCTTCTCCTTTGTGAATGCTATGATTGGCAAGCTCTTCCACGGCGGACTTTCACTTTACCAGTTTAAACCTCTCCTTAATTCCAGAGTTAATTTGATAAGGGAAGCAGGATATCCAGATTTGGCGAAGGCCATAGTTGACGATCTCGACTGCCTAGAGCAGGAGCTTTAGATATTTCGTGAGCTTCGAGATACCAGTGCCTCTTCATTTGTTGTTGCTGAGCTGGAGACCCGTTTACAGTCACTGCGCGAGACTCAGATTCTTGCTGAGTTTGAGATTCAGATGCAGCGAGATCGAGTAGCTCGAGTTAAGACCGGCCTTGCTACCAGATTATCTTCACTTGCCGAGCTCGATTCTTCTCTTATCTCTTGTGAAACCAAGATAGACCGGCTTGAAAGGGAACTCCACGAAGAAAAGGAGACTTTCGGGATTCTTTAGATGACGAAGGCACAGGATCAGCAGACCTACACAGCTTTGTCTGATGAGTTGAAGTCCTTGAAGCAGAGGCTAGCCGAGACCGTGGAGGCTGCTGCGAAAACTTCGACCGCCACCGAGGAGTCCATTAGAGCTGAGCTTAGTCAAGCTTATGATGATAAGCTGTCTAAGATCAGTCAGCAGATTTTTAGCCACGGGCTTGATGTATGATTTTGTTTGCTGAGTGTTTTGACTTTTGACTCTCTTAGTGACACTGGTTTTCATCTTTATTTTTATTATGATTCGTCATTCCGTTTGAAATGTTAACCATAATACTCATAGGATTTTTGGCAAACCCTCAGCCATCAACGGGTTTGATGAGCCTTTACCGACTACCGTTTGAGTCGGGCTAGCATGCGAATTGTTTAAATCCGCTCGCATGTAACGTTGCGCTCAGAGATTGAATTCTCCGAGACTTCGTGCTATGATGTTGAATACATAGACTTCGCCATTGTTACGGGAATAGGCTACCCGGCGACACGTGTGAGGTGTTGACTTTAGGATTTTTGGCTAACCCCCAGCCTTCAACGGATTTGATTAGCCTTTACCGACTACCGTTTGAGTCGGGCTAGCATGCGGATTGTTTAAATCCGTTCCGCACATGACGTTAAGCTAAAAGAGTTAACTCTTTTAGTGCTACGATATTGAATACGTAGACTTCGTCTTTCTCCTGTGAAAAGACTAAATAGCAATGTGTATGAGACGTTGACTCAGGATTTTTGGTAAATCCTCAGCCTTCAACGGATTTGACGTGCTCTTACCGACTACCGTTTGAGCCGGGCTTACATGCGGATTGTTTTAATCCGTTCCGCATGTGACGTTGCGCTAAAGGAATGAACTCCCTTAGACTTCGTGCTATAACTTTGAATATGTAGACTTCACCATTGTTATGGGAATAGGCTATCCAGCAACGTGTATTAGACGTTGGCTTATCCCTATTTAGGCTTTGGGACAAAGGACCCCAGAGTCAGACTCTGGTATCTTTTTCTACGGATAAAGACCAAACCAGCGACGCGTGTTAGGCGTCGACATATCCTTTCTTAGGATTCAGGATAAAATTCCCCACGCGTGTAAGGCATGGATTTTGGTGTTATTAATAACAACCTGCCATAATGCTGAATATGCGGACGGGTGTTCTTTTTAACGGTTAAGAACAAACCGACGACGCGTGTTAGGCGCGGACTTATCCCTGCTTAGGTTTCAGGATAAAATACCCCAGAATTGAACTCTGGTGTCTTTTTCTACAGAAAAAGACTAAACCGGCAGCGCGTGTTAGGCGCAGACTTATCCCTGCTTAGGATTCGGGATAAACTTCCTAGGATGAATCCTAAATTGATAAATTTCGGAAAAAGAGTTGGTGTGGGGAAGGAAGAATTTTATATTCTATTCCCCGAGCAAGGAAGGAAGAATTTTATATTCTATTCCTTGATTCTGGAAAGGAAGAATTTTATATTCTATTTCCAGTGCAAGAAGGAGACTAGAAGTGGGATCTCCACTCCGAGAATCCGGAAGATCTAGATAAACTTACCTTTTATAGGATTGGTTATCTGATCGGAAGATGAGTTTTTTTCGTTTATCGAACTGAAATTTCAACTTCGGTTATGACCGTGAGAATGTTTAACCAAAGAGAAAGGGAAGGGAGTTCTTTCGTTTATCGAAAGGGGGCTCTGAACTGAAAGTGGACCTCTTGTTCATGGAAAGAATCAAGAGGGCCAGGTGAGCATTTTTTATGGACCCACTGTCAATTGAATTTGATCAGTGAGGGAATTTGGAGGAAACAGAATGATTTTGGGTTATCCTCTTAGAATATTAAAATGTAATATTCTTCAAGGAACTTCCCGATAAATGAGTTATCCTAAATGTACTAGGGATAGTATTTTTTCAGGAACTTCCTATTTATTGGCATTAATTGCCTGACACCCTCTAAAGAGATGAGGCGGTAAGCACCGTTTGAATAGACTGTGTCTATTACGAACGGTCCTTCCCACTTGGGTTCGAATTTACCTTTCTTCTTAGAGGTGAGGATTATTGGTCGGCGAGCAGCGAGGACCAGATCTCCTTCCTTGAAGCTTCTTTGGCGGACCCTTTTGTCAAAAGCCCTGGATATCCTAGCCTGGTAGAACTCGATGTGTTGTTGAGCTTCCAAGCGCTTTTCGTCCAGCCTTTAGAGTTCCTCAAGACGTTTTTGATGATGTTCTTCGGTCGTCATCTCCGTTGCGAGAGCGATCCGAAGGGAGGGGATTTGAATCTCCAACGGCAGCACGGCTTCACATCCGTACACCAGCGAATATGGGGTGGCTCCCGTAGGAGTGCGTATTATGGTGCGATAAGCCCAGAGTGCTTTGCCGAGTTTATCGTCCCAATCTCGCTTATTGGTCTTCACAAGCTTTGACAGGATCTTGATGATCGTCTTGTTGAAAGCCTCAGCTAATCCGTTCGCAGCGGGATAATAAGCTGTTGACGAAACATCTTGAATCTTGAACTTGTCACAGAACCTGATAAAAGCGTTGCTTATGAATTGCGGACCGTTGTCATGAATGATCCGCCTCGGCACGCCGTGTCGGTATATGACATGATGCTTGATGAAGTTGATGACATTGTTCGTCTTCACTTCTTTAAGCGGAATGGCTTCAGCCCACTTTGAAAAGTAGTCGGTGATTGCGAGGATAAATCGATCACCTTTAACTGAAGGAGGAAAGATAGGACCGACAATATCCATACCCCATGTCTCGAATGGCCAGGACGTGGTTGACGTGTGTAATCGCTCCGGTGGTTGGTGCATATAATTTGCATGCACTTGACAAGCGTGACATTCTCGGGCGTACTCGATCGCGTCACGAACCATCGTTGGCCAAAAGTATCCCATTCTTCTGATTCGATCATACAGCTTGGGACCAGGCTAATGCGTACCGCATTCTCCTTCATGTGCTTCTTAAGAACTTCTTTTGCTTCTTCGTTCGAAAGGCATCGGAGAAGCAAATCATCATACCCCCGGCGATATAGCGTACGGGTCTCGGTATTGTAAAAGAACCGCGGAGCTCTTCGGCGAATAGATTCTTTTTCTTTTGCGTCCTCTGGTAAAATGCCGTATTGGACGTAATCAATAATGGGAAAACGCTAATCTCGGGACTCAGACCCGATTTGGGTTGAGTTCACCTCTTTGGCGTTCTCGTTTTTATCATCCTCCTCTTCAACCTCCATATCGTATATGGGTATGCAGAGTTGGTATGATCTTACTGTGACTAGCAGTTCAGTTTCGGGCGGTTGCGCGAGTGATACTGCTAGGGCTGCCAATGCATCCGCATAAGCGTTCTGGAGACACGGGATATATTCGATATAGAATTCTTTAAAAGAATCTGCCATTCTGACGGCCTCCTGGTGGTACGGAATCAGGTCTGGGTTCCTGACTTCATACTCTCCACGAACTTGGTTGACTATCAATTGAGAATCCCCAAAAGCTTCGAGATATTCGACCCCCAGCTCCTTGGCGAAACTGAGTCCAATGAGGAGCGCATTGTACTCGGCTACGTTATTGGAACATGGGTTCGTCAGTGAATAAGCTCGAGGCATCACGTGCTTCCCTGGGGAAACTAAGACCACTCCAACTCCGGAGGTGACTTTAGGACATCCAGGGGTTACTGCCTTATTAACTGCTCTCGAAGCACCATCAAAGTATAATTGCCATACTTGTTGGTGTGATGTGGTGTTAACCTCGTGAGTTTCGTCTGGCAAGTCATCATACACTTCAACCGTATCTGTTGTCGGACTTGCCGCCAGAAGATCACAAATTGCTTGTCCTTTGACTGACTTCTGCTGTTTGAAGTGCAAATCATATTGGGACAAGAGAAGGGCCCACTTTGCCAACCGCCAATTCATCGAACCCGGTTGAGTCATGAATACCCGTACCGGATTAACGTTAGCGATGACATAAATCGTCTGGCCTATCAAGTAATGCCGCATCTTTTGTACTGCAAATACTAATGCGAGACATTCTTTCTCGATCATCGGGTATCGAGACTCGGCGCCTATCAAGGTTCGACTTAGATAATAGACTGCCTGTTCGTGACCATTATCATCGTCTTGTGCCAATAAAGCACTTATCGAATGGTTCATCGCCTTGATGTAAATCAAGAACGGTTTACCTGATTTTGGTGCAATAAGAACAGGGGAATTCATCAGATATGCCTTGATATCTTCGAATGCTTTTTGGCAAGCATCGTCCCAAATAAACGACACACCCTTCTTGTTTAACTTAGAGAACGGTTGGCACTTCCCAGATAGGTTTGAGATGAACCGCCGGATGTAAGCTAAACGCCCTTGCAATCCTCTGAGTTCCCTTAGATTTCTCGGGGGTTGCAATTCATTTATCGCCTTTACCTTGTCTGGGTCGATGTGTATACCCTTAGTGGTGACGACGAATCCCAGGAATTTTCCGCTGGACATTCCGAGGAAGGATTTTGTGGGATTCATCTTCAACTGATGACTCCGCATAAGATCAAACATCGTTCTCAAGTCATTGATGTGATCTTCTTTGTTGCGGCTCTTTACCACCAAATCATCAACGTAGCATTCCACCGTTTTCCTAAGATGTTTCTGGAAAATCTTAGTCATTGCTCATTGGTATGTAGCACCTGCATTCTTTAGACCGAACGGCATCACCGTGTAGCAGAAGACACCGAGGGGCGTTCTGAATGCTGTATGCTTCTCGTCATCCGGGTGCATCTTGATTTGATTATACCCCGAAAAGCCGTCCATGAAGGACATTCTCTCGAATCCGCATGTATTGTCAATAATGACATCCGTGATCGGGAGAGGAAAATCATCTTTTGGACATGCTTCATTCAGATTCCTGAAGTCGATGCAAATCCTGATTTTGCCGTTCTTCTTCATGACGGGAACGATGTTGGCTAACCAGTCTGGATGTTGTTCTTCCCGGATAAATCCTGAGTCGATCAACTTCTTAACTTCTGCCTCGATGGCTTCCATAATCTGCGGATGAAACCGTCTTTGTTGTTGTTTGACAGGTTTGGCATCCGTCTTGATGTCGAGGCGGTGCATTGCCACATTGGGGTCGAGCCCTGGCATGTCTTCGTAGTTCCAGGCGAAGACGTCGATATATTCCCTGATCAGGGCAATTAATTCCTCCTTTTTATCTGGGGGAAGACTACCGCTGATGAATATGGGCTTTGGATTGGCCTCATCGCCCATATTAATTTGGACTACTTCATCTTCGGTGGGTGGCTCTCTTTGTTCGAACCTATCACCATATTGCATGTTCAGGTGATGAACCCATGGGTCCTCCCACGTTTGCATTTGATCGTCATCCTCCATCGTAGACGGATCAGCTGTAGTCATGTTCGACATCAAGGTCTTAAACATTTCTCCCAAACTTGTGTCGGAATCCTCAGCTGAAGAGTCTGGCAAGTACCCATCCTTAGCTTTGTTAGCAATTTGATCGATGATTTGCCAACCACATTCGTCATCTGATGAGACATAGCCTAGGCCTCTCTTGTGACAGTAATAATTATCCGGTTTCCCTTTTGGGACATATGTCGCTTTGACTGGGACACGAGAACCTCGATCGAAGTATAAACCTTCTCCGAGTGTAAAGTCGTACCCTTGTTTTTCCATGAGCGTACGCGCTTCCGGACTATACTTAGATAAGTGCAGACCAGATTTGTCGTCGTCTTCATCTTCTCTTAGGAAATGATCTGGCAACGGAAGACTTTCTCCTTTACCATAGATCACTTCTTTTTGTCCCCCTATTTTGGCGGGAATAATCTGAGTTGTTCCGAAAGAGTGCTGGAGACGCTTCCTCGTGACATAAGACGATCGGAGCGGCATACATAAATCGGGATTATCGTATAATCCCTTTATCGCATCATCAAGAGACAAGGAATACTCTAAATCATGATTTATTTCAATATCAGCAAGTTGCCAGTTACAACCGCCATCTGACGACTGTTCGTCGTCGAGATTGATTACAAAGGGTATAATGTCATTCAAAACAAAACCACCATTGTAATCGAATCCGGCCTCGGAATCAGCTTCTTCTCCGCTGTCCGTGCCTTGGATCGATGGTTCCGTATCGGATTCGTTACCATAAAGGAGAGAATCTGTGAAGTAGTTCTCATACCCTTTGAATGGTTGCTTATCCGCGACCACCGTCCTAACTCTTCCATCAGTGTCGACATATTTTAAGCACTGATGTAGAGTGGAGGGAACTATAACATTACTATGGATCCAAGGCTGACCCAATAGTAAGTTATAGGATGTCTCAGCATCAATCACGTAGCACGTGACCTCCGTCTTCAGATCGCCCATTTGGCACTTTATCCGGATTTTTCCCAAAGGTCTTGACCCGCTGGTGTTGAATCCGTAAATAACTATCCCCGTAGACGCCAACTTGCTGACTGGAATGCTAAGGCTATGCATTAGGCGAAGTGGCATAATACTCACAGCGGAACCCGGATCCACTTGGATTCGGTTGACTTCGCTGGAGCCGATGTACCCGACGAAGTACAAGGGCCGATCATGATTTGAATTCTTCGTCTGCATATCCTCTTTGGTGAAGGTGATGCAGGGAAGGTTCTTAGCTGCCATGTTACACTGTTGGGCTAACAATTCTAGCTCCTCAGGTGCTGGCTTGATCCTGGTGAGGAACGCCACTGAATCGGCCAAGGCCTCTTGTAAGGCTTCTCTTGTCTCCTTAGATAGCCGCAGCAACTCATATAGCGTTATCCGCGTAGGAATATTAGCCAGCTGAGCCATGATGTCGAAGACGCGCGGATTTTTTGAACTCACCGGTTTATCTTTTCCAATCGGACGACTGAAACGAGACTGCTTCGGATTCTGTACCTCCTCGGGCCTCTTTTCTTTCTGCTTATCTACCGACTGTCGTCGAGAATCTTCAACCGGTTTTGGAACCATAATCACCCCCAGCTCTGTGAGAGTCTTGGCTGGTCCTCGTTTTGTCACCCCCTGCTCAGCAAATTGATCGCCAGGGGATGGATATTTGAAGTGGTATTCATTTCCACTCCGGGTCGCAAAGACCTCCTGTTCCTCGTCGGAAAGTGGGAAAGCGGGGATTCTTTCGTCATCTTCTCCTGGGATGGCAGAAACTCCGTAACAAGACTTGCCTTTCCCTTTGGACTTCTTCTTGGATGACGATCCGGCCCATTGTTCATCTTCAATCAGGTCGGGGTGTACCCAGAGAATTTCACCGTTTGGGGCTGTGTGAGGCACAAGTCCCTTTTGGCGTTGTCTGTGCGGGTCGTCATTCACCGTCTTCATCCCGACTTTGGTGACACGCTTCGGCTCAAACCAAGCTGTAGGTACTGATCCAAAACTAATCGACACCGCGTTTGCTCCCACATTCTTAGCTGGTTTCGGAGTTATGACCCCTACGTCGATCAATGCCTGGATCTTGTCCTTGAGGTGGTAGCAAGACTTCGTTGGGTGGTGGACCGCTCTATGGTACACGCAGTACTTTGGGTCCGTCACCTTGGTGGCTCCTTCATGATCTACGATCGCCGGCAACTGGATTTTGTTGTTCTCCAACAGGTACTTGAATATGCCGGGAACTTCATCATCTTTGAAGGAGTAGACTTTGGGAAACCTCGGCTCCGAAGACTTTTGCTTCTGAGACCGTTGCTGCCAATGCGGCTGCGATTGTTGTGGCGCTCGCTGCTGCTGCTGTTGCTGAGGTTGCAATTGGAAAGTTTGGTTAGCATCAACGGCATTAGCATGAGCTTTACCTTTCCCTTTCTGGTTGAAGTTCTGCTTCGGAGGATTTGTTGCCGGTTGGCCTCTCTCCGCCTTCTTTCTCCTGAGGAACCGCTCAGCTTGCTCCCCTCGGACTTTCAAATCCTTCCAGGTCTTGGATGGTGCGGTGCCCATTGCTTCCAACACATCCAGCTAAAGGTTGTTGTGGCAGGTCTGGAGGATGAATTCCTCAGTGATTGGGTCCCGACAATTCATCGCCTTGTTGCGGAACCTCTTGACGAAGGTGTCGACTAGCTCCCTGTCTTTCTGCTTCTCATCGAGCAACGATCCGATAGAGATTTTGGTGTCGTCGTCGAAGAAGTTCGCGAGGAACTTAGTCTCCATGTCGTCCCAGCTGTTTATGCTTCCGGGCTTGAGGCGACGATACCAATCGAAGGCAGCTCCGCGAAGAGTGCCGACGAATGACCGTACCATCAGAGGCTCATTACCAGAGATGACTCCCAAGTGCGATTTGAAATAAATCAAATGCTGAGTGGGTGAACCCATCCCATTAAACGGCGTGAAGTTAATTAGACTGAACTTCGCCGGATATAGGATTGATTCCCACTCTCTTGGGTATGGACAAGGAATGCCCGTCTTTTTCGTCTCTTGGGCAGAGATCAATGTGTTGATCTTGCTCTCGAGATTTTTAATTTTTAGGCTTTCACCTGTGTCTTCGCTAGCATTCTCGTTACCACCCCCTGGGTTGATGGGAGGGTTGTTAGCATTGCGATCTTTATTTGTGTCCTCATCTTCCAGGTTGTTCTGGTTAGGACGACTTGGTTCGCCTTGTTGGTTTCTCAATGCTTGGATTTGTTGGTCATGCATCTCTCTCATGTTCTGCATGGCCATCTGCATTTCGAACCTAAAGCTTTCCTGTTGTTTGGCCATGGCATCTTCAAGCATCTTGGCCACTTGCTCCGCGCTTATCATAAACGACTCAAGGGCTTGTCCTTCACTGGACACGGTGTTATCAGACGCCACTGCTGAGCCAGCATCTGATTCTTCATCTTCCGAAGGTACTCTTGTTCGGATTCTACCATACGTCGCGTGAATGATAGCCCCAGACTGAAGACGAGTTACCCGTCGGGGTACTTCTGGAACCGCCTCGGGTTATCCTGAGCCGATATTCTTGTGCTGGTCATATTGGCGGTGACCCTTGAATGCTCACCGTCTTCGACCCTTGTTCTTCTTCGTTGGAAACGCCTATGCCTCGGCTTTGGCGTTTCGGTGCTGAGTCTTTCAAACACAGAAACTCTCTCAGGAACTACCTTGACATAGTTGCACTCCGACAGTACCGCCCGAATGAGCTTCGAGCAAGGACACTGAGTCTCAAACCTTCGAGGGCTCCTCTTTCTGGATTTACTCGTACCCCCAGTACGATAGTACAGCTCGTCCGTTTGAAGGTTGGAGCAACCTATCGTGTGTTGGCACGATCTCTCAGGTATAACGTTGTCGTCATCAGATGACAACGTTTCCTTCTGAGGATGAATTGTCTTCTTCGGACCATCCAGAGTCACACGCCTTGAAACGCGCCTTTGTAGGCGTGAACCTTCAGCGGGCTCTTGCACTTCGATGTGCAAAGTTGTGCGCTTGGGTGCCATAATTTTCTCCAAGTGTTGAGGGTTGCGGCGACCCCCAGCGTGTTGCATCGTTTGGGACTTCTTCATTGGCCCCAAGCGTTCTTGGACCAGAGCTTTGCCTCGTTCTTTGGAAATTGGACCGAGGTGCTCCAAAACTGACTTCTTCTTCTGGGATGGTCCCGCGGGATCTCCCGGAGTAATTGCGAAAATCACCGGCGATTTGAGTTGATTCGCCGTAAGTTGAATCTTCGGAGGCTACGAGTTTTGCTCTTTGGCCTGAACCGATGCTTTAGACTTGGGCCTCCAAACCTTGCGAGTTGATGGTGGCTTCTTGACCACCTCCTTCTACAGCTTCCGACGGGCTTCTTCAGCTTTGGCCCGTGCTTGCGCCGATAAAGCGCAGCGTTTGTGGATACGCTCCTCCAGAGTCGAGCGATTCCGTTTGACACGGACCCACTCCATAGTCGATGGTTTGGAGGAACCACCCTTCACTTGTTGTTGAGGCTGTTTGCCTCGTTTGTTCTTCAGATCCGCATGGTAGCGGACCCCGTCAACGGACTCCATAGCCTTGGCGAATTGCTTCGCGAGGCGTTGACGCTGCCTCTGGCGGGCTCTCTTGGAGAGAGTCACCACGCCTTCAATGGAAGACTTGACCTGCTTAGAGGCCGGTGGAACTTCACCCGACGCAACTTCGGCGCCGATCGGGGTGAGGTTGTCGTTGGTGGCTTCAACTTCTTCGCACCAACGCACCTTTCTCCTGGAGGAGAACTTTTGGGACTTCTTGGACTTGGGGGAGGAGATGGATCCGGACGAGGACACGTACTCCTCGTACTTTTGCTGGTCGAACTCATACTCGACCTCCTCTACGACCGGGATCGAGATCCGCGGCTACGACGCTCCAGCTTCGGCAGCGAAGCTGGTGGCTCCCACTGTGGTCGCCAAATTGTTCGCGGGAAAAACCAAACTTTTCTTCATTGTCGATGTCATTGCACTCAATTAATAGCTTTTTGCGTTACAAAGAGATCCGGTCTTTTTATAAGATCCGGTTTACAATGAAAATCCAAGAAAATAAAGAAAAATTACAACTTTCCTTATTTGTCGAACAGATCGCGAGCTCCTGTTATCCGGTCACTCGCTTTGTGGGTTGTTTGCCTGCGCTGGGGTTGTTTACCGTGGACCACCGCGAGATCTGAATCCGAGCAGATCTACGACGTATTACGGGTATTATCCCACCAATGAGATAATAGCCGGGAGGGATCGTTTCACCAAGGAAACGACCGCTCGAATCTCGGGATCTAAGAACCAAGCTTAGATCCGGAGTATAACGACGTAGATCTGAGGATTAGATTCCTTCGAACTCCTGCCTTGTTTGGTGCGGGTGCTCACCAAGAACCGAATCCGAGTGTCCAAGTCTTCAAGCCTTTACAACTCCGAGTTGAGGTCACAATCCGGCAGAGTTTCGGCTCTTTAGAAGTTCAACCAAAAGTTCTCTCAAATGAACAACCACCCCCTCTATTTATAGGGCTCTCTGAACTGTGCATTTGTGCACAAGAGAGAGGGGGGGAGACCGGCCACCTTGGGGTGGCTCGGCTCATGCCGAACCACCCTAGGGTGGCTCGGCTTGGGCCGAGCCACCTTAGGGTGGCTCGGTTTCGGCCGAGTCCCCCCGGGTGTGTCGTTTCCCGTTGTTTGGTTGTTTTCCGTCTTTCGGTTCTTCGTTTGATTTGTCCGGACTTTGATTTGATAGCCTGGGTCTTTATTTGGCAGTATTCCCGCCTCGGGGTTTGAGTACAAATCCATTTTGTTGTTGGACGACTCGTTGACTTTCCGAACCGTTGGATTGGTTCCTTGTGCGAACGTATTCCGTTGCTTGCGTGCCTCGTCACCTCGAACGTCCGTTGATTTGTCAAATCATCGTGCCGAGCTATGCTAAGGGACCTATAGGCAATTTTATACGCCTACAATAGTTCCCTCCACTCTACATCAGTGTTTGAAATATGTCGACACTGATGGAAGAGTTAGGACGATGGTCGTGGATAAGCAACCATTCAAAGGGTATGAGAATTACTTCACAGATTCTCTCCTTTATGGTAATGAATCCGATACAGAACCATCGGTCCAAGGCACGGACAGCGGAGAAGAAGCTGATTCCGAGGCCGGATTCGATTACAATGGTGGTTTTGTTTTAAATGACATTGTACCCTTTGTAATCAATCTTGACGATGAACAATCATCAGATGGCGGTTGTAACTGGCAACTTGCCGATATTGAAATAAATCACGATTTAGAGTACTCCTTGTCTCTTGATGATGCGATAAAGGGATTATACGATAATCTTGATTTATGTATGCCGCTCCGATCATCTTATGTAACGAAGAAACGCCTCCAGCATTCTTTCGGAACAACCCAGATTGTTCCTGCCAAGATAGGGGGACAAAAAGAAGTGATTTATGGTAAAGGAGAGAATTTTTCGTTGCCAGATCATTTCCTAAGAGAAGATGAAGATGATGACAAATCTGGTCTGCATTTATCTAAGTATAGCCCGGAAGCACGCACGCTCATGGAAAAGCAAGGGTACGATTTCACACTCGGAGAAGGTTTATACTTCGATCGAGGTTCTCGTGTCCCAGTCAAAGCGGCATATGTACCAAAAGGAAAACCAGATAATTATTACCATCACAAAAGAGGCTTAGGCTATGTTTCCTCGTCTGATGATGAATGTGGTTGGCAAATTATCGATCAAATTGCTAACAAAGCCAAGGATGGGTGCTCGGCAGATTCCACAGGATGGGATTCCGACACAAGTTTGGGAGAAATGTTTAAGACCTTGATGTCGAACATGACTACAGCTGATCCATCTACGATGGAGGATGACGATCAAATACCAACGTGGGAGGACCCATGGGTTCATCATCTGAACATGCAATATGGTGATAGGTTTGAACAGAGAGAACCACCCACCGAAGACGAAGTAGTCCAAATCAATATGGGCGATGAGGCCAATTCGAAGCCCATATTTATCAGCGGTAGTCTTCCCCCAAATGAGAAGGAGGAATTAATTGCCCTGATCAGAGAATACATTGATGTCTTCGCCTGGAACTACGAAGACATGCCAGGGCTCGACCCTAATGTGGCAATGCACCACCTCGACATCAAGCCGGATGCTAAACCTGTCAAACAACAGCAAAGACGGTTTCGTCCGCAAATTATGGAAGCTATCGAGGCAGAGGTTAAGAAGTTGATCGACTCAGGATTTATCCGAGAGGAACAACATTCAGACTGGTTAGCCAACATTGTTCCCGTCATGAAGAAGAATGGCAAAATCAGGATTTGCATCGACTTCAGGAACCTGAATGAAGCGTGTCCAAAAGACGATTTTCCTCTCCCAATCACAGATGTCATTATCGATAATACATGCGGATTCGAGAGAATGTCCTTCATGGACGGCTTTTCGGGATACAATCAAATCAAGATGCACCCGGATGACGAGAAGCATACAGCATTCAGAACGCCCCTCGGTATCTTCTGTTACACGGTGATGCCCTTCGGTCTGAAGAATGCAGGTGCCACATACCAACGAGCGATGACTAAGATTTTCCAGAAACACCTCAGGAAAACGGTTGAATGCTACGTCGATGATCTGGTGGTAAAAAGCCGTAACAAAGAAGATCACATCAAAGACTTGAGAACGATGTTTGATCTCATGCGGAGTCATCAATTGAAGATGAATCCCACAAAATCCTTCCTCGAAATGTCCAGCGGAAAATTCCTTGGATTCGTCGTCACCACTAAGGGTATACACATTGACCTAGACAAAGTGAAGGTAATAAATGAATTGCAACCCCCGAGAAATCTAAGAGAACTCAGAGGATTGCAAGGGCGTTTAGCCTACATCAGGAGGTTCATTTCAAATCTATCTGGGAAGTGCCAACCATTTTCTAAGCTAAATAAGAAGGGCGTTTCGTTTATTTGGGACGAGGCTTGCCAAAAAGCATTCGAAGATATCAAGGCATATCTGATGAATCCTCCTGTTCTTGTTGCACCAAAATCAGGTAAACCGTTCTTGATTTATATCAAGGCGATGAACCACTCGATAAGTGCTTTACTAGCGCAAGACGATGATAATGGTCACGAACAGGCAGTCTACTATCTAAGTCGGACCTTGATAGGCGCCGAATCTCGATATCCGATGATCGAGAAAGAATGTCTCGCATTGGTATTCGCAGTACAGAAGATGCGACATTACCTGGTTGGCCAAACAATTTACGTCATCGCTAATGTTAATCCGGTACGGGTATTCATGACTCAACCGGGTTCGATGAATTGGCGGTTAGCAAAGTGGGCCCTTCTCTTGTCCCAGTATGATTTGCACTTCAAACAGCAAAAGTCGGTCAAAGGACAAGCGATTTGTGATCTTTTGGCGGCATGTCCAACAACAGATACGGTTGAAGTATATGATGACTTGCCAGACGAAACCCACGAGGTTAATACCACATCACACCAACAAGTATGGCAATTATACTTTGATGGTACTTCGAGAGCAGTTAATAAGGCAATAACCCCTGGATGTTCTAGAGTCTCCTCCGGAGTCGGAGTTGTCTTAGTTTCCCCAGGGAAGCACGTGATGCCTCACGCTTATTCACTGACGAATCCATGTTCCAATAACGTAGCCGAGTACAATGCGCTCCTCATTGGACTCAGTTTCGCCAAAGAGCTGGGGGTCGAATATCTCAAAGCCTTTGGGGATTCTCAATTGATCGTCAACCAAGTTCGTGGAGAGTATGAAGTCAGGAACCCAGATCTGATTCCGTACCACCAGGAGGCCGTCAGAATGGCAGATTCTTTTGAAGAATTTTACATCGAATACATCCCTCGTCTCCAGAATGCTTATGCGGATGCACTGGCAGCACTAGCAATATCACTCGCGCAACCGCCCGAAGCTGAACTGCTAGTCACAGTAAGATCACACCGACTCTGCATACCTATATACGATATGGATATCGAAGAGGAGGATGATAGAAGCGAAAACGCCAAAGAGGTGAACTCAACCCAAATCGGGTCTGAGTCCCGAGATTGGCGTTTTCCCATTATTGATTACGTCCAATATGGCATTTTGCCGGAGGATGTAAAGGAAAAAAAATCTATTCGCCGAAGAGCGCCACGGTTCTTCTATAATACCGAGACCCGTACGTTATATCGCCGAGGGTATGATGATTTGCTTCTCCGATGCCTTTCGAACGAAGAAGCAAAAGAAGTTCTTAAGGAAGCACATGAAGGAGAATGCGGTGCGCATCAGCCTGGTCCCAAACTGTATGATCGAATCAGAAGAATGGGATACTTCTGGCCAACGATGGTTCGTGATGCGATCGAGTACGCCCGAGAATGTCACGCTTGTCAAGTGCATGCAAATTATATGTACCAACCACCGGAGCGGTTACACACGTCAACCACTTCCTGGCCATTCGAGACATGGGGTATGGACATTGTTGGTCCTATCTTTCCTCCTTCAGTCAAAGGTGATCGATTTATTCTCGCTATCACCGATTACTTTTCAAAGTGGGCTGAAGCCATTCCGCTTAAAGAAGTGAAGACGAACAACGTCATCAACTTCATCAAGCATCATATCATATACCGACATGGCGTGCCGAGGCGGATCATTCATGACAACGGTCCGCAATTCATAAGCAACGCCTTCATCAGGTTCTGTGACAAATTCAAGATTCAAGATGTCTCGTCAACGGCTTATTATCCCGCTGCGAACGGATTAGTTGAGGCTTTCAACAAGACGATCATCAAGATCCTGTCAAAGCTTGTAAAGACCAATAAGCGAGATTGGGACGATAAACTCGGCGAAGCGCTCTAGGCTTATCGCACCACAATACGCACTCCTACAGGAGCCACTCCATATTCTCTGGTGTACGGATGTAAAGCTGTGCTACCGTTAGAGATTTAAATCCCCTCCCTTCGGATCGCTCTCGCAACGGAGATGACGACCGAAGAGCAGCATCAAAAACGTCTTGAGGAACTCGAAAGGCTGGACGAAAAGCGCTTGGAAGCTCAACAACACATCGAGTTCTATCAAGCCAGGATATCCAGAGCCTTTGACAAAAGGGTTCGCCAAAGAAGCTTCAAGGAAGGAGATCTGGTTCTCGCTGCGCGTCGACCAATAATCCTCACCTCCAAGAAGAAAGGTAAATTCAAACCCAAGTGGGAAGGACCATTTGTAATAGACACAGTCTATTCAAACGGTGCTTACCGCCTAATTTCTTTAGAGGGCGTCAGACAATTAATGCCAATAAATAGGAAGTTTTTGAAAAAGTACTATCCCTAGTACGTTCAGGATAACTCA
>BQKN01063631.1:5330-21270 GCA_022839385.1 Asparagus kiusianus
ATATTTCAGACTCTAGACTTGTATTTTTATTTTGTAGAGGCTGAATGCCTTAGCGAGATTTATTCGACTCTTCATTCTGAGACATGATACATTATTACGGTTTAGAGATAGTCTTATTCTATTTCAGTTGGACTCATTTGTTGATTATTTTTCATATACTTCTTCTGTACATATTTTGTTCTTGTACTATTTCCATTATTTGCCTGTTTTGTACCTTCACCTATTTGTTGATTCTACTAGGAAGATAGTAACTGTGATAGTAAAACATGTTGTAGCATAGGCTTGGTGCTTGGTAGGTTTGACAATACGGGTTTCACCTTGGACTACATCCTTGTGTGAACCCTGGGGCGTCGTCACATTCAGTGTCGCAAAAATGATCTTCTCCTTAGACGAATAGCTATAAAGAGTAAAGTAGGTCTCCAAATGCTCAATCCAGTCGTCAAGCCTCTCAACGTTGACACTCCCATCATAAACATGTATTTTCACTTTAAAATCAATCTTCAAATTCTAGTAAGAACCCTTACCCCCTTGATATGGAACAGTCTTGACGGCTTCGACCTCCTTGTCAAAATCTGAATTCTCATTATCTCCAACAGATTCAACATTGACCCCGATGGATATTTAACCTTCTTGTCACCTCCTTGGATGAGATCGAGGAGCTTCGTGAGCATTGAACTGATTGTCTCGATCCGTTTCTCCACCGCATCAAGTTTGGATGAATTGTGGTTCAGCTATCTTCTTCTTCTTACTTGATTTCAGGACTTCTTCTAAAGAAACAATAATCTCGCTTAGCTTCTTGTACTGTGATCGAGTAAGGACCATGCACATGATACCTCTTCACAGGATCTGATTATTCTGATACCAACTTGATACGAGTCATCGTGTGGGCACCTTTGTTTGTGGAATTATCAAAGGTGGGTTTTGAAAAGAAGAACAGCAAAACACAAGAACAATTCGATATGGCGAAGGAAAATACCTTCTCTAGATTATGAAGATCAGTTATTTACAAATCTTTCCTCGCAATCTCTCTAGAATAAAGAGCAAAACTCTCTATTCTCAAATCTCATGAGTTTTTGCTTAGAAATCCTGAATCAATAGAGTTTCTATTTATACAAACCCTAAAACGCAAAACCTAATAGGAATCAGGTTCGGCCCAGACCCGATATCGGTTGACTGATGTACCTATATCGGTTGACCGATCGGTCTCCATCGGCCGACCGATAAGAATGCATCGGTCGACCATCCAAAACTATGTTTCCTGACCCTATATCGTACAAGTCTATCTGTCGATTGATGATGGCTAATCGGTCGACCGATAGTGCTACCTCGGTCGACCGATGATAGCCCATTAGTCGACCGGCTAGAGTTGTTTCACCAGCTTCGTGTTTTTTGTTATTTTCTTGATTTTCATCACTTTTGCCGACTCTTTCCACATTTCTATTCTCAAGCAACTATGAGAATCATCTATTCTCAAGGTCCCATCAGGATCGCTAAGTTCTCGAAGTAGAGAAGATACACCCATATCAACATACCTCAAAGAAGAGGTGATAGGCTAATGAGAAAACTTTAATAAAGAGGGAGTGTGTCATTTAAGAGACCAAAGAGAACCCAAAAAGCTCTCTAGAGGAGGAGCAACCTTAGTGGAGCAGAGAAGAGCTCAAACCTCAAGCAAGAAGCACTAGTAAAAAAACAAAGCATCCTAGACGGAATTTTCCATTTAGAATAGCTAGATTTCCGTCTAAATTGTCTAGAAAAACCATCCTAGACAGAAATGCATCTTAGAAAAAATAAAATACTATCTAGAATATTTTTAGACGGATAAGACAACCATCTAGGATAATCCTAGATGGAAATTACGTCTAAGATGTATCCTAGACGGAAATTCCATCTAGGATATTGTAAGGACCGTGAAATTTTGATACTAGTTAAAATAATTTTTTAGTATTTTAAAATATTTAATTATAATTTTTAAAAGAGTATTTATATTTTTCTCGATTCTCTAGAATTTTCTATGATTTAAAGTCTAAGTTTTATATTTAATTAAAAGGTTTTGATACTTGTAAAATTAGTTTAGTGCAGTAAAAATTTATAGAATTAATCTGTTGTATTGTCGATACCATTACATATTATTTTAAATAATACGATGTATTATTGTTACTATTATGTATTATTCCATGTATTATGTTGAATTATTACTTACGTATTTGTTCGCGGGAAAAGTCGTTGCTTTCTTCATTGATTCCATTGCTATCTTAAATAACAGTTTATCGGTTACAAAGATCCGGTCTTTTTATAAGATCCGGTTACAACGAAATCAAATAAAAAAAAGAAAAATTATAACTTTCCTTCTAAGTCGAACGAATAACGAGCTCCTGTTTTGCGGTCACTCGCTTGCGTAGGTTCTTTGCCTGCGTCGGGGTTTATCCGTGGACCACCGCGCGATCTAGATCCGGTCGGATCTATGCAGTATGACGGGTATTATTTCGCTAAGGAAATAATAGCCGAAGTAATCGAAATCGACCAAGCAAAATCGATACTCTTCTCGGGATCAAAGACCAAGCTTTGATCTGGAGGATGACTGCGTAGATCTGAGATCCAGTCCCTCTCGAACTCTTGCCTTATTTGGCGTTGACGATCGCCGAGCAGCGGATCTGGAAGAGCAAGTCCTCAAAGTCCCAAAGCTTCAATCTTTTTTAGTTCTGAGCCTTGAATCCAGCAGAGCTTCGCCTCCAAAATTTCCAACACTCAACAAATGAGCCCCCTAGCCTATTTATAGGCACTCGTCACTGTGCCCGGGCACAGGTGGCCGAGCCACCTAGCCATCTCAAGGTGGCTCGGCCTTGGCCGAGCCACCAAGAGGTGGCTCGGCTGCCGAGCCACCTCAAGGTGGCTCGGCTTTGGCCGAGCCACCAAGAGGTAGCTCGGTTTCGGCCGAGCCTCTCTTGGTGTTGGTTTTTTTTCGCCGTTGTGTCCGTTTTCGGTTCTGTGGTTGATTTATCCGGACTTCATTCGTTGACCTGATTTGGTAGTAAATCCGGGTCCTGATTTGGCAGTAAATACACTTTTGAATTTGAGTCCGAAATTGATCTTGATTCGATCTTGATTCGTTCGAGTCCGCTCTTGGTTGGATGACTCGTTGATTCCTCAGCCCGTTAGCTTGATTCCGCACGCGAGTGGATTTATTCCGTTGTTTGCGTGTGGTTCGTTAGCCTCGTAGTCTCATTAATCCGCTTCATCGCGTATCATTTGGCTTCGGTGTTGTGGATAGGGATGGTAAACGATCGAATCGAATCGAATACTAAGGTGTTCGTATTTGTATTTGTTTAAAAGTATCGAATTCGAATGTGAACTCTAATATTCATATATCTAGTTTTTCGAATTCGAACTCGAATACTTGGTATTTGATAAATATTCATGAATATTCACGAATACTTATCGAATATCAAAGTATATTTATACCGCTAAAGAATTTGATTTTCAAATAGTATTAGAATTCATAAATAAAATGTATTCATTTATAATATATGATGTATATATATTTAAATTTAAATTTAAATTAGAAAACATATTTAAGATTATTTAAATCTTAAAATCAATATATAAAACTTAAGTAGAAATGATATGTGAGTTAAAAATATGACATCATATGTGCAATAATACAAGTAATAAATTATGATCAAATTTTAAACGAATATTTAATAGACAAACGAATCGAATATACATCTGGTTAAATTCTATTTGTTAGTAAACTCGAATACTGAAAAATATTTGTTTAGTGGTAAATGAACTACCGAATCGAATATGACCGAATAATTATTCGAACAATTGTCGAATTATTTGTTAATTATTTGGTTCATTTCCACCCCTAGTTGTGGACTAACGATCGTGTTTTCATACGTCGCCCGATGGTTGGTTTAACGTCGTTGAGCTGTGTTAAGGGACCTATAGGTAGTTTTATACGCCTACAGTACCCCCTCTAAAATATTTCAGCCTCGTTCTTTTATAGAAGAGTCTGGAATACTTTGGATATGATTGTCCCATCCTTCAATCGATTATGACGGGATATTTGGAATGGCTTCTATTCTTGATTCCTTCAGTCCTCCAGGCTATTCGGTGCTTTGTCGAATGTCTGTAAGGGTTCCGGTGCTGCATTTATTGTCTGGCCGTTTGTCGAAATTTTGAACTTGAAGTCGATTCTCGATTTCCTGACTTTTTAGCTTGAGTTTGCTGTTTCAACATAGAACTGACCATCGATTATCGGCATTGAATCTTCATTAGCAACACATTGTCCGACGTTTGAGCTTCATTGCGATGCGTTGTCCGGCGTCCAAGCTTCATTACGACGCGTTGTCCGGCGTTCGACACAGTTTATACTCGTACGTCTGCTGGAGTATACACAGTTTAAGCTCTTAAGGAATTGGAGCGTAGCAGATACTTGAGTCACGAGACCAATCTATAGAATTGATGCGTCAATGACTCGTATTTATAGAATTTTTGGCAAATTCTCAGCCATCAATGGGTTTGAGGAGCCTTTACCGACTACCGTTTGAGTCGGGCTAGCATGCAGATTGTTTAAGTCCGTTCCGCATGTGACGTTAAGCTAAAAGAGTTAACCCTTTTAGTGCTACGATATTGAATACGTAGACTTCGTCTTTCTCCTATGAAAAGACTAAACAGCAACGTGTATGAGACGTTGACTTAGGGTTTTTGGCAAATCCTTAGCCTTTAACGGATTTGACGTGCTCTTACCGACTACCGTTTGAATCGGGCTTACATGCGGATTGTTTTAGTCCGTTCCGCATGTGACATTATGCTAAAGGAATGAACTCCCTTAGACTTTGTGCTATGATGTTGAATACATAGGCTTTACCATTTGTTACAGGAATAGGCTACCCGGCGACGCGTGTTAGGCGTTGACTTTAGGATTTTTGGCTAACCCCCAGCCTTCAACGGATTTGATTAGCCTTTACCGACTACCGTTTGAGTCGGGCTAGCATGCGGATTGTCTAAATCCGTTCCGCATGTGACGTTGTGCTAACAGAATGAACTCCCTTAGACTCTTTGCTACGACTTTGAATACGTAGACTTCGCCATTGTTACGGGAATAGGCTACCCGACAACGTGTATTAGATGCTGACTTATCCTTACTTAGGTTTCAGGATAAAATACCCCAAAATCGAACTCTGGTGTCTTTTTCTGCGGAGAAAGACTAAACCGGCGGCGCGTGTTAGGCATCGGCATATCCTTTCTTAGGATTCAGGATGAAATTCCCCATGCGTGTAAGGTATGGATTTTGGTGTTATTAATAACAACCTGCCATAATGTTGAATATGTGGGCGAGTGTTCTTTTTAACGGTTAAGAACTAACCGGCGGCGCGTGTTAGGCGCAGACTTATCCCTGCTTAGGTTTCAGGATAAAATACCCCAGAATCGAACTCTGGTGTCTTTTTCTATGGAGAAAGACTAAACCGGCAGCGCGTGTTAGGCACAGACTTATCCCTGCTTAGGATTCGGGATAAACTTCCTAGGATGAATCCTAAATTCTTGGAAAATGATTGGTGTGGGAAGGAAGAATTTTATATTCTATTCCCCGAACAAGGAAGGAAGAATTTTATATTCTATTCCTTGATTCTGGAAAGGAAGAATTTTATATTCTATTTCCAGTGCAAGAAAGAAACTAGGAGTGGGATTTCCACTCCGAGAATCCGGAAGATCTAAATAAGTTTACCTTTTATAGGATCGATTATCTAGATGAGTTTTTCGTTTATCGAAATGAAATTTCAACTTTGGTTATAACCATGAAGAGGTTTAACCAAAGAGAAAAGAGGGGAGTTCTTTCGTTTATCGAAAGGAGGCTCTGAATTGAAAGTGGGCCTCTTGTTCGTGGAAAGAATTAAGAGGGGAATTTGTTGGTGGCTTAGACCAGAAAGACAGTTTTGGTGGACTCACTGTCAATTGAAATTGATCAGTGAGGGATTTTGGTTGTAAGAAATAATTTCGGGTTATCCTCTAGAATATTAAGTGTAATATTCTTCGAGGAACTTCCCGATAAATAGGTTATCCTGAATGTACTAGGGATAGTACTTTTTTAGGAACTTCCCATTTATTGGCATTAATTGCCTGACGCCCTCTAGAGAAATGAGGCGATATGCACCGTTTGAGTAGACTGTGTCTATCACAAATGGTCCTTCCCATTTGGGTTCAAATTTACCCTTTTTTCTTGGAGTTGAGGATTATCGGTCGGCGAGCAGCGAGGACCAGATCTCCTTCCTTGAAGCTTCTCTGTCGGACTCTTTTGTTAAAAGCCCTAGATATTCTGGCTTGATAAAACTCAATGTGTTGTTGAGCTTCCAAGCGCCTTTCATCCAACATTTCGAGTTCTTCGAGATGTTTTTGATGTTGCTCTTCCGTCGTCATCTCTGTTGCGAGAGCGATCCGAAGGGATGGGATTTGGATTTCCAACGGTAGGACAGCTTCACATCCGTATACCAACGAATACGGGGTGGCTCCTGTAGGTGTGCGTATGGTGGTACGATAAGCCCAGAGTGCTTCGCCAAGTTTATCATCCCAATCTCGTTTATTGGTCTTCACGAGCTTTGACAGGATCTTAATGATCGTCTTGTTAAAAGCCTCAGCCAATCCGTTCGTAGCGGGATAATAAGCTATTGACGAAACATCTTGAATCTTGAACTTGTCACAGAACCTGACAAAAGCGTTGCTCATGAACTGTGGACCGTTGTCATGAATGATCCGTCTTGGCACGCCGTGTCGGTATATGACATGATGCTTGATGAAATTGATGACATGGTTCGTCTTCACTTCTTTAAGCGAAATTGCTTCAGCCCACTTTGAAAAGTAATCCGTGATTGCGAGAATAAATCGATCATCTTTGACTGAAGGGGGAAAAATAGGACCGACGATGTCCATACCCCATGTCTCAAATGGCCAGGACGTGGTTGACGTATGTAAACGCTCCGGTGGTTGGTGCATATAATTTGCATGCACTTGACAGGCGTGACATCCTCGGGCGTATTCGATTGCGTCACGAACCATTGTTGGCCAAAAATATCCCATTCTTCTGATGCGATCATACAGTTTGGGACCAGGCTGATGCGCACCGCATTCTCCTTCATGTGCTTCCTTAAGAACTTCTTCTGCTTCTTCGTTCGAAAGGCATCGGAGTAGCAAATCATCATACCCTCGACGGTATAATGTATGGGTCTCGGTATTATAGAAGAACCTTGGTGCTCTTCGGCGGATTAATTCCCTTTCTTTTACATCCTCTGGCAAAATACCATATTGGACGTAGTCAATAATAGGAAAACGGCAATCTCGGGACTCAGACCCGATTTGAGTTGAGTTCACCTCCTTGGCATTCATATTTTTGTCATCTTCCTCCTCGATATCTACATTATATATGGGTATGCAGAGTTGATGTGATCTTACTGTGACTAGCAGTTTAGTTTCGGGCGGCTGCGCAAGTGATACTGCTAGTGCTGCCAGTGCGTCCGCATAAGCATTCTGGAGATGAGGGATGTATTCAATAAAGAATTCTTCGAAAGAATCTGCCATTTTGACGGCCTCCTGGTGGTATGGGATCAGGTCTTGGTTCCTGACTTCATACTCTCCACGGACTTGGTTGACTATCAATTGAGAATCCCCGAATGCTTCGAGATATTCGACCCCCAGCTCCTTGGTGAAACTGAGTCCAATGAGGAGCGCGTTGTATTCGGCTACGTTATTGGAACATGGATCTGTCAATGAATAAGCCCGAGGCATCACATGCTTCCCCAGGGAAACTAAGACAACTCCGACTCCGGAGGAGACTTTAGAACATCCAGGGGTTATTGCCACATTAGCTGCTCTTGAAGAACCATCGAAGTACAATTGCCATACTTGTTGATGCGACGTGGTGTTAACCTCGTGGGTTTCATCCGGCAAATCATCATATACTTCTGCCGTATCCGTTGTCGGGCTTGCCGCCAAAAGATCACAAATCGCTTGTCCTTTGACCGACTTCTGCTGTTTGAAGTGCAAATCATACTGGGACAAGAGAAGGGCCCATTTCACTAACCGCCAATTCATCGAACCCGGTTGCGTCATAAATACCTGTACTGGGTTAACGTTAGAGATAACGTAAATCGTCTGTCCGACCAAGTAATACCGCATCTTTTGTACTGCGAATACCAATGCGAGGCATTCTTTCTCAATCATCGGATATCGGGATTCGGCACCTACCAAAGTCCGACTTAGGTAATAAACTACCTGTTCGTGACCATTATCATCGTCTTGTGCTAATAAAGCACTTATCGAATGGTTCATCGCCTTGATGTAAATCAAAAACGGTTTACCTGATTTTGGTGCGACAAGAACAGGAGGATTTGTCAGATACGTTTTGATGTCTTCGAGTGCTTTTTGGCAGGCGTCGTCCCAAATAAATGACACACCTTTCTTGTTTAGCTTAGAGAAAGGTTGGCACTTCCCAGAAAGATTTGAGATGAACCGCCGGATGTAAGCTAAACGCCCTTGCAATCCTCTGAGTTCTCTTAGATTTCTCGGGGGTTGCAATTCGTGTATCGCCTTCACCTTGTCAGGATCGATATGTATACCTTTAGTGGTGATGACGAATCCAAGGAATTTTCCGCTGGACATTCCAAGGAAGGATTTAGTGGGGTTCATCTTCAATTGATGACTCCGCATGAGATCGAACATCGTCTTCAAGTCCTTGATGTGATCTTCTTTGTTGCGGCTTTTTACAACCAAATCATCAACGTAGCACTTGACCGTCTTCCTGAGGTGCTTTTGGAAAATCTTAGTCATTGCTCGCTGGTACGTGACGCCTGCATTCTTTAGACCGAAAGGCATCACCATGTAGCAGAAGACACCGAGGGGTGTTCTGAACGCTGTATGCTTCTCATCATCTGTGTGCATCTTGATTTGGTTATACCCCGAAAAGCCATCCATAAAGGACATTCTCTCAAATCCACATGTATTGTCGATGATGACGTCCATGATTGGGAGAGGAAAGTCATCTTTTGGGCATGCCGCATTCAGGTCCCTGAAGTCGATGCAAATCCTGATTTTACCATTTTTCTTCATGACTGGGATAATATTGGCTAGCCAGTCTGGATGTTGCTCCTCTCGGACAAATCCTGAGTCGATCAATTTCTTAACCTCTGCCTCAATGGCTTCCATAATCTGCGGACGAAACCGTCTCTGCTGTTGTTTGACAGGTTTGGCATCCGACTTGATATCGAGGCGATACATTGCCACATTGGGGTCGAGCCCTGGCATGTCCTCATAGTTCCAAGCGAAGACGTCAATATATTCCCCGATGAGAGCGATTAATTCCTCTTTCTCATTTGGGGGAAGACTATCGCTGATGAATATGGGCTTTGGGTTGGCCTCATCGCCCATATTAATTTGGATTATTTTGTCTTCAGTGGGGGGTTCTCTCTGTTCAAATCTATCACCGTACTGCATGTTCAGGTGATAAACCCATGGGTCTTCCCACGTTGGCATTTGATCGTCGTCCTCCATCGTAGATGGATCTGCTGTAGTTATGTTCGACATTAGGGTTTTAAATACTTCCCCCAAACTTGTATCAGAGTCCCATTCCGAGGAATCTGACGAGTACACATCCTTGTATTGCTTAGACGGTTGGTCATTGATTAACCAGCAACATTCGTCTTCCGAAGAAGAGATATACCCTAATCCTCGTCTGAATTTATAATAATCGTTCGGTTTCCCTTTTGGCACATATGCTGCTTTGGCTGGAATACGGGAGCCTCGATCGAAGTATAAGCCTTCCCCGAGTGCGAAATCATATCCCTGTTTTTCCATGAGCTTGCGCGCTTCCGGACTATACTTAGATAAGTGTCGACCAGGTTTGTCTTCATCCTCATCTTCTCTTAGGAAATGATTAGGTAATGGAAAACTCTCTTCTTTATCGTAAACCACTTCTTTTTCGCCTCCTATTTTGGCAGGAACGATCAGGGTTGTTCCGAAAGAATGCTGGATGTGTTTCTTGGTTACATAAGACGATCGAAGCGGCGTATATAAATCAGGATTATTGTATAATCCCTTTATCACTTTATCAAGAGACAGTGAATACTCTAAATCATCATTTATTTTAATATTGGCAAGTTGCCAGTTACAACTGCCATCTGACGATTGGTCATCGACAAGATTGATTACAAAGGGTACAATGTCATTTAAAACAAAACCTCCATTGTAATCGAATCCGGCTTCGGTATCAGCTTCTTCTCCGCTGTCCGTACCCTGGGCCGATGGTTCAGTATCGGATTCATTACCATAAATGAGAGAATTAGTGAAATAATTCTCAAACCCTTTGAATGGTTGCTTATCCGCGACCACTGTCCTGACTTTACCATCAGTGTCAACATATTTCAAACACTGATGGAGAGTGGAAGGAATTATAACGTTACTATAGATCCAAGGCCGACCCAGTAGTAAGTTATATGATGTCTCAGCATCAATCACGTAACATGTGACTTCCGTCTTCAGATCACCCATTTGACATTTTATCCGGATTTTTCCCAAAGGTCTTGACCCGCTGGTGTTGAATCCGTAGATAATAGTGCCTGTAGATACCAATTTACTGACTAGAATGCCGAGGCTATGCATCAAGCGAAGCGGCATAATACTCATAGCGGAACCCGGATCCACTTGGATTCGGTTGACTTCGCTGGAGCCAATGTACCCAATAAAATACAGGGGTCGATCATGATTCGAATTCTTCGTCTGCATATCCTCTTTGGTGAAGGTAATGCAGGGAAGGTTCTTAGCCGCTATATTGCATTATTGAATTAACGGTTCTGGTTTTTCCGGCACCGGCTTGACCCGAGTAAGGAATGCTTCTGAATCGGCCAAGGCCTCTTGTAAGGCTTCCCTGGTCTCCTTAGATAACCGCAACAACTCATACAGTGTTATCCACGCTGGAATATTAGCTAGTTGAGCTATAATATCAAAGATGCGCAGAGTGTTCGAGCTCTCCGGTTTATCTCTTCTAATCGGACGATTGAAACGAGGCTGCTTCGGATTCTGAACCTCCTGGGGTCTCTTTTCTTTCTGTTTATCCACCGGCTGTCGTCGAGCATCTTCAACCGGTTTAGGAACTGCAATCACCCCCAGCTCTGTGAGAGTTCTGGCTGGTCCCCTTTTAGTCACCCCCTGCTCAGCTAACTGATCACTAGGCGATGGATATTTGAAGTGATATTGATTTCCGCTTCTAGTGGCAAAAACTTCTTGTTCTTCTTCGGAGAGCGGGAATGTAGGAGCTTCATCGCCATCCTCTTCGAAGATTGCGGAAGTAGCGTTGCAGGCCTTGCCTTTACCCTTTCTGGTCGAGGAAGTCGCCCACTGCTCGTCTCCAATAAGATCAGGATGGACCCAGAGGATTTTGCCGTTTGGGACTATGTGTGGCACCAGTCCTTTTTGGCGCTGTCCGTATGGGTCATCGTTCACCGTCTTCATTCCTACTTTGGTAACGCGCTTTGGTTCAAACCATGTTGTGGGCACCGATCCGAAGCTGATTGATACTGCATTTGCTCCTACGTTCTTGGACGGCTTCTGGGTTATGACGCCCACATCAATTAATGCATGGATCTTATCCTTGAGGTGGTAGCATGACCTCATAGGGTGATAGACCGCTCTATGGTACGCGCAGTACTTCGGATCCGTCACTTTGCTGGCCCCTTCTTGATCTACGATCACCGGCAGCTGGATTTTGTTATTCTCCAATAGGTACTTGAAGATGCCGGGAACTTCATCATCTTTGAAGGAGTAAACTTTGGGAAACCTTGGCTCCGAAGATTTCTGTTTCTGAGGCCGTTGTTGCCGCTGCTGCTGTTGCTGAGGTTGCAATTGGAAAGTTTGGTTAGCATCAACTGCATTAGCATGTGCCTTACCTTTCCCCCTTGGGTTGAAATTCTGCGTTGGAGCATTCGCCGCTTGCTGGCCTCTCTCCGCCTTCTTCCTTCTGAGGAATCGCTCGGCTTGTTCCCCTCGGACCTTCAAATCCTTCCACGTTTTGGATGGTGCTGTCCCCATTGCTTCCAACACGTCTAATGAAAGATTGTTGTGGCAGGTCTGGAGAATGAACTCCTCAGTGATCGGGTCCCGGCAATTCATCGCCTTGTTCCGGAACCTTTTGACGAAGGTGTCGACTAACTCCCCGTCTTTCTGTTTCTCGTCGAGCAACGACCTGATGGATATCTCGGTGTCGTCATCGAAGAAATTGGGGAGGAACTTAGTCTCCATATCGTCCCAGCTATTCACGCTTCCTGGCTTGAGGCGGCGATACCAATCGAAGGCGGCTCCACGAATAGTGCCAACGAAGAACCGTACCATCAGAGGTTCGTTACCAGAAATAACCCCCAAGTGTGATTTGAAGTAAATCACATGCTGAGTGGGTGAACCCTTCCCATCAAACGGCGTGAAGTTAATTAAGTTGAACTTCGCCAGATACGGGATTGATTCCCATTCTCTCGGGTATGGACAAGGAATGCCCGTTTTCTTCACCTCTTGAGCAGAAATCAACGTATTGATCTTGCTCTCGAGGTTTTTGATCTTCAAACTTTCACCAGTGTTTTCATTAGCACGATTCTGAGGTGGAAGCGTGGCGTTATGACTAGCATTCTCATTACCACCCCCTGCATTGACGGGAGGATTATTGGCATTGCGAGCTTCATCCGTATCCGTGTGCTCATCTTCCTGAATAACCTGGTTACAGCGGCTTGGTTCGCCTTGCTGGTTCGTCAGTACCTGGATTTGTTGCTCATGCATTTCTCTCATATTCTGCATGGCCATGTGCATTTCGAACCTGAAGCTCTCCTGTTGTTTGGCCATGGCTTCTTCGAGCATCTTGGCCATTTGTTCCGCGCTTATCATGAATGACTCGCGGGGTTGTCCTTCGCTGGATACGGTATTGTCAGATGCAACTGCCGAGCCGGCATCTGATTCTTCATCTCCTGAAGGTAACCTTGTTCGAACCCTACCATATGTTGCACGAATGATAGCTCCAGACTATAGACGAGTTACACGTCGGGGCACCTCTGGAATCGCCTCGGGATTGTCCTGAGCCGATGTTCCCTTGCTGGTCATATTGGTGGTGACCCTCAGAAATTCTCCATCTTCGACCACCGTTCTTCTTCGTCGGAAACGCCTAGGCCTTGGTTTTGGCGTTTCGGCACTAAGCCTTTCGAAAACTGAAACTCTTTCGGGGACTGCCTTGATGCAGTTGCACTCAGACAATACCGCCCGGATGAGTTTGGAACAGGGGCACTGAGTTTCTAGCCTTCAAGGACTTCTCTTTCTGGCTTTGCTCGTACCCCCAACACAATAGTACAACTCGTCAGTTTGAAGGTCTGAGTAACCTATCGTGTGTTGGCACGATTTCTCAGGTATAACGTCATCGTCATCAGACGATAATGTTTCCTTCTGAGGGCGAACTTCCTTCTTCAGGCTTTCGAGAGTCACGCACCTCGAAACATGCCTTTGTGGGTGGGAATTCTCATCGGACTCCTGGACTTCAATGCGCAGAGTAGTGCGCTTAGTTGCCCTGATCTCTTTGTCATGTTGAGGGTTGCGACGACCCCCAGCATATTGAATTGTTCGGGGCTTCTTTATTGGACCCAAACGTTCTTGAACTGGAGCTTTGCATCGCTCCTCGGGAAGTGGACCGAGGCGCTCCAAAACCGACCTCCTTTTCTGAGACGGTCCTGCTGGATCTCCCGGCGATTTAGGTTGGTTGGCCGGAGGTGGAACTTTCGTCGAAAGCTGCAACGGCTGCTTCTTAGCCTGAATCGTCGTTTCAGACTTAGGCTTCCATACTTGGCGAGTTGGTGGCGGTTTCTTAGCCACTTCTTTCTGCAGCTTTCTACGGGCTTCTTCAACTTGAGCCCGTGCCTGCGCTGATAGTACGCGGCGCTTGCTAATGCGCTCCTCCAGCGTCGAATGATTCCGTTTGACACAGACCCATTCGTTCGTTGGCGGTTTGGAAAAGCTACCATTCATCAGTTGCTGAGGCTGTTTGCCTCTTCCGTTCTTCAGATCCGCCTTGTAGCGGACTCCGTCTACGGATTCCATCGCCTTCGCGTACTGTCACGCTAAGCGCTGACGTTACCTTTGACGGGCTCTCTTCGAGAGAGTCACCACGCCCTCTACGGCGGAAGAGTTGGCCAGAGCAGATCTGACCTGGTTGGATGTTAGGGGAATCTCACCCGATGCGACTTTGGCATCAACTGGGGCGAGATCTTCGTTGGTGTTTTCTACGTCTTCATACCAACGAGTTTTTCTCCTGGAGGAGAACTTCTTGGACTTGCGGGGGGAGGTAGATTTGGACGAGGACGACAGGTACTCCTCGAACTTCTGCTGGTCGAATTCATACTCGACCTCCTCCACGATCGGGATTGAGATCCGCGGCTGCGACGCTTCGATCTTGGCAGTGAGATCGTCGGCTCCCACTGTGGTCGCCAGATTGTTCGCGGAAAAAGTCGTTGTTTTCTTCATTGATTCCATTGCTATCTTAAATAACAGTTTATCGGTTACAAAGATCCGGTTACAACAAAATCAAATAAAAAAAAGAAAAATTACAACTTTCCTTCTAAGTCGAATGAATCACGAGCTCCTGTTTTGCGGTCACTCGCTTGCATGGGTTCTTTGCCTGCGCCGGGGTTTATCTGTGGACCACCGCGCGATCTAGATCCGGTCGGATCTATGCAGTATGACGGGTATTATTTCGCCAAGGAAATAATAGCCAAAGTAATCAAAATCGACCAAGCGAAATCGATACTCTTCTCAGGATCAAAGACCAAGCTTTGATCCGGAGGATGGCTGCGTAGATCTGAGATCCAGTCCCTCTCGAACTCTTGCCTTATTTGGCGTTGACGATCGCCGAGCACCGGATCTGGAAGAGCAAGTCCTCAAAGTCCCAAAGCTTCAATCTTTTTTAGTTCTGAGCCTTGAATCCAGCAGAGCTTCGCCTCCAAAATTTCCAACCCTCAACAAATGAGCCCCCTAGCCTATTTATAGGCACTCGTCACTGTGCCCGGGCACAGTTGGCCGAACCACCTAGCCACCTTGAGGTAGCTCGGCCACCGAGCCACCTCAAGGTGGCTCGGCCTTGACCGAGCCACCAAGAGGTGGCTCGGCTTTGGCCGAGCCACCAAGAGGTGGCTCGGTTTCGGCCGAGCCTCTCTTGGTGTTGGTTTTTTTTCACCGTTGTGTCCGTTTTCGGTTCTGTGGTTGATTTATCCGGACTTCATTCGTTGACCTGATTTGGCAGTAAATCCGGGTCCTGATTTGGTAGTAAATCCACTTTTTAATTTAAGTCCGAAACTGATCTTGATTCGATCTTGATTCGTTCGAGTCCGCTCTTGGTTGGATGACTTGTTGATTCCTCAGCCCGTTAGCTTGATTCTGCACGCGAGTGGATTTATTCCGTTGTTTGCGTGCGGTTCGTTAGCCTCGTAGTCTCGTTAATCCGCTTCATCGCGTATCATTTGGCTTCGGTGTTGTGGACTAACGAACGTGTTTGCATACGTCGCCGGATGGTTGGTTTAACGTCGTCGAGCTGTGTTAAGGGACCTATAGGCAGTTTTATACGCCTACAGTATTATTTATGTAAATTGTTGTATTGTTTTAATTATCGGGTATCAGCTATCGTATTAGCACAACTAGTACATTTTGATTTGTAGATACTTATCCCATAATTATTTGATATTAAATATAAGTAAATATATTTTAATTATTAATTATTCTCGTTTAATTGTACAATATGGGTATATTTTGATTATTTCGTATCAACAGTTGTATTAGCACAACATGTACGTTTTTATTTGTAGATAATTATCCTGTATTTATTTTGATTTTTAAATATCAGTAGTTATTTCTTTTTAATTAATTTTGTTTTAACTTA
>BQKN01063631.1:21370-43910 GCA_022839385.1 Asparagus kiusianus
ATATATATATATATACATTTATATTATTTTTCTTCTCTCCTTCTTCATTTTCACTTTCGCCGCCACCCACTCTCTCAGATCTCATTCTCCTCCTCCGAACTCCAGCCCAAACCCTTACCCAAGTCGATCTTGCCTCCGACCTGCCTCTAACAGTCGCTCCCCACCACCGCCGGCCATCACCGACGTGTCGCCCAACCTCGACAGCCAACTCTCCACGAGATCCAACCTAGGCCACCGCCTGCAGTCGCCGAGATTCTCGACGCCACCGCCACCCTCCAACCTCCCCTTTTGCTTTGTCGGCCTCGTCCTCCAGCAGTCGAGCCCTCAACCGCTGCTCGACCCCTCTCGCCGTCCACCACCCGCAGCCGCAGTCGCCTTCCCTTGAGCCTCCTCCCCGTTCGCCGCTGCCTTGAGCCGCCGAGCTCCGACGACAGCGCCCCTAACCACCAGGCCACACCTCCAAGCTCGACCACCTCCTGCAGTTCCTCCACCTCCGCACGAACCTAACACCGGCCAGCCATCACCAAAACGCCCACGCCAAGTCCTCCGCACCAGCCCCGTCGAACCCCCTCTCGAGCTCATCATCGCCTCCTCAACCACCGATGTCGTTGTTCAGATCCTCGTCACCACCTCCAGAGCCTCCCTTTTGCTGTCCAGACCCATGTCAACACCCTCGTCAGCCCCAACTCATATCCGTGAGGTGTAGACCCGTTCGTCAACACCGATTTGTTCGACACAACCCGAGGCAAGATCCCACTTGCTTAGATCTACTTTTTCTATTTATTATGAATTATCTGCTATTTTAGATCTGTTAATATTTATCTGCATGGGTTGATGAATAATATTGAATGGATAGTAATTATGTGATAAATAGTATTTTCAGGATAAATATAATAATTTAAAGAATTTATTTTGGATAACAAGATTATTTTAGATTAGTTATAATATTTTTAGAATTTATGTTGTGGAAGAAAATTATTTTAGAATGATAAATATTTTTAAAGAAGTTTTTTGGAAAAAGATTATTTTAGAATAATTATTATGAATTAAAAAAAGTTATTTCGGTAGCGGAATCATTTCTGGATAATTATATTAATTAAAAAGAATTTATTTGAATCATTTGAGGAAAATTATGATAATTTTAAAAGAGATTATTTTGGAAAAAGAAATATTTCTGAATTATGTAGACTCTGTTTATGATTTATAATTCTTAATATTGATTATCTGATATGCTACGATATTATTACATGTGATTAGTTGCATTGATTGTTCCTGGCTGCATTTGAGAACCTTAGTAGTTCATGACTTAGTGGCCTTGTGCGTAATGAACAGACCTAGTGACATGTGTGGGTGTGTTTAGGTGGTGAACTAGAGTTTTAATAAGGATTATGATCGTTGATTTAGAAAGAACGAGAAGAGTTAAGATGGGGAAGTTAATGTTCATGTGATCGGATAAGGCTGTTGATGTATCTTCCAGACTCGTACCAGAGACCTGTTTCGTCCTGGGGTTGGTTTGTTGGACCAAGTGACTTGTTTCGCCACTTGGATCTGTGACTTGTTTCGTCTTCTAAGCTTTGCCTGAGTTTGGACCGGGCCGAGATCGGATTGCGTGTAGTCCTCTAGCCGCCTGTTTTGCGGGATTGGATGCGCGTAGAGGATTTGTGAACAACCAGTTATCCGGTGATAGGAGCGTTGACTTTGTGTGAGATGTGACCAGTGACCTGTTATAGGATGGCTAGTTACTTGACCTCGTTTCTAGGCTAGGTATGACTTTTTGTGAGATACAGATCAGTTGTATTATCTTTTCATACATAGATCGGGATTAATATTTAATTATCTACAATTTAAGACATATGGTATATACATGAGAGTTTCCTTGTTTGGATTATTTCACTCGACGTACTACGTCTCTTGTTATAGATTTTTAAGTATTAATTCTATCTATTTGTATGACATGGTTACCTGGATGATTATTCTGATGACTAGCTGCATGACCGACTTGTTACTTGATTGATTTGGTTGGATTTCCAGTTGTACGTTTCTTTTTTCATTTCGGTTATCGTATTGTTTTTTTTCGCATTGGGTTTTCGTTCGTTCTTTTCTTTTGTGGAGTCTTGCCGTGTGCCATGCACCCTGACGTACACCTATTCTCTCTGGTGTACGTCAGACTTAGAGGAAGAACAAGTTCAGCTTGGAGATCGTCAGGAGCCAGATGATTCTTAGTAGGAGTGCCTAGCGGACGGAGCAGAAGAAGAAACCGAAGCTTAGTGATTCCTTTCAGTTTATTTTTGTAGCACTTTCTTTTCCTTTTGATCAGTGTATTTTTATATTCTCCAGTATTTTATTCAGATAGATTTGTATAGGGGCATGTTGACCCGAATTTTATGTCATGGATGATATTCATTTGTGATATGTATTATTTTATTCTGAGTTTTTCTATTATATTCTTGCTGATTATGATCGGGGACCTGTGACTTCGCATTGTATTTATTTCTAGACGCTTAGCGTATTGGATTGAGAAGAAAAGAAAAGGGAAAAAAATAGTAGTGTATATTTCTTCTCAATCTAATACGTTGTGGGCTTGTTCACGTTCCGATTCCTGGGTATTTTGGGAAGCGGGGTGTGACAGATATTCATCCTAGACGGAACTTCCGTCTAGGATGTGTTTCAGCATCCTAGATGAAATTTTCGTCTGGGATGAGCATCCTAGATGAATATTTTGTCTAGGATGTAGTGTGTGTGTGTATATATATATATATATATAAAATATAAAATAAATAAATAATATTTGCTACTATTTGACTGTAAGGCCCCTAGTTTTACACAAGGTTGTAGTTTAAGGTGAAACCAAAGATGTCAAACCTATCCTGCACTCCTACACCCAACACTATGCAACAACATGTTTCACCATCATAGTAATATCTCTCTAGTAGAATCAAAGACAAAAAGTAAGGGTACAAGCAGATATAGTAAAGATGACAATACGAGGAACATAATACAAAGAAAAGATCCAATGATAAATGTAATCATGTTCCAACAGAAGAAAAGTACATCCAATAAATCAAAATAAAGACAACAAATCTCTAATACAAAAGTGCCAACTGGAAAGTATATAGGCACTCAGCCTCCATAAGATATACAACTCTAAAAGACTGAAAACAATAAAATATCCACTATGGAGCGCCTACTAAACTATCTACTAATAAGTGACGGTGAACTATACTGAGTCTCCATCAACCTGCGACTCTCCGAACCCCTAACTCACTGTCTGAAAAAGATGGAAACAATGAGTGTCAAAGAGCTAGCAAGAACATCTCCACCGCCCCCAAAAGGGAAGGGGGTTAGGTTTATAAAAATACAAGTTATAGTATGTATAGATATATAAATCCTACATCCTGAACTAAGAGGAATTAATATTTAGAAACCCACAATACGAGAATGAGTATGTTGAGCGAAATAATTCAAACAAGGAAACCCTCATATATATACCATGTATCTCAAATTGTAGATCACTAAATATTAACTCCAAAATCCTATGAATAAAATAATTAACAAAGAACAATACATTACTATACGTATCTAAAAATACCTATAAGTGTCCGCACACAACTCGAGACGGAGAAACGACGACGAACATCATTATCCAAGTCAAAAAGGATTATCTGATGACAACAAGCGCATAAAGCGAATCAGCAAACTTTTAACGACGTAGCAACATGCTACCGGGATAGCCACCACCAAGTGGCCCGTGTGCTCACCGGCTACCGCCAAGTGGTCCGTACGCTTATTGACCACTAGAATGGTAAACCAAGTGGCCCGTGTGCTCATCGTCCACCTCCATGTAGCCCGTGCACTCATCAGCCACCGCCAAGTGGTCCGCATGCTCACCGGTCATCGTTAAGTGGCCCGTATGCTCACCGGCTACGACCAAGTGACTCACACGTTCATCGGCCACCAGAATAGCAAACCAAGTGGCCCGCGTGCTCACCGGCCACCTCCAAGTGGCCCACGTGCTCGCCAGCCACCTCCAAGTGGCCCACGTGCTCACCGACCACCGCCAAGTAGCCCATACACTCATCGGCCAGTTCCAAGTGACCCGCGTGCTTACCGACCAGCTCCAAGTGGCCAACATGCTCACCGACCACCTCTAAGTTAACAAAACATATAAAGCGAATCGGTAAAGCGTACAAGTTAACAAAACAACAAAATGTGCATAAAGGACGAAACAAGCACAAACCGAACAAACCGGAAAAGCCCCTGGCGACCGAGTCACGTTGAAACGACTCGAGCAAAGCCAGTGGCTCGGCGCAACGCCGAGCCACCAAATGGTGGCTCGCACTCAAATGGTGGCTTGCATGAGTGCGAGCCACCAAATGGTAGATCGGCTAAGGCTGAGCCACCAAGTGGTGGCTCGCACCAGGCCGAGTCACCAAATGGTGGCTCGATTAGGTTTGAGCCAAAACGTGATTTTGACGGTTTTTAAGTGGTTTTTACAGAATTTATCTATTCTATAGGTTCCCAACTAACTTGATATTATCTCTACACATGGTTAGACCGTTGTCAACTGAGGATATGGCCAAATCCTTTGTTTTTATTCAAATACGTTGCATCCGAAGCCCTATAAATATAAGCCTATGGTCTTATTTCACAGGGGGCGAGCTATAATCAAAGAGGGTGAGGTGCTGCCGAATTGTAGAGCCAAGAGCCACGAATTTCAGAGAGGGTTAGCTAGATCTTTGCAATTTTCTGTGCATAAAGAGTTGATTTCGAGAGAACTGAGACTCGTATCCCCTTTCCTTCGGATCAAATTTGGTTTTGATCTCGAGAAGAGTTGTAATATCGCTTGGTCGAGATTATCACTTCTGCGATTACTTCCTTTGTGAAGTAAGAGCTTTGAATAACTTTTCTGTTAACCGGATCTCATCCGTGACGGTTCACGAACTAACACATCCCCGGCACAGGCAAAGTCCTCACGCAAGTAACAAGAGATAAACTGTTGTTGTGTGTTGTTTGAAGGAATTGTAATCTTTATATTTTCATTATATAAGAAGATCTTATAAAAAGATTAACTTTTTATTTGTTTGACTTTATTGTAACGGTTAAAGTTGTAATAGATTCGATGACAATGAAAATAATAATTTTTGACCGAAACAAGCTAGCGACCATAGTGGGAGCCAATAACCTTTCTACGAAGGCTGATGTATCGCTACCTCGGATCTGGATCCCGGTTGATGTAGAGGTCGAATACGAGTTCGACCATCATAAATTCGAGGAATATCTATCGTCCTCCTCCTCCAAAGCCTCCACCCTTCGCAAGCACAGGAAGATTAATGCCCCCGTTGCTGCTGCAATCACGCCTTGCAACGCCTCTCTGGCCTCCAGCGAGGCCGGACTTGCAGATTTGGACCCATCCTCAATCAAGGAGATAGTTGCTAGAGGTGTGCCTACTTTATCAAAGAGAGCTCGCCAAAGGTAGCGTCAACGCGTCGCGTGCTAATTCGCAAAGGATTTAGAGCCTGTAGATGTGATCCATTAAGAAACAGATCTGAAATTCAAGGAGCGTCGAGCGCCTCAATAGTGAGCAAATAGCCCCTCATCCAAACCAGCAACGAATGAATGGATCCAAGTCAAAAGGACCCGTTCAAACCATGAGGAGCGCATCCAAAAGCGCCGCACACTCCTTGCGTGTGCACGGCGAGTCGAAATCCAAGAGCCCGTTGAGGTCCCGCATTCACGAAAGCGCGGTTCCAAACGTACGAATCTTTAGAACACCAACAAGGCGTTGCATCCTCAGAGTGGAACGTGTTCGTCTAATGATAATAACGTTATACCTGGAAAGTTGTGTCAACACACGATAGATTGCTCCAGCAATCATGCTGATGAGTCGTACTATCGGGCTGAGGGTACGAATAAATCTCGAAAGAGAGATACCTGGGATATGGACTTTCATGTTCGTGTGCCAAACTTATCAGGGTAGTGTTATTAGAGTGTAGCTACCTCAAGAAAGCTCCACAGAGAGTCTCAGTATTTAAAATACTTTTTGCCTAAACATTAAAGCCGAAGCCAAGGTGTTTCCACAGGATAAGACCTGCCGTTCAAAATGACAAACTCCCAGAAGTCACAATCAATATGGTCGATAAAGGGAAGTCAACGCAAAGTTTTAGTCCCTATTATTTTTTAAACGTATCCCAACATATAACTCAGTTACGCGTGGGAACTAATCGGCATAGGGATTATCAGAGGATAAATAGAGGACTATCCTCAGACGACAAAGCGTCAGACGCTTGCTCTGTAGTCGCTTCGGACACCACTGTATCTAGCCCCGGACAGTCCCATGAAGTGTTCATCATCAACACTGAGCAAATAGCCAAAATTCTCGGGGATGCTCTAGCCAAGCAAAAAGAGAACTTCAAGTTTGAAATGAAATGACTATGCTGCGGATGAAAGAAGAGCATGACCAATAGCTTCGGGCTTTGTATAATCAGATTAGTGAATCTAGTCGTCACAATAATCCCTATCGGGCAGGTGGCGATTCAGACATGGATGAACACCTCGATGCAGATAATCCTCCCATTGACCAAAACACTGAGGTAGCCTAACTAAAGATAACGATGCTGGGGGTGGTCCTACCGATGATGACAACACTAGGGGTGGCCCCGTTGTTCCGCTCAGAAATCGTCCAAAGCATGATACGAGTGAGGATGAGAAAATAAATAACCTCGAAAGCAAAATCAATGCCTTGATGTCCATTCAAGAGATGAAAAAGACCGGTATTCCATGTCCTTATCCAAGAGAGTAGGAGTTGATCCCGTATCTGGCGAAGTTCAACCTGATCAACTTCACGTTGTTCGATGGGAAGGGTTCCCCCACTCAACACTTAATTTATTTCAAGTCCCACTTGGGAGTGATCTTCGGCAATGAGCCTTTGATTGTTTGGTCATTCGTTAGCACCCTTCGTGGGCCTTCCATCGATTGGTACCACCGTCTCAAGCCTGGAAGCATCAACAGCTGGGACAATATAGAAAGATCATTCCTCGAAAATTTCTTTGATGATGACACCGAGGTATCAATCAGGATCCTCTTTGAGGAGAAATAAGAAGATGAAGAGACGGTCGACGATGTCGTCAAGCGCTTCCAAAATAAGGTGATGAATTGCTAAGATCCGGTCACATAGAACTTCATCCTCCAAACCTATCATAACAACCTATCCATCGATATCCTGGAAGTTATGGGAGTAACACCGTCCAAGACTTGGAAAGAGATAAAGGTGTGCGGAGAGCAGGCTGAATGCTTCCTTAGAAGAAAGAAAGCCGAGAGAAGCCAACCTATAGATAACCCTCCAAACTCAAACTTCACCTCCCGTGGTAAGGTGTGGCGTCCCAGGATTCACACAAGACTACAGTCTAAGGTAAAACCTGGATTATCAAACCTACCAAGCACCAAACACCGTGCTACGACATGTTTCACCATCATAATTACTATCTTTGTAGTGGAAACAACAAATAGGTAAAGGTATAGACAGGCAAATAAAAGAAATAAAGTAAAGCCAGATATACACAGAGGAAGCATGAGAATAATCATCAGTTAGCCCAACTAAAATAGAGTAGAAATACCTCTGAGTCTGAAATAAACCCAAGTACAATGAGTTAAATAAAATATCACTATGACTCTCAGCCTCTACAAAATAAAATACAAGTCTAGATTCTGAACATAAACAACTAACTGTGGAGTTCTGAAATAACTAATAAATAGTAAATATCTAGGTGAGATCTATGCTGAAATCTCATCAACCTGCGACTCTCCGTACGCTGGACTCGCTGCCTGAAAGGGGGGAAAACAACGAGCATCAAAGCGCTATAGCAAGAACATCTCCACCTCTCCCAAGGAGAAGGGGTAGGAGTGTATAGAAAATAGAGTTAGTACATATACATATGAAATCATTCATAAAATTCTAATTGGAAGTTAATATTTAGGAAATCACAACACGAAAGTTAGTATGTCGAGTGAAATAATCCAAACAAGGAAACCCTCATGTATATACCATGTCTCAAATTGTGACTCCCTAAATACTAACTCCAAACCCTATGAATGAAAACAATAAACAAATAGATAATACTCCAAACCTCAAACTTGTAGAACAAATATCTCATCCTGATCTAAACTCGGGTAGATGGATCTAACTTAAAAGGAACTCATCAAACAAAAGCCAACCAAATACCATGATGTGTAAGTCACGGTCTCAGAGAAAGCACCCTACTCACGGGTATTCAAAAATGGAAACCAATTTACAACTTATATTACTTACAAAAGTGCATCTCTTATACAATAGCGAAACTCTTGTAATATTCTTACTCAATCGCCCTGCGACAATAGGTTTTATCCTCTATCCCGGAAACATAATATGATGATACTTTTGTAATACTCTTACTCAATCGCCCTGCGAAAATAGGTTTCATCTCCTTATTCTGAAAACATAATATGGTGATACTTTTGTAATACTCTTACTCAATCGCCCTGCAGAAATAGGTTTAATCTCCCTATTCCGAAAATATAATATGACGATATTTTTTGTAATACTCTTACTCAATCGCCCTGTAGAAATAGGTTTCATCTCCCTATTCCGGAAACATAATATGTGTATTTTTCTTATTTATGATTTTAACACATCATATTTTAAACATACGTGTACATATCTTGGTGTATGTGTCCATATCTGGTGTTTACTGACATTTCAAATGCTAAACAGATCATAAACATTTTATCATAACAGTACAAGGTCGAGAGACTAGCTCGAAAACTCAATAGTCGAACAAAACATGCACAGGGCCATAGACTGTGTTGCGGTCGACCGCACAAGAACGGCGGTCGACCGCGACGGGTTCCAGAGCCTACTCAGGCCTCTGTCCTCCACGCGGTCGACCGCTGCTATGGCGTAGTCAACCACCGCTATGGCGCGGTCGACCGTGAGCTGATATTCTAGATTCTCAATCTGGTTGTGTGTGTCATGTTCACGCCGTGTTTAGGTGATTCAAACATGATTAAAACAACATGAAACTTGCATGAGAGCATATCTACAGTAGATAAAAACTTCTAGAAACAAACTCAACATATATAGCATGATTATTTGCATAAAATTTATATTCAAAACCCTAAGTCATGCATAAAAACTCAAAACGAAGAACAAATCATCTTTCTTCACATTAAACCAAGTTTTAAATCACTTTCAGATCTTACATACTTTTATAAATTCGTTCTCAAACTTTTTAACATGGAAAGGCCTAGTCTTTATATATATAATACAAAAGCATTGACTTTTATTCATAAACTAGTTAATTTGCCTCTATGAAACATGTTAAAAATTCTTCAAAAATGTTTTTAAAACTAGGAGGGAGATTAGTAGAGATGAACTCGCCTAAAACTTATAGAAAAATATTTTAGGATGCCAAACCAAAGCAGATCTCTAATCCAAAAGCCAAAATCACCCGAAAAATCCACTTGAAAGCCTCTAATATTCTCCAAGAATTAAATTAGGGTTTGTGGGGGTTTGGTGGCTGTTAGGGTTCTTAGAAAACTAAAAAAATTCGTGAAAGTTTGATATATAAACCAGGGAAAACAAATATGGGCTTTAGAAAACCAAAACCAACTCAAAATAGGAATCTGACTTCTACAGGTTTCGCGGTCGACCGTGACGGTCGACTGGACTGCGGTCGACCAGACTGGAATTTTCCAGTTACACATATTTAGCCATTGTGCATGTTTCGACTCTTTTCTTTCTTATGAATGAACTTGTTTATACTCAAAGCACATGGTATACTACTCACATACCATTTAACTGTATTTATCAAAATAAATATCCATAAATCATAATTAATCTCATATTAATTATATTAACATAAATTTTCAGGGTTTTATTTTCATCCCCTCTTAAAAGAATTTCGTCCACGAAATTTCGCTATCGCATCGTAGAGATTAATAATACGAGAAAAGCACAAAAAGGGGATAATCCAAACAAGGAAACCCTCACGTACACATCTCGTATCATTAATCTACCGATTTGAAATATAAGTAACATTTTAACTTAACAATTTAAAATGCGTACATTCTCACTTAACCCCTAATTAGATGGAACTAGTACGTCGAACAAAAATTCCAAATAAGGAACCCCCCATATATATACCATATGTTCCGAATAATTAAGAGCTAAGTGTTGAATGACCCATTCTAGCGTTAAATATAAATGTGACTAAACAACACATATAATCAAATCTTTCAACGCATATAAGCACATTTAAATATCGACCTTACCTATTCAAACAGGTGTGGGTAGTCACGACGAACATCCTCCTCACGCTCCCAAGAAATCTCTTCGTCTCCTTGCCGGTTCCACTGAACTTTCACTAATGGAATGACTTTATTTCTATGCTTTTTATTCTCTCTAGCAAGAATGCATAAGTCAAATCATCCTATATCTCAACCTCTGATGAATCAATCACCCTCTGCTGCTCTTCGTCACGCAAATGCTTCTTAAGCATCAAAATATAAAATACATCGTGTACACTCGACATCGATGCCGGAAGATCTAATCTATATCTGGGGGCGAACTTCCCCCATCTACCGAATCGCTGAACGCCCTTCATCGGTGATACTTTCAACTAACTAAGTCTCCGACCTAAAATTCTAAGGGTCATCTCCGCTGATCTGTATAACTCTTTTGCCTACTCTGTGCAGCAAGAATGTGCTCTCGAATCAATGCCACCTTTTTTGTGGTCTGCCTAACTAGCTCCGGGCCAAGTAATAGACTATCCTTTGGCTGTGTCCAGCATATAGGTGATCTACAAGGTCTTCCGTACAAGGCTTCATATGACACAATCCTGATAGTAGCTTGATAACTATTATTATATGCAAATTCAATCAATGGGATGTGATCCTCCCAGCTACTCTGAAAATCTATAACACATGCTCTCAGCATATCCTCTAATACCTGATTCACCCTCTCGGTCTGACCATCTGTCTGGGGGTGAAATACACTGCTAAATGCTAACTGGCTGTCAAAAGCATACTGAAAACTCCTCTAGAAATGGGATGTAAAGACTGAGCCTCGATCTGATACAATCGTCTCCGGAACTCCATGCAATCTGACAATCTCTTGAATAAAAATCCTCATATTGGTGTCCGTCTTTATAAGTTGTCCTCACAGGAAAGAAATACGTTGACTTTGACAATCTGTCTACTATCACCCAAATAGAATCATTTCTTTTCTTTGATTTAGGCAACCCTACTATGAAATCCATGGAAATATCTGCCCACTTCCAATCGGGAATGGGTAGAGGCTGTAGGGTTCCTGTAGGTCTCTGATGTTCTGTCTTAACTTGCTGGTGTAGGCGTATAAAATTGCCTATAGGTCCCTTAGCATAGCTCGGCACGATGATTCGACAAATCAAAGGACGTTCGAGGCGACGAGGCACGCAAGCAACAGAATACGTTCGCACAAGTAACCAATCCAACGGTTCGGAAGGTCAACAAGTCGTCCAACAACAAAATAGATTTGTACTCAAACACCGAGGCGGGAATACTGCCAAATAAAGACCCGGGCTATCAAATCAAAGTTCGGACAAATCAAACGAAGAACCGAAAGACGGAAAACAACCGAACAACAAGAAACGACACACCCGGGGGGACTCGGCCGAAACCGAGCCACCCCAGGGTGGCTCGGCATGAGCCGAGCCACCCCAAGGTGGCCGGTCTCCCCCCCTCTCTCTTGTGCACAAATGCACAGTTCAGAGAGCCCTATAAATAGAGGGGGTGGTTGTTCATTTGAGAGAACTTTTGGTTGAACTTCTGAAGAGCCGAAACTCTGCCGGATTGTGATCTCACCTCGGAGTTTTGAAGGCCTGAAGCTTGGACACTTGGATTCGATTCTTGGCGAGCACCCGCACCAAACAAGGCAGGAGTTCGAAGGAACCTAATCCTCAGATCTACGTCGTTATACTCCGGATCTAAGCTTGGTTCTTAGATCCCGAGATTCGAGCGGTCGTTTCCTTGGTGAAACGATCCCTCCCGGCTATTATCTCCTTGGTGGGATAGTACCCGTAATACGTCATAGATCTGCTTGGATCCAGATCTCGCGGTGGTCCACGGTACACAACCCCGGCGCAGGCAAACAACCCACAAAGCGAGTGACCGGATAACTGGAGCTCGCGATCTGTTCGACAAATAAGGAAAGTTGTAATTTTTCTTTGTTTTCTTTGATTTTCATTGTAAACCGGCTCTTATAAAAAGATCGGATCTCTGTAACGCAAAAAGTTATTAATTGAGTGCAATGACATCGACAATGAAGAAAAGTTTGGTTTTTCCCGCGAACAATCTGGCGACCACAGTGGGAGCCAACAGCTTCGCTGCCGAAGCTGGAGCGTCGTAGCCGCGGATCTCGATCCCGGTCGTGGAGGAGGTCGAGTACGAATTCGACCAACAGAAGTACGAGGAGTACGTATCCTCGTCCGGATCTACCTCCACCCCTAAGTCCAAGAAGTCCCAAAAGTTCTCCTCTAGGAGAAAGGTTCGTTGGTGCGATGAAGTTGAAGCCACCAACGACGACCTCACCCCGATCGACGCCGAAGTTGCGTTGGGTGAAGTCCCACCGGCCTCCAAGCAGGTCAAGTCCGCCATTGAAGGCGTGGTGAATCTCTCCAAGAGAGCCCGCCAGAGACAGCATCAACACCTCGCGAAGCAATTCGCCAAGGCCATGGAGTCCGTTGACGGGGTCCGCTACCATGCGGATCTGAAGAGCAAATGAGGCAAACAGCCTCAACAACAAGTGAAGGGTGGTTCCTCCAAGCCATCAACAATAGAGTGGGTCCGTGTCAAACGGAACCGCTCGACACTGGAGGAGTGTATCCGCAAACGCCGCGCTTTATCGGCACAAGCACGGGCTAAAGCTGAAGAAGCCCGACGGAAGCTGCAGAAGGAGGTGGTCAAAAAGCCGCCACCAACTCGCAAGGTATGGAGGCCGAAGTCTGAAGCGGTTCAGGCTAAGGAGCAAAACCCGCAGCCTCCGAAGATTCAATTTCCGGCGAATCAACTCAAACAGCCGGTGATTTTTGCAACTACTCCGGGAGATCCCACAGGAACCTCCCAGAAGAAGAAGTCAGTTTTGGAGCGCCTCGGTCCACTTCCCAAAGAATGAGGCAAAGCTCCGGTCCAAGAATGCTTGGGGCCAATGAAGAAGCCCCAAACGACGCAACACGCTGGGGGTCGCCGCAACCCTCAACATTTGGAGAAAATTATGGCACCCAAGCGCACAACTTTGCGCATCGAAGTGCAAGAGCCCACTGAAGATTCACGCCCACAAAGGCGAGTTTCAAGGCGCGTGACTCTTGAAGGCCTAAAGAAGACCATTCATCCTCAGAAGGAAACATTGTCGTCTGATGACGATGATGTTATACCTGAGAGATCGTGCCAACACACGATTGGTTGCTCCGCCCTTCAAACGGACGAGCTGTACTATCGTGCCGGGGATACGAGTAAATCCAGGAAGAGGAGCCCTCGAAGGCTCGAAGTGCAATGTCCTTGTTCGAAGCTTATTCGGGCGGTACTATCCGAGTGCAACTGCGTCAAGGCAGTCCCTGAGAGAGTCTCGGTGTTCGAAAGACTCAGCACTGAAACGCCAAAGCCGAGGCATAGGCGTTTCCGAAGAAGAAGAACAATGGTCGAAGACGGCGAACATTTAAGGGTCACCGCCAATATGACCAGCACAGGAATATCGGCTCAGGATAACCCCGAGGCGATTCCGGAAATACCCCGACGGGTAACTCGTCTTCAGTCCGGGGCTATCATTCGCGCGACGTATGGTAGGGTCCGAACAAGAGTACCTTCGGGAGATGAAGAATCAGACGCTGGCTCAGCAATTGCGTCTGACAACACTGTGTCCAGTGAAGGACAAGCCCGTGAGTCGTTTATGATAAGCGCGGAGCAAGTGGCCAAGATGATTGAAGATGCCATGGCCAAACAACAGGAAAGCTTTAGGTTCGAAATGCAGATGGCCATGCAGAACATGAGAGAGATGCATGACCAACAAATCCAAGCATTGAGGAACCAACAAGGCGAACCAAGTCGTTCTAACCAGAACAACCTGGAAGATGAGGACACAAATGAAGCTCGCAATGCTAACAACCCTCCCATCAACCCAGGGGGTGGTAACGAGAATGCTAGCGAAGACACAGGTGAAAGCCTAAAAATTAAAAATCTCGAGAGCAAGATCAACACATTGATCTCTGCTCAAGAGACGAAAAAGACGGGCATTCCTTGTCCATACCCAAGAGAGTGGGAATCAATCCCATATCCGGCGAAGTTCAGTCTAATTAACTTCACGCCGTTTAATGGGATGGGTTCACCCACTCAGCATTTGATTTATTTCAAATCGCACTTGGGAGTCATCTCTGGTAATGAGCCTCTGATGGTACGGTCATTCGTCGGCACTCTTCGCGGAGCTGCCTTCGATTGGTATCGTCGCCTCAAGCCAGGAAGCATAAACAGCTAGGACGACATGGAGACTAAGTTCCTCGCGAACTTCTTCGACGACGACACCGAAATCTCTATCGGATCGTTGCTCGATGAGAAGCAGAAAGACGGGGAGCTAGTCGACACCTTCGTCAAGAGGTTCCGCAACAAGGCGATGAATTGTCGGGACCCAATCACTGAGGAATTCATCCTCCAGACCTGCCACAACAACCTTTCGCTGGATGTGTTGGAAGCAATGGGCACCGCACCATCCAAGACCTGGAAGGATTTGAAAGTCCGAGGGGAGCAAGTTGAGCGGTTCCTCAGGAGAAAGAAGGCAGAGAGAGGCCAACCGGCAACAAATCCTCCGAAGTAGAACTTCAACCAGAAAGGGAAAGGTAAAGCTCATGCTAATGCCGTTGATGCTAACCAAACTTTCCAATTGCAACCTCAGCAACAGCAGCAGCAGCGAGCGCCACAACAATCGCAGCCACATTAGCAGCAACGGCCTCAGAAGCAAAAGTCTTCGGAGCCGAGGTTTCCCAAAGTCTACTCCTTCAAGGATGATGAAGTTCCCGGCATCTTCAAGTACCTGTTGGAGAACAACAAAATCCAGTTGCCGGCGATTGTAGATCATGAAGGAGCCACCAAGGTGACGGACCCGAAGTACTGCGCGTACCACAGAGCGGTCCACCACCCAACGAAGTCTTGCTACCACCTTAAGGATAAGATCCAGGCGTTGATCGACGTAGGAGTCATAACGTCGAAACCGGTCAAGAATGTGGGAGCAAACACGGTGTCAATCAGTTTTGGATCGGTGCCTACAACTTGGTTCGAGCCAAAACGCGTCACCAAAGTCGGGATGAAAACAGTGAATGATGACCCGCACGGACAACGCCAAAAGGGACTGGTGCCACACACGGCCCCAAATGGTAAAATTCTCTGGGTTCACCCCGATCTGATTGAAGATGAACAATAGGCCGGATCGTCATCCAAGAAGAACTCAAAGGGTAAAGGGAAGTCTTGCTATGGAGTCTCTGCCATCCCAAGAGAAGATGACGAAAGAATCCCCGCTTTCCCACTTTCCGATGAAGAACAGGAGGTCTTTGCGACCCGGAGTGGAAACGAATATCACTTCAAATATCCATCTCCTGGCAATCAATTAGCTGAGCAGGGGGTGATAAAACGGGGACCAGCCAAGACTCTCACGAAACTGGGGGTGATTACAGTTCCCAAACCGGTTGAAGATTCTCAACGACAGCCGGCAGATAAAAAAAAGAAAAGAGGCCCGAGGAGGTTCAAAATCCGAAGCAGTCTTGTTTCAGTCGTCCGATTGGAAGAGATAAACCAGAGAGTTCAAAAAATCCGCGCGTCTTCGACATCATGGCTCAGCTGGCCAATATTCCTGCGCGGATAACGCTATATGAGTTGCTGCGGCTATCTAAGGAGACAAGAGAAGCCTTGCAAGAAGCCTTGGCCGATTCGGAAGCATTCCTCACTCGAATCAAACCGGCGCCTGAAGAGTTAGAATTGTTAGCCCAATAGTGTAACGTGGCAGCTAAGAACCTTCCCTGCATCACCTTCACCAAAGAGGACATACAGACGAAGAATTCAAATCATGATCGGCCACTATACTTCGTCGGGTACATTGGCTCCAGCGAAGTCAACCGAATCCAAGTGGATCCGGGTTCCGCTGTGAGTATTATGCCGCTTCGCCTGATGCACAACCTTGGCATTCCAGTCAGCAAGCTGGCGTCTACGGGCACAGTCATCTACAGATTCAACACCAGCGGGTCAAGACCTTTGGGGAAAATCCAGATAAGGTGCCAAATGGGTGATCTGAAAACGGAGGTCACGTGCTTCGTGATTGATGCTGAGACATCCTATAACTTACTATTAGGTCGGCCTTGGATCTATAGTAATGTTATAGTTCCCTCCACTCTACATCAGTGCTTGAAATATGTCAACACTGATGGAAGAGTTAGGACGGTGGTCGCGGATAAGCAACCATTCAAAGGGTATAAGAACTACTTCACAGATTCTCTCCTTTATGGTAACGAATCCGATACGGAACCATCGATCCAAGGCACGGACAGCGGAGAAGAAGCTGATTCCGAGGCCGGATTCAATTACAATGGTGGTTTTGTTTTGAATGACATTGTACCCTTTGTAATCAATCTCGACGACGAACAGTCGTCAGATGGCGGTTGTAACTGGCAACTTGTCGATATTGAAATAAATCGTGATTTAGAGTACTCCTTGTCTCTTGATGATGCGATAAAGGGATTATACGATAATCCCGATTTATGTATGCCGCTCCGATCGTCTTATGTAACGAAGAAGCGTCCTCAGCATTCTTTCGGAACAACTCAGGTTATTCCTGCCAAGATCGGGGGACAAAAAGAAGTGATCTACGGCAAAGGGGAAAATCTTCCGGTGCCAGATCATTTCCTAAGAGAAGACGAAGATGATGACAAATCTGGTCTGCACTTATCTAAGTATAGTCCGGAAGCGCGTACGCTCATGGAAAAACAAGGGTACGACTTTACACTCGGAGAAGGTTTATACTTCGATCGAGGTTCCCGTATCCCAGTCAAAGCGGCATATGTCCCAAAAGGGAAACCGAATAATTATTACCGTCACAAGAGAGGCCTAGGCTATGTCTCATCAGATGACGAATGTGGTTGGCAAATCATCGATCAAATTGCTAACAAAGCTAAGGATGGGTACTTGCCAGACTCTTCAGCTGAGGATTCCGACACAAGTTTGGGAGAAATGTTCAAGACCTTGATGTCGAACATGACTATAGCTGATCCGTCTACGATGGAGGACGACGATCAAATGCAAACGTGGGAGGACCCATGGGTTCATCACCTGAACATACAATATGGTGATAGGTTCGAACAAAGAGAGCCACCCACCGAAGACGAAGTAGTCCAAATTAATATGGGCGATGAGGCCAATCCAAAGCCCATATTCATCAGCGGTAGTCTTCCCCCAGATGAAAAGGAGGAATTAATTGCCCTGATCAGGGAATATATCGACGTCTTCGCCTGGAACTACGAAGACATGCCAGGGCTCGATCCTAATGTGGCAATGCACCGCCTCGACATCAAGCCGGATGCCAAACCAGTCAAACAACAGCAAAGACGGTTTCGTCCGCAGATTATGGAAGCCATCGAGGCAGAAGTTAAGAAGTTGATCGACTTAGGATTTATCCGGGAAGAACAACATCCAGACTGGTTAGCCAACATCGTTCCCGTCATGAAGAAGAATGGCAAAATCAGGATTTGCATCGACTTCAGGAATCTGAATGAAGCATGTCCAAAAGATGATTTTCCTCTCCCGATCACGGATGTCATTATTGACAATACATGCGGATTCGAGAGAATGTCCTTCATGGACGGCTTTTCGGGGTATAATCAAATCAAGATGCACCCGGATGACGAGAAGCATACAGCATTCAGAACGCCCCTCGGTGTCTTTTGCTACACGGTGATGCCGTTCGGTCTGAAGAATGCAGGTGCTACATACCAACAAGCAATGACTAAGATTTTCCAGAAACATCTCAGGAAAACGGTGGAATGCTACGTTGATGATTTGGTGGTAAAGAGCCACAAACAAAGAAGATCAAATCAAGGACTTGAGAACGTTGTTTGATCTTATGCGGAGTCATCAATTGAAGATGAATCCCACAAAATCCTTCCTCGGAATGTCCAGCAGAAAATTCCTGGGATTCGTCATCACCACTAAGGGTATACACATCGACCCAGACAAGGTAAAGGCGATAAATGAATTGCAACCCCCGAGAAATCTAAGGGAACTCAGAGGATTGCAAGGGCGTTTAGCTTACATCCGGCGGTTCATCTCAAACCTATCTGGGAAGTGCCAACCGTTCTCTAAGTTAAACAAGAAGGGTGTGTCGTTTATTTGGGACGATGCTTGCCAAAAAGCATTCGAAGATATCAAGGCATATCTGATGAATCCCCTTGTTCTTGTTGCACCAAAATCAGGTAAACCGTTCTTGATTTACATCAAGGCGATGAACCATTCGATAAGTGCTTTATTGGCACAAGACGATGATAATGGTCACGAACAGGCAGTCTATTATCTAAGTCGAACCTTGATAGGCGCCGAGTCTCGATACCCGATGATGGAGAAAGAATGTCTCGCATTAGTATTTGCAGTACAAAAGATGCGACATTACTTGGTAGGCCAGACGATTTACATCATTGCTAACATTAATCCGGTACGGGTATTCATGACTCAACCGGGTTCGATGAATTGGCGGTTGGCAAAGTGGGCCCTTCTCTTGTCCCAATATGATTTGCACTTCAAACAGCAGAAGTCAGTCAAAGGACAAGCAATTTGTGATCTTCTGGCGGCAAGTCCGACAACAGATACGGTTGAAGTGTATGATGACTTGCCAGACGAAACCCACGAGGTTAACACCACATCACACCAACAAGTATGGCAATTATACTTTGATGGTGCTTCGAGAGCAGTTAATAAGGCAGTAACCCCTGGATGTCCTAAAGTCACCTCCGGAGTTGGAGTGGTCTTAGTTTCCCCAGGGAAGCACGTGATGCCTCGAGCTTATTCACTGACGAACCCATGTTCCAATAACGTAGCCGAGTACAATGCGCTCCTCATTGGACTCAGTTTCGCTAAGGAGCTGGGGGTCGAATATCTCGAAGCTTTTGGGGATTCTCAATTGATAGTCAACCAAGTTCGTGGAGAGTATGAAGTCACGAACCCAGACCTGATCCCGTACCACCAGGAAGCCATCAGAATGGCGGATTCTTTTGAAGAATTTTACATCGAATACATCCCTCATCTCCAGAACGCTTATGCAGATACACTGGCAGCACTAGCAGTATCACTCACGCAGCCGCCCGAAACTGAACTGCTAGTCACAGTAAGGTCACACCAACTCTGCATACCCATATACGATATGGAGGTTGAAGAGGAGGATGATAAAAACGAGAACGCCAAAGAGGTGAACTCAACCCAAATCGGGTCTGAGTCCCGAGATTGGCGTTTTCCCATTATTGATTACGTCCAATACGACATTTTACCAGAGGACGCAAAAGAAAAAGAATCTATTCGCCGAAGAGCTCCGCGGTTCTTTTACAATACCGAGACCCGTACGTTATATCACCGGGGGTATGATGATTTGCTTCTCCGATGCCTTTCGAACGAAGAAGCAAAAGAAATTCTTAAGGAAGCACACGAAGGAGAATGCGGTGCGCATCAGCCTGGCCCCAAGCTGTATGATCGAATCAGAAGAATGGGATACTTTTGGCCAACGATGGTTCGTGACGCGATCGAGTACGCCCGAGAATGTCACGCTTGTCAAGTGCATGCAAATTATATGCACCAACCACCGGAGCGGTTACACACGTCAATCATGTCCTGGCCATTCGAGACATGGGGTATGGATATTGTCGGTCCTATCTTTCCTCCTTCAGTTAAAGGTGATCGATTTATCCTCGCAATCACCGACTACTTTTCAAAGTGGGCTGAAGCCATTCCGCTTAAAGAAGTGAAGACGAACAACGTCATCAACTTCATCAAGCATCATGTTATATACCAACACGGCGTGCCGAGGCGGATCATTCATGACAACGGTCCGCAATTCATAAGCAACGCTTTTATTAGGTTCTGTGACAAGTTCAAGATTCAAGATGTTTCGTCAACAGCTTATTATCCCGCTGCGAACGGATTAGCTGAGGCTTTCAAAAAGACGATCATCAAGATCCTGTCAAAGCTTGTGAAGAACAATAAGCGAGATTGGGACGATAAACTCGGCGAAGCGCTCTGGGCTTATCGCACCACAATACGCACTCCTACAGGAGCCACTCCATATTCTCTGGTGTACGGATGTGAAGCTGTGCTACCGTTAGAGATTCAAATCCCCTCCCTTCGGATCGCTCTCGCAACTGAGATGACGACCTAAGAGCAGCATCAAAAACGTCTTGAGGAACTCAAAAGGCTGGACAAAAAGCGCTTGGAAGCTCAACAACACATCGAGTTCTACCAGGCTAGGATATCCAGGGCTTTTGACAAAAGGGTCCGCCAAAGAAGCTTCAAGGAAGGAGATCTGGTCCTCGCTGCTCGCCGACCAATAATCCTCACCTCTAAGAAGAAAGGTAAATTCGAACCCAAGTGGGAAGGACCATTCGTAATAGACACAGTCTATTCAAACGGTGCTTACCGCCTCATCTCTTTAGAGGGTGTCAGGCAATTAATGCCAATAAATAGGAAGTTCCTGAAAAAATACTATCCCTAGTACATTCAGGATAACTCATTTATCGGGAAGTTCCTTAAAGAATATTACATTTTAATATTCTAAGAGGATAACCCAAAATCATTGTGTTTCCTCCAAATTCCCTCACTGATCAAATTCAATTGACAGTGGGTCCATAAAAAATGCTCACCTGGCCCTCTTGATTCTTTCCATGAACAAGAGGTCCACTTTCAGTTCGGAGCCCCCTTTCGATAAACGAAAGAACTCCCTTCCCTTTCTCTTTGGTTAAACCTTCTCACGGTCATAACCGAAGTAGAAATTTCACTTCGATAAGCGAAGAACTCATCTTTCGATCAGATAACCAATCCTATAAAAGGTAATTTTATCTAGATCTTCCGGATTCTCGGAGTGGAGATCCCACTTCTAGTTTCCTTCTTGCACTGGAAATAGAATATAAAATTCTTCCTTTCCAGAAACAAGGAATAGAATATAAAATTCTTCCTCCCTTGTTCAGGGAATAGAATATAAAATTCTTCCTTCCCACACCAACTTTTTTCCGAAATTTATTAATTTAGGATTCATCCTAGGAAGTTTATCCCGAATCCTAAGCAGGGATAAGTTTGCGCCTAACACGCGCTGCCGGTTTAGTCTTTTTCCGCAGAAAAAGACACCAGAGTTCGATTCTGGGGTATTTTATCCTGAAACCTAAGCAAGGATAAGTCCGCGCCTAACACGCGTCGCCGGTTTGTTCTTAACCGTTAAAAAGAACACCCATCCGCATATTCAGCATTGTGGCAGTTTGTTATTAATAACACCAAAATCCATGCCTTACACGCGTGGGGAATTTTATCCTAAATCCTAAGAAAGGATATGTCGACGCCTAACACGCGTCGCCGGTTTGGTCTTTATCCGTAGAAAAAGATACCAGAGTCTGACTCTGGGGTCCTTTGTCCCAAAGCCTAAATAGGGATAAGCCAACGTCTAATACACGTTGCTGGGTAGCCTATTCCCATGACAATGGTGAAGTCTACATATTCAAAGTTGTAGCACGAAGTCTAAGGGAGTTCATTCCTTTAGCGCAACGTCACATGCGGAACGGATTAAAACAATCCGCATGTAAGCCCGGCTCAAACGGTAGTCGGTAAGAGCACGTCAAATCCGTTGAAGGCTGAGGATTTGCCAAAAATCCTGAGTCAACGTCTCATACACGTTGCTGTTTAGTCTTTTCACAGGAGAAAGACAAAGTCTACGTATTCAATGTCGTAGCACTAAAAGAGTTAACTCTTTTAGCTTAACGTCATGTGCGGAACGGATTTAAACAATCCGCATGCTAGCCCGACTCAAACGGTAGTCGGTAAAGGCTAATCAAATCCGTTGAAGGCTGGGGGTTAGCCAAAAATCCTAAAGTCAACACCTCACACATGTCGCCGGGTAGCCTATTCCCGTAACAATGGCGAAGTCTATGTATTCGACATCATAGCACGAAGTCTCAGAGAATTCAATCTCTGAGCGCAACGTTACATGCGAACGGATTTAAACAATTCGCATGCTAGCCCGACTCAAACGGTAGTCGGTAAAGGCTCATCAAACCCGTTGATGGCTGAGGGTTTGCCAAAAATCCTATGAGTATTATGGTTAACATTTCAAACGGAATGACGAATCATAATAAAAATAAAGATGAAAACCAGTGTCACTAAGAGAGTCAAAAGTCAAAGTACACAGCAAACAAAATCATACATCAAGCCCGTGGTTAAAAATCTGCTGACTGATCTTAGACAGCTTATCATCATAAGC
>BQKN01063632.1:2155-15248 GCA_022839385.1 Asparagus kiusianus
AAATGGAGTATCTATACACATACAAATGAAGGGTTAAACTAAATTTGCACCGATTCCAGGGAAAGACTAAATTAAGAGAAGGCCACGAACATTGATATGTTGTGATTATAAAATATCTTGGTTGTCCAATGCTTTAGCAGCCAAGCATTCAGACAAATAATGCAAGAAGCTAATACGTGGAACTTCATAAAGCATTCAATAATGCTTCCAAATAAAGAAATATAATGGTCATGTAAATTACCATGCAACCATGAGGAAATGTAGTACCTTTGTGTATAATGGTTCATAAAGCTTCTGGTATTTCGCTTCAAGTGCTGCTCTTACCTCAAAAAATTTTGCCTCGAGCTCGTCATGTTGACACTGGTTAAAAGAACAAATAAACGTCAAAAACTAATAACTACAAATGAAATATAGCAAGAAGCAGTCAATCTCAAGTGAAGTATTAAATAAGATAGGAACCATGTAATTCAGAAAATAAAATAGAACTCTAATACTGAAGCATTAATCCATTTGCCCCTTAACATCTAAAAGCATGATACTTCCAGCAGTTGAGGGAGAGGGAGAATAGAGAAAGTAAATCGTGAAGGAGAAGTTGGAGGATATTTAATTTATTTATTAACGCAAACAAACAGGAGAGTTCGAAAATCAAAGTTAAAAATTATTAGAAAAGAACTGGAGTGTTCTCGTATAAAATCATGTACTAATCATATAAAACAATATGTTTCCTATAAAATTGTACCACTATATATACATGAGGTTATGTTACGAAGCCTCCCTTGACAATTCAGAAAAGAACTTCTCATCGCACACTAAAAAAGCAAGAGCGTTCTCAGTAGAAGTACTAAGCAGACTTTTAGGGAACAAATAGACTAACAAAGAACTCAGTTTATGAAAAATTTCCATGTTGATTCGCTTAGACACAGATTAGCAACTATTTTTTAAAGAGGGCAATCATAATCCAAGTTGATATTCAGATTACTGTCTTATACTTCAATTCATACTTAGTTGTATGTTTTATTCCGGTGTTGATTGCCTATAAAACCATTCATTTCATTTCCATCTGCTTCAAACACAAGCCCTCTCCAAAAAACTCCTGTGACTCTGTAGGGCTACACATAACAAAACATCATCAATGTGCATTATAGAAAAATCAACAGTAGTGAGAGCTGATACCCACAAGCCTAAGAATGAAGGGAAGCGTTTGCCGCCAAAGAGAGGACAGGTTATACGTCAGGTAGCCGAAATGATGATCGTAGTCATGACTCCGAGGAACTGCAAGCGAGAGAGAGAGAGTCTGTCAGTGAAACATCAAAGCATTAGATTTAGACAGATCGAGTATTCGTAGTGAAACTTCCTAGAAATTACATGAACCTCTGGAAAATTCAGTGAATTTTGTAGTATTACATGAAGTTTCATGATCTGTAAAAATTATGTGGGTCATAATGGTTTTTGAGTGCATATGGGGTTGTGATGATTAGGAGCATGATTTAGAACTTGATGAAGCCTAATAAATGTCAAAATGCAAGTTTCTCAAATTCAGAGGCAGAAAATTTTGAGATTTGTTTGATCAGTTGACTTGTGGCAATCAAAAGAAAATTACAGCCACATTTCATATATAAAAAAGGCATTAAATTGTCATGTTTGGTTCATATGTAGTCGAACTTACACTATTGAAATATGTCCAAGAACAAGGATAAGCAAATGGATACTCATATTTGAGCCTGAATAATGTTTAGTGAATAGAACAAAACTGCTATTTCGAATGATGGCCAAAAACTCACGAAATTATGTCCGTATTGTTCTTCTCATTATTTTTAAAGAAACAAAGGTAATCATAATCCAAGTTGATACTCAGATTACTGTATTGTATTGAAATTTGAGTCAGTAACAGAAAATTACAACAGAGCTTTGTGGGAAAAAGGTATTGAATTGTCATTTTTTATTCACATGTAGTCGAATTTACACTAATGAAGTGTGGCCAAGAAAAGGGTTAGCTAACATATTGAATAGAATGGAATGTGGCTTGGACAACAATTACATGATCAAATGAAAACCAAAAATTTCAACCAAATATATTATTAATTTACAGCTCAAGGTTTCTTCTTGCTAATTTTTAAATAAACAAGGTAATCATATATAATCCGAGTTGCTTGCTATTCTCAGCAAGTTTGATTAAGCGAGAGAAAAAGGTATTAATTGACATATGATTCGTATGAGTCGAATTTATACTATAGAAATATGTCCAAGAAAAGGGTTGGCGAATGGATTTTTCATGTACAAGAATAGTTTGGACAACAATTTCGTGATCAAGATATATTTCTTCAAGCATGAATAGTTTGTAGTAAAAAGGAAAAAGAAATGTGATGCAATGCTTTTGTAACGCTATACAGGTTATCCATCATTTTATGAAACAGAACAAACTTACCTCACTTCTAGCAGAGCTGCCAATCATAACAGATGGTCTTACAGTAGGTGGTTGAATAGGAAGAAGTCGTAATATTATCCAATCCGGACGATCATCTTTCGGTTTGAAACCTAGTAGTAGGCAATCTTCATTGATTATTCTTTTAAGAACACTGAGAACTTGGCCATGTCATAAAACATATACAAATAAATTTGGACTATTAAAAGAAATAAATTAGAATAACAATTTTGTAAAATTAGCTACCTTCTCTATAGAAAGCTATTGTTTCCTCTCAACAGGTTCAGGAAGCTGTGCTTGGTCATCAGATTTCTTGCAAAGGACTCATTAACAATTGTTTGTGTGCAGTATAGATAAGTAAAAAATAGTTAACATGCAAATTTAAAGTAATAAAGTGAACTATTCTCTGAATATGTATTTATATTCACACAATTGAATGTTAAATTTAAGCTAATAAATGCAATAACAATCAAAGCATGCAATAGTTATCAAACAAATATGAGCATATGTTTATAAATCATGTTAAAAGCAAAAAAAGCATCTAGCTCTACACGAGAGTGTAGGCGTCGAAAATTGCCGATAGGTCCCCGAACATAGCTCGGTGTCAACGAGCGGCGATCGAACGTCACTACCAGGTTCACAAGAGCTCAAATGACGCCGGTGAGCGAATGAAGCAAACCGACGGATTACGTGAGCCGACAGAATGTCAGAATCGCAAGGATACGGGTTGACCGAAAACCCCGCTATCACTGCAGTCAGACCAACGCCCGCTGCGCCTCGACCACCCCACAGACAATCCAACCATCGGGGCCTACAGAGCTCGCCGTCACGATTCCAACGCATCCGAAATCACCCAAATCCGAGTTCGGACGAAAAGTCAACGGCGAGTCAACAGCGGGACAACGGCACAGCCCCGGGCTGAACCGGGGACACACGAAAATGTCTCGGCTGGCTCGAGACACCCCATGGGGGGTGTCCCGGCCTTGGCCAAGACACCCCTAGGGGGGTGTCTCTCCTCTTGGGGTGTCCATATCAGCCCCCCCCTCTCCTTTTGGCTATAAATAGCCCCCTAGGCCTCCTTTGTGAGGGGCTCTTGATTTTGGCGCTGATTTAGCTCTTGGAGAAGAATTTCCGGTCTTGGGATTATCCTCGAGATCTGAAATTCTAGAGTCTGAAGCGGCGAAGCCCTGCTGGAGTGAGGAGTCAGAGTTTCTTCATCAAGGTTCATTCACCCCCCCCTCTCTGATCCTTAGTGTTGCTCCTTTGCGGTGACACTAAGAAGAGCTATTATCTCGTTTTAGCCGAGATATACGCTTATAACCTCTAGATCTTGCGCGGATCGACGAGGTTCTGTTTCTATATCCTACGCGGATAGACGAAACTCTGCCGGATTTTATCGGCAAGGATCTTGAAGAGTCGGCGGTCCACGGACATCGACGTCCCCGTCACAGGCCAACAACCCACGCAAGCGAGACCGTACCAAACCGGGCTCTCGTGTTTATTTTCGTTTAAGTTGTAATCTTTTGTTTTCATTTAAACACTGTTGTGACGCTTGAAGTTGTAACAGATCTCAAAAAAAAGAGAACATCAATGAAAACAGCAACTTTTACCGGAAACAAGCTGGCGACCACAGTGGGAGCCGCCGACCTCGCTGCCGAGATCGGAGTGACGCAACCGGCCTTCAAGATCCGGGTGAATGAAGAGATCGAATATGAATTCGATCAGAAGAAGTTCGAAGAGTACCTCTCCTCCTCCTCCTCCAGATCTGCCTCTCCGCACCGGCGCAGGAGGAATTCATATCCAAAAAGGGCTCGCGGGATCTCCAACTCCTCAATTCAAGACCCCGCCGTCGCTGCCACTACACTTGCACCACACAACGGCCTTGCGTCGATCAGTGTGGTCAAGAACGTAGATCCAACCGCCACAAAGGCGATAGGTGATGCTGCTCCAACTCCATCAAAGAGAGCGCTTCAAAGACGTCGCCAACGTCTCGCTCAACAGCTCGCCAAGGCCAAGGAGTCAAAGGATGGAGTGCGCTATGCAGAGGACTTGAAGTCGAGGCAGCGACAAGAGCAGCGGCAGGTAATCAACTTCCCCTCCAAATCAGGAGCGAATGAGTGGATCCGCGTCAAGAGGAACCGCTCCACGCTCGAGGAGCGAATCAAGAAGCGCCGTGCTCTACTTGCACATGCCCGGCTCCTCCTAAAGAAGGCAGAGGAGATGCAGCAAGAATCGGCGGTCAAAACGCCGTCCAAGAGCAAATCGGTGTGGGTGCCCAAGGCAAACCCAACACCTCAAACCAAGAAGGGTAAAATTATCACCCAGAGTTCAACCAAATCAGAGCCTACTCCTCCCGTACCGGCACCCTCAACAGGGCCAGGTAAAAAAGGGGATCATTCAAGATCCCAGCTTCCTTTGACGAGTCGTCTCGGTCCCTTACAGGAGAACCGAGGCAGAATACCCGTCAAAGAACGGCTGGGACCATTGAAAGGTCCCCAAACTAAAATCCAGACTGGGGGTGGAATCAATCCCCCCAAGAATATTGACAAAGGGAAAGCCCCTATCACCGGCCGCACTGAATTGCGAGCCGAACTGAAAGAGCCCGTTCGGTTTCTACGCTCCCAAAAGCGTAAAATTGAACGGGCCACTCTTGAAAAGTCTAACCAATTTTTGTGTTCCCAAAGGGAAACACACTCATCTGAGGATGAGCGTGTTATACCGAGGGACATCCACCAGCACTCCGTAGGTTGCTCCAGCTATCAAGCTGATGAGCTGTACTACAGGGCTGGGGGTGTGGAAAAATCTCGAAAGAGGTACATGCAGGAGTCCCACTGCCCGTGTGCCAACATTATCAAGGCAGTGCTGTCCGAGTGTTGCTGTGCTCAGACCCCGACAAGAATCTCGGTATTCGAGAGACTCTCTAAGCCGAAGCGTTTCCACAAGAAGAAACCGCTCCGACGAGAGGATGAATACTCGAAAGTGTCAGTCAACATGACCGGCAGAGGGGGATCAACACCACGTCTCGACTTGGAGCAGCTTGCCGAGGCATCCCGATGCATGACGTGGCTACGGTCGGGAACCATCAAACGAAACAATTACCCAAGAGTACACAAGGGACTTTCCCTAGAAGAGGAGGAATCCGATGCTGATTCTGATACCTGCTCCGCCGTCGCATCCGATGACACGGCTTCAAGTGCAGGCCAATCTTATGAATCGCTCATGATCAGTGCCGAGCAAATGTCGAAGATACTTGAAGAAGCCCTAGCCAAGCAAAAGGAAAGCTTCAAATTTGAAATGGAGATGGCCATGCAGCGGATGAGGGAGATGCACGATCAACAGATCGCGGCAATGACGGTTCACCAAGGAGAACCGAGCCAACGCAATCCAGAGGAGCATGAACGGGAAGCGGATAATGTCAACATTCCTCCCGTCAATACCAACACTGGGGGTGGTCCCGCAGAAGAAAATGCAAAAGAGGACCACGCCGCCTCTCCCAGAAACCACTCGAAGACCGAGACGAGTGAGGACAGGAAGATGAAAGACCTGGAGAGCAAGATCAATGCATTGATGAATGCTCAGGAGGTAAAAAGATCCGGTATACCCTGCCCATATCCGAGGGAGTGGGAATCAATCCCATATCCGGCAAAGTTTAATTTAATTAACTTTACGCCGTTTGATGGGAAGGGTTCCCCTACCCAGCATTTAATCTATTTCAAGTCTCATTTAGGAATTATTTCCGGAAATGAGCCCCTCATGGTGCGGTCATTCGTCGGCACTCTTCGCGGGGCTGCCTTCGATTGGTATCGCCGTCTCAAGCCTGGGAGCATCAACGGCTGGGATGACATGGAGGACATGTTCCTAACAAACTTTTTTGATGATGACACCGAGGTTTCAATCGGCACGCTGTTCGATGAAAAACAAAAGAACGGCGAGACGGTTGAAAACTTCGTGAAGAGATTCCGCAACAAAGCTATGAATTGCAGGGATCCGGTCAGCGAGGATTTCATCCTTGAGACCTGCCACAACAACCTCACGCTCGACATCCTCGAAGCCATGGGAATGGCGCCATCCAAAACCTGGAAGGACTTGAAAATGCAAGGAGAAAGAGCCGAGCGATTCCTCAAGAGGAAGAAAGCGGAGAGGGGGCAAATACCCAACAATCCCCCGCAACCAAATTTTACCCCCAAAGGTAAAGGGAAGGCGCATGCGAATGCGGTGGTCGCAAATCAAGTCTTTGAAGTGCAAGCACAACCGCAACAGCAGCAACAGCCGCAGCAGCCGCAACAGCAGCAGCAGAGGGCGCCTCAACAACCCAGGTGGCAACAACAGCCCCAGAAGCAAAAGGTTGGGGAGCCAAGGTTCCCAAAAGTCTACTCATTCAAGGAGGATGAAATCCCCGGTATCTTCAAGTACTTGGTGGAAAACAACAAGATCAAGCTACCGCCGATTCAGGATCAGGAAGATGCCAAGAGGGTCAACGATCCGAAATACTGCGCATTCCACCGAGCGGTGCACCATCCTACCAAGGTGTGCTACGCTCTCAAGGATAAGATTCAGGCCCTGATCGATGTTGGGGTCATCACCATGAAACAGCCCAAAGAGAAGAAGGTGGGTGCAAACACCGTGTCCATTAGCTTTGGATCCGTACCCTCGAGTTGGTTCCAACACGAGTCGGTGATCAAAGCAGCGGTGAAGACAGTAAACGATGATCCACACCAGCAGCGCCAGAAAGGGCTTGTGCCACATACAGCCCCAAATGGCGAGATCTTGTGGGTTCATCCGGACTTGATCGCAGATGAACAGTGGGCCGGGACCTCTTCCACAAAGAACAAGAAGAAGTCGAAGAGGAAAGGTAAATCATGCTACGGTGCTTCTGCCATACCGGGGGTGGATGATGACAAAATTCCAACCTTCCCACTTTCTGAGGACGAGCAGGAAGCCTTTGCAACTCGAAGCGGGAACGAATATCACTTCAAGTATCCGGAGGCTACTGAGCAATTGGGTACCAAAACCCCACCTTCCAAGACGCTGGCAGAGTTGGGAATTTCAGCAATTCCCCCAACACCTGTAGTGGCGACGGAGAGGATCCCACAGAAGGATAAGGGAAAAGAGCCCGTACGTCAAGAAGCTCAGAACCCGAGGCCGTCTCGATTCAATAATCCAATTGGACGAGACAAACCGGGGAATGCAAGCTCTCAGCCCCATTTCGACATTATGGCGCAATTGGCCAACATCCCGGCCAGGATAACTCTATACGAGTTGCTGCGATTGTCGAAGGATACACGGAAGGCACTACAAGAAGCCTTGAGTGATTCCGAAGCCTTCTTGACTCGGATCAAACCATCTTCCGAAGAACCGGAGTCGTCAGCTCAGCATTGCAATCTGGCGGCACATCATTTCCCCTGCATCTCTTTCACCAAAGAAGACATGCAGACAAGGAATTCCAATCATGATAGGCCGTTGTACTTCACCGGGCATATCGGCTCCAGCGTTGTCAACCGGATCCAAGTCGATCCGGGTTCCGCTGTGAGCATCATGCCATTCCGATTGATGCATCATCTCGGAATCCCGACTAGCAAATTAGCGTCCACTGGCACGACGATTTACGGATTCAACACCAGCGGGTCTAGGCCCTTGGGAAAGATCCGAATTAAGTGCCAGATCGGGGATTTGAAGTCGGAGGTCACATGCTATGTGATTGACGCGGAAACTTCCTATAATTTGCTGTTGGGTCGACCTTGGATCCACGGTAACCTTATAGTCCCGTCGACACTGCATCAGTGCTTCAAATATGTGGGCACAGATAATGAAGTCAAGACGGTGGTCGCGGATAAGCAACCGTTCAAGGGATTGGAGAATTATTTCACCGATTCCCTTTTATACGGCGCTGAATCCGATACTGAACCATCGGCCCAAGGAACGGACAGCGGAGATGAAGCTGATACCGAACCAGGGCTTGATTACGATGGTGGTTTTGTTTTAAACGACATTGTACCCATTGTAATCAATCTTGACGATGATGAATCATCAGAAGATAGTTGTAATTGGCAACTTGCCGAAGAGCTATCAATAAACGATGATTTAGAGTACTCGACGGGTCTCGATGATATCACCAACGAACTCTATACTAACCCCGATCTTTATATGCCTCTTCAATCATTTTGTTTGACGAAGAAGCAGGTGCACGACCCTTGCGGAACAACACTCATCATCCCCGCAGGGATTGGGGGTGGAAAGGAAGTCGTCTACGGCAAAGGAAGAGCATCTCCGATACCCAACCACTTCCTGGAAACAGAAGACGACGATGATAAACCAGCCCGTCATCTATCCAAGTACGATGCGAAAGCACGCAACATGATGGAAAGGCACGGCTATGACTTCAAGATCGGAGAGGGTCTTTTCTTTGGTCGAGGCCCACGGGTTCCACCCCGGATGGCCTATGTACCGAAGGGAAAACCCGATAATTACTATCGCCACAAAAGAGGTCTAGGCTATGTCTCATCAGATGATGAGTGTGGCTGGCAAATCATTGACCAAATTGCTAACAAGACTAGGAAGGGATATTCTTCCGACTCTTCAGGTTGGGATTCCGACACTAGTCTTGGTGAGGTATTTAAAAAGCTAATGTCGAACATGGTCACGGTTGATCCAACGACAATAGAAGAAGATGATGAGATGTCGACATGGGAAGACCCGTGGGTTCATCACTTAAGCATGCAGTATGGAGACCGGTTCGAGCAGAGGGAGCCTCCTACCGAAGACCCAGTCGTTCAGGTGAATATGGGCACCGAGGAGAATCCAAAGCCAATATTCATCAGCGATAGCCTCTTCCCTGAAGAGAAGGAAGAGTTGATTTCTCTTATCCGGGAGTACATCGACGTATTCGCCTGGAATTATGAAGACATGCCAGGTCTCGACCCAAACGTAGCAGTGCATCGTCTCAACATCAAGCCGGAGGTTAAACCAGTCAAACAACAACAACGACGGTTTCGTCCGCAAATGATGGAAGCAATCGAAGCTGAAGTCAAAAAGCTCGTTGATTCGGGATTTATCCGAGAGGAGCAACATCCCGAATGGCTTGCCAATATTGTTCCGGTCCTAAAGAAGAACGGGAAGATCCGGATATGCATTGACTTCAGGGACCTCAATGCAGCTTGTCCAAAAGATGATTTTCCTCTCCCCATCACGGATGTTATCATCGACAATACGTGCGGGTTCGAGAGGATGTCCTTCATGGATGGTTTCTCTGGTTATAACCAGATAAAGATGCATCCAGATGATGAAAAGCACACCGCATTCCGAACACCTCTCGGCGTATTCTGCTACACAGTCATGCCCTTCGGCTTGAAGAATGCAGGTGCTACATATCAGCGAGCCATGTCGAAGATCTTTCAAGAGCATCTCCGAAAGACCGTCGAATGCTACGTGGACGATTTGGTCGTGAAAAGTCGTGATAAGAATGATCACATCAAAGACTTGAAGACCATGTTCGACTTGATGCGGGCCCATCAGTTGAAGATGAACCCTACCAAATCCTTCCTCGGAATGGCTAGTGGAAAATTCTTGGGATTCGTCGTCACCACCAAAGGTATTCACATTGATCCGGATAAAGTAAAGGCGATCAATGAATTGCAACCTCCGAGGAACCTCAAGGAGCTCAGAGGACTGCAAGGGCGATTGGCATATATCCGTCGGTTTATCTCAAACCTATCGGGAAAATGCCAACCATTCTCCAGGCTCACAAAGAAGGGCGTGTCATTCGTATGGGACGATGCTTGTCAAAAGGCATTCGAGAGTATCAAAGAATATCTCTCGAAACCTCCCGTACTCGTTGCCCCGAAATCGGGCAAACCGTTCTTGATTTATGTCAAGGCGACGAGCCACTCATTAAGTGCATTGCTTGCACAAGATGACGATAACGGTCACGAGCAGGCGGTATATTACTTAAGCCGAACCATGGTAGGCGCAGAATCTCGATATCCCATGATTGAGAGAGAATGCCTAGCCTTAGTGTTCGCCATCCAGAAGATGCGGCATTATTTGGTTGGACAAACTATCTACGTCATCTCCAAAGTTAACCCGGTCCGAGTATTCATGACTCAACCGGCTTCCATGAGCTGGCGATTAGCAAAATGGGCTTTACTCTTGTCCCAATACGATCTGCACTTCAAGCAGCAGAAGTCAGTAAAAGGGCAAGCTATCTGCGATCTCTTGGCAGCTAATCCAACTACGGACGCCGCCGAGATATATGACGATTTACCTGATGAAACCCACGAAGTCAACGCAACTTCACACCAACAAGTGTGGCGTTTGTACTTCGACGGCGCTTCACGAGCAGCTAATGCCGCAGGTACTCCTGGATGTTCTAAGGTCTCCTCCGGAGTGGGAGTTGTCTTAGTTTCCCCGGGAAAACATGTGATGCCTCGAGCCTACTCATTAACTGAGCCGTGCTCGAATAATGTGGCAGAATACAACGCACTGATTATAGGCCTCAACTTCGCCAAGGAGCTGGGGGTTGAGTATCTCGAAGCCTTCGGTGATTCTCAACTAATCGTCAAACAAGTTCAAGGGGAATACGAAGTCCGAAGTCAGGATTTAATTCCTTATCACAAGATGGCAGTGGAGCTAGCGGAGTCGTTTGAAGGATTCTTCATCGAGCACGTTCCGCGACTGCAGAACACCTATGCAGATGCGTTAGCAGCTTTAGCTGTATCCTTGGCACAGCCTCCCGGAACAGAGCAATTTGTTACGGTAAGAACGCACCAACTCTTAGTGCCACTTCATGATGAAAATGGCAAGGAGGAAGAGGCCCAGGAGGTGCACACAACTCAGGCTGAGTTTGAACCCCGAGATTGGCGTTTCCCCATCATCGACTACGTCTTGCATGGAATCTTGCCAGAAGATGTGAAGGAGAGAGAGTCGATCAGACGAAGAGCTCCAAGATTCTACTATAATACAGAGAATCGAACGCTATACCGCAGGGGGTATGATGGCGTGCTGGCACGTTGCCTATCAACCAAAGAAGCTGAAGAAGTGCTTAAAGAGGCACATGAAGGAGAGTGCGGCGCGCACCAACCTGGTCCCAAGCTCTATGATCGCATCAGGAGAATGGGATACTTTTGGCCCTCCATGATGCATGAGGCAATTGTATACGCCCGGAAGTGTCACGCGTGTCAGGTACACGCGAATTACATGCACCAGCCTCCGGAACATCTACATCCTTCGGTTACGTCGTGGCCGTTCGAGACCTGGGGAATGGACATTGTTGGTCCTATAAACCCCCCATCAGTAAAAGGCGATCGGTTCATCCTGGCGATCACTGATTACTTCTCCAAATGGGCTGAGGCAGTCCCACTCAAAGAAGTCAAGACGAGCAACGTCATTGCATTCATCAAGCACCATATCATCTACCGGCATGGTGTTCCAAGACGAATCATACACGACAACGGTCCTCAATTTATCAGCAACGCCTTCATAAGGTTCTGCGAAAAGTTCAAGATTCAAGACATCTCGTCAACAGCCTATAACCCCACAGCAAACGGGTTAGCTGAAGCCTTCAACAAGACTATCATAAAGCTCTTGTCAAAGCTTGTGAAGAATAGCAAGCGAGATTGGGATGATAAGCTCGGCGCAGCTCTATGGGCCTATCGTACCACTGTACGTACACCGACCGGCGCAACCCCGTATTCACTGGTATACGGATGTGAAGCTGTTCTCCCTTTGGAAATCCAAATTCCATCTCTTCGGATCGCTCTTGCAACCCAGATGACGACCGAAGAACAACATCAGAAGCGCCTCGAAGAACTCGAGATGCTCGATGAAAAGCGCCTGGAAGCTCAGCAGCATATTGAGTTTTACCAAGCCAGAATTTCTAGAGCCTTCGACAAAAAAGTTCGACAAAGGAGTTTTAAGGAAGGGGACTTGGTCTTAACCGAGAAACGTCCTATGATCCTTAACTCCAAGAAGAAAGGCAAGTTTGAACCCAAATGGGAGGGACCGTTCGTAGTAGAAACAGTTTACTCGAACGGCGCCTATCGTCTAGTCACCAAAGACGGTGACCGACTCATGATGCCAATAAATGGCAAATTTCTGAAGAGGTACTATCCTTAGTATCCTCAGAGGAATTGAGGTACCGGGAAGTTCCCGGAAGAATACCACATCGGGGTATTCTTAGGGATAACCCGGTCGCTGATAAGCAAGAAATCAATATTCGAATTCCGAATATTCTTGTTTGTCAGAATTTAACTCTCACAAACACTCTTTTGCTGAGATGAGATCTAATCGTTGATTCTCCCCTCGCAGAACTTTCAGTGGTTTCTGACTACTCATAGTCTCCACCACACCATTCCAGTTTGGTCAAACCTTATGACAGTTAGGACCAAAGCCAAATTCCCCTCTCGATTCCGTCAAAGAACGAGAGGTCCACAAATCGAGTGATCAGACCTTCTTTCGGTTATGATCATTTTCACATTCCCCATTTGGTCAAACCTTACGACAGTTAGGGCCAAAGCCAAAATCCCCTCTCGATTCCTCCAATGAACGAGAGGTCCACTTTCAATTCGATGACCAAACCTTACGACAGTTAGGGTCGTTCGAACCTTTCGATTCGATAACCAAACCTTACGACAGTTAGGGTTATCCGAATCTTTTCGATTCTCGGAGTGGAGATCC
>BQKN01063633.1:312-60832 GCA_022839385.1 Asparagus kiusianus
GGCTGGCGCTTCAATTTTGACGGCCTCTGCTACCACCTCTACTGTCATGACTACCGGCCCCATGATCGAGGCTTTGGCTATGACGTCTGTGGCAGATGAGGCTACCCTCTCTCCTTTAGAGCGTTCGCGCAGAAGAAAGGTGGCGCGGACCCTTGCTAACTTCCAAGACACTCTCGCGGACTGTGTCAAGCTCGCATTAGAAGAGAGTTGCCCCTTCGAGGAGTTCAAGGATGACCTTGATTATGATATGGTTTTCCTGATCAAGAAGCTCGGTGCTACCGCGGCTAAAGCATACTTTCAACGTCTGGAAGAGGTAGAGCGGGCTATCCGACAGTTGCTTACCCTTTGCGCGAAGAATTTCGAGATCATTCATCTCGCATCTGGTGAGGTTCAAGCAGCATTAGAGGAGCGTGACTGCAGACTGAACGAGACCATGTCGTTGGAGACAAGGTTGTCGGAAGAGTTAGAGCGTGTCAAGGCCGAGAATGAACGAATGAACCTTGAGCAACAAAAGGCTGACTCCCGCCTCTCTCGCTTGTCTTCGGAGATAGTGAAGCTCAAGCAAATCATTGCTAATGCGCAGGCCTCACTAGCTACTCAGGAGGAGGCTCGTGAACAGCTGCTAAGGGAGTTGGAGGAAATTGAGTCTCGACGGCAACTGGTCGTTGGTTCTGTTGAGGAGAAAGACCGAGCCCTCAAGGAGGCCAAACACACCATCCAAGACTTGGTTTCGCGCACTGAGGAAGATCTTCACAGAGAGATCCTAAGGAGGCTCGAGCTTCGCCACGTTGGGGAGATTCGTGAGGCGGAGTCACGGTTGAGAGCTTTGTAATTTGCTTTGTTGTATCAGGATTTCATTTAACGAATGAAATTATCTCTTTGTTTCTAGTCATTACTTCTGTTGTACGCGCTCCACTTTTTTGTCGTTTTTGTCATTATTCAACATGGATCTGCACCAGTCAGAGTTTGGCTGTAGAGTAATCCTAGCTGCGGGAGGATTCTAGCTGTCGACGATTTTTAGTTGTAGCCCCCCCTTGTTTTTTATCTGCAGGCGAATTTTGCTTGCAGGCGAATTTTGTCTGCAGGCGAAATTAGGGCTGACTTGAATTCCGGAGTGGTATGCGAGTCCTAAACGGCTCAAATGTTAGACAAGCTTAGGCGTTATGAGTTTAAGCGACGAATTCGACCCATGGGCGGGCTCCGCTTTAAGCGGGCCACGTGTCAATTTAAGCGTTAATATGCTCGTTAATTAAGACGACGTAAGCATGTCGCTTCGCATTAGATACGGCGTAGTGGGCCTCTTCGTTCTCCACGCCCGATCTAGGCCGTTGGTTGAAGATCGTGTCTAGAAACTACTAGATCCTGGCCGTTCGTGCGAGATCCCGAGTTTTTTTGGCTTTTGTCTCTCGGATTTTGTTTAAAGGGTGGCCACTTTTGTCTCTTGGCTGAATACCATTGCAAGTGGGTAGACTACAGGTGAACTCAAGCCGCAGGCGAATCTCGGCCATGGGCGAATTCTGACCATAGCTAAATCAAACTGAAGGCAAATTTAATACTGATTTGGGGGCGGGGAAACGACGTGTCTGCTCGCGGTCCCGAGTGCCCTACAGCTGGACTAACATAGACACGTCGCCTCGCATTATAGGCGGTGTAAGGGATGGTTCGACCGCCTATTTGGACCGTTGGATGACGGGCACGTACTTGGTCCTTACGTCATACACGACCTTCTTTTCTTGTCGGAGGGGGCATCACGTTGATTGTCTCCTTGTTCAAAATGGCACCACGAGCGAAGGCGTCCAGAGCGAGGAAGGCTGGGGACGATGCCGCTTCTTCAGCCTTCACGCTTGATCGTGATTCGAAGCCTAACCCTCGGACTCCGTCTTAACCTAGTTAGAGGAATTGGAGGACGTGGTGAAACGAGTGATCTTGCTCGTTGATTAGGGTCACGGTACTTTTGCGGAACTGAAGCAGTCCCTCTCAGACCGCGTGGCTTGACTCCGTTGTCCAGGTGACTTCATGCTCAGAGTGCGGTGCTCAATGAGGCTCATTGATCTAGAATTGTTCCTGACGAAGTTGGAGGATTTGCAACATGCGGATTTGGAGCCCGTAGTGGAGCTATTCTTGGATCCAGTCCGTCGTCACGCCGTATGGCAACAAGAGTGCTGCAGGCGAGATATAGAAGACAAAAGGGCCCTCATTGATCGTCTGGATCTTCGGTACCGCCTATTGTAATCTGACATTAAGTCTGTCGTTTCTTCGATCCTTTTAAGTTCGATTCTGCCTGTAGAGGGGGAATCAATTTTGACAGGCCTTCGCATTCAGAGCGAGACGATGGAAGGCGATCTCGCCAGAGAGAGGCGCAATCTTCCGCTGTCGCTTCAGGAGGATGCTACTCCTAACGCTTCTTTCGAGATGCAGGTCCAGTAGGAGGCAGAGGACAAAGCTCGTGCTACGCATGCGGAGAAGATAGCCGCTGTCAGAGCCAGACTTGCCTCTTTCAAGCTCCTAGAATAAACCCGTAGGATAGGAGTAGACTCAAAATGTTCTATTTCAGCTTTGATTTTTGAATGTAACATTATGACTCTCTTGGTTGTAAAGTCATAACTTTGTTCAAATGTAGTGTCTAGAAGCATCTAATGAAGTTTGCATTTTCTCGTTGCGCACCTATTCCTTTCGTATTTCATTGTGTGCCCATTCAACGTCTTGCTCATGTGATGGGCAGATTTAGCTGTAGGCGATTCTGAGCCGTAGGCCAAAACTTAAGTGAGGGAGAGTTTATGCCGCAAGCGAGATTCAAGCATCGATGGGTTAGGTCTGCAAATGAAACTTGAGTGATGGCGAGTTTAGGTTGTAAGCGAAACTCAGGCATAGGCGAGTTTGGGCTACAAGCACAACTCAGGCACAGACTAGTTCGTGCCGCGTGAGGCGAATTTTGCACTTCAGGTGGAACTCAAGCACGGGAGGGTTTGTGCTACAAGCAGAATTCGAGTGAGGCGAATTTTGCAGTGCAGGCGAATCTCAAGCACGGGCGAGTTCATGCCACGCGTCTGCCGGTGGACCCAAGTGCTTGCCAGCTAAGATTACGTGGGCGCGTTAGTGCTCATTAATTGCGAAGCGATGGGACGCTTCGCCTTCCGCGCTCAATCCAAACGGTCGGTTTGGAGTCCCAATGGCCACGACTTTTATTGGTGTTGAGCTCAAAGCATCGTGAGACATCTGAACCGCTCGATTGTTTAGGACAGTAAATCTCAACCGTTAGGTTTTCGGCTATATGATGCACTCGCCATCCCCTTGGCTGAGTTCTTATCTTTACGAAATCCCGCTCCAAAAGAAAAAAACTCTAGAATCTCCTCTGTTCAATGGCCTCCGAGAGTGTTGTCTCTTCCTCCCCCGTTCCTGGCACCTGCACGACGCCGTATCCGGCCACCGACCCGGTTCAAGGGTCTCCTGCTCCGACTTCCAATCCTAGCCCAGTGCTTGCTGTCCTTCAGAGATTGGAGGACGCCCTATGTAGGACCACCGCCATCGTTAGCGAGACCGCTAGGCGGTACTATGACATGCTCCCCTTCATGGAAGAGAGCTTAGATGAGATCCGCCACGTAGGTGGTGCTCAACTCGCCCGGCGGTGTGAGCGAGAGCTCCACCGTTTGGAGGAATTGATGTACCGCTTGGAGGAGCTGGTACAGGCAGACCCCGAACCGACGTCCCTTGCCCTGATCACTCTGTTTGAGCGCGAGGACCTAACGAAGCGAATTCTGAAGCAGGAGGCTCTGCTCGGACGTCTGTGCTGGCGATATCGAGCCATACTGGTGAAGATGGATGCTTATTTGGATGCTGCCTTCTTCGAAGACGTCGGATCCCTTGAGGGTGAGGCGAGGCTAAAGTGGCTCGAGCATCAGAAGATGTAGGTCTCACAGGCTATCGAGGCGGAAGAGAGGACGCTAAAGCTCCTTCGCCAGGAAGGGGAGGAAGGCGAGGCCGCTTTTGCCAGACTTCGGCGACGGTAGGAGGAAAGGGCAAGAGCTAGACGCGCGACGGACCTGGCGGTGGTCAAGGCGAAAATCGCTAGTTTTGGTCTTTTGAAGCTGATGTAGTGCATCCTTTCTTTCATTCAGACACTCTTTTGTAATTTTGTCGATGCTGGCCGTATCATAGCTCAAAACTCTATGTTGGTGATTTTGGCCCGTAATGGCCTTTTGTTCTATTTATCTGCTGTTTTGCATACACAGTTTTCTTTTTCTTTTATTTTCTGTGTTTGATCTGTGCTTGGGACTGTTAGTTAATCCATGATAATTATCGGGTTGGATTCGCCTGCACTGCTTGGCGTATAAGTTGAGCTATTTACTCCATCTCTCGTAGTGTGGCGAGCCTTCGACGAGTCTGTCTTGGACTTAGTCGCTAGGATCTCCTTCTCCTTTTGGTTGTTCGTAGCGTGGGGTCGGGTTAACTCTGACTTTCACGTTGTAGCTCAAGTGGAACCGAGAGGGTAACACTTAGCTTGAAACAAGGAGCAGTTGCTCTTGCATGCGACCAGCTGAAGACCCCAACTATGACTTTCCATTCGACGAGTTGTTATCTGGGGGAATAGTTGGACATGTCGCTTGTCGATCCGCCCTTAATAATTATCGCCGTCTTTGGGGATGACGTATATGATTATCGAATCGTTCAGGGATGTAGGAATGTAACGATCGATTGCTGTAGGAGCCGTCGCGTGGTGGGCTGCTACCCATCGGTTATTCTAAGAGAATGTCAGAATAGCCAGAATAGGTCAGGTAGTTTAGAGACGTAGGAGTGTGACTATTGATCAAAGTAATAACACGTCCCATGGTAGGCTATTACTTAGGCTGTGTTACTCATGGGAATAACGGCGCCAATCATCAGAGGTGATCATTAACATGATGGAATTTTGTTGCGATTGGAGCAACTATGAGGACTTATCATCCCATTGGAAGGGAATGGTAAGTTGATTTTGTTAGAGGTGATAGTTAACATAACAGAATTGTACATCGCGATGTGCACGACTTTGAGGACCTACCATTCCATTGAAGAGAATTGATAGGTTGATTTTGTCAGAGGTGTGGTGTTAACATAACAGTGGGAGTTTGTTGTGATTCAAGCAACTCTGTGGACTTACCACCCTATTGAGGAGGATTGGTAAGTTGGCTTTGTCAGAGGTGATAATTAACATAACAGGATTGTCTTGGTCTCGACTATAAGAAGGTTAGACCAAATGGCGATCTAGGTCACGCTTAAGAACACTGTTAGTAGCATTTCATATAGGTTTCCCCGTCGGAGTATATAAAGTAGGAATAGTTTAGCCTCGTGTACCAGCTAGAGGGAGTGAGGATCAGTTTAGACTCATGCACTTATGGGAGTTTGAAGGAGAACTAAGGGTAGTACTTCTTCAAATATATGCCGTTGATGGGCATCATGATCTTGTCGCCATTCGGTTTGACGAGGCGATAGGCTCCATTCGAGTAGACTGTTTCTACCACAAATGGCCCTTCCTATTTGGACTAAAATTTGCCCTTCTTCTTTAAAGTGAGAATCATTGGTTGTCGAGCGGCTAGTACTAATTCTCCTTCCTTGAAGGATCAACACTTGACCTTCTTGTCGAAAGCCTTGGCCATTCGGACTTGATAGAACTCAATGTGTTGTTGAGCTTCCAGTCGTTTCTCGTCCAACGCTTCAAGTTCTATGAGGCACCATCGATGATTATCCTCTGTCATCATTCCTGTGGCTAGGGCAATGTGGAGGGATGGAATTTGAATCTCTTATGGTAACACAGCTTCACAGCCGTATACCAACAAGTAAGGCGTGTTGCCCATCGGTGTGCGAACCGTCGTACGATACGCCCATAAGCTCTCACCCAGCTTCTCGTTCCAATCGCGCTTGCTATTAGAAGTTAGTTTGGTTAAGATCTTAATGATTATTTTGTTGAAGGCCTCGGCTAAGCCATTCACCGAAGGGTTATGAATGGTTATGTATCCAGAATTTATTACAAAATCGGTTGAACGCATGACTAATGAATTGTGTACCGGTGTCATGGATGATACGTCGAGGTACGCCGTATCGGTATATAACATGATGTTTGATGAACTTAATCACGTCATTGGTCAATACTTCTCTTAAAAGGATGGCTTCGGCCCATTTGGAGAAGTAGTCGGTGATCGCGAGGATGAAGCGATGGCCTCTTTCCGACGGCGGGGATATTGGTCCGACTATGTCCATCCCCCATGCTTCGAAAGGCCATGACACTTTTGTCGGGTGTAGGTCTTTGGGAGGTTGATTCATGTAGTTGGCGTGGATTTGACACGCGTGGCAGCGCTTTGCGTAAGCAACCGCGTCGCTAACCATCCCAGGCCAAAAGTAGCCCATCCTTTGTAGACGATCCTAAAGTTTGGGTCCGGGTTGGTGAGCTCCGCAAGTGCCGCCATAGGCTTCGCGTAGGGCTTCTTGTGCCTCTGCCTTTGAAAAGCATCGAAGTAACAAGCCGTCGTATGACCTTCGATACAACGTCTTGGTGGCCGAATCGTAGTAGAACCTCAAGGCACGTCGTCGGACGAACTCTCCCTCCCTAGCATCTTCGGGTAACATGCCGTACAAGATGTAATCGATGATCAGGAGATGCCAGTCTTTTAGATCGGGCTGATCTGAAACTTGATGGGTGGTGTTCGCCTCCGGAACGTCCTTTAGTCGAAAGAGCCTTCGGTTTGCTACGGTGATCCATTGAGTTGTCTCTAGTGGCTGGGCCAAGTTAGCCACCAAGGATAAGAGGGCATCCGTATGTGTGTTCTTGGAATGGAGCACATGCTCGATGCGGAAACTTTCAAATGAATCCACCAGCTTGGTAGCTGCTCTATGAAGCAGGATTAGATCGTCGTTCCTTACTTCGTATTCCCCCGTCATCTGTTTAACAATTAACTGAGAGTCACCATAGGTTTCGAGATGTCTTATCTCTAATTCTCTTGCTAACTCAAGACCAATGAGTAGCGCGTTGTACTCAGCTACGTTGTTGGTGCATGGCTCTGTTAACGAAAACGCACGGGGCAATACATGGTTATGTGGAGAAGTGAAGACTACCCCCACTCCTACAACAATAGAGCCATTCGTACCGACACGAGGTGCGCCGTCGAAGAACATCTGCCAAACCTCCGACGAGGAAGTTGTGTTGCTCTCGGGGGGTTCGTCCGGCAAATCTTCGAATAGGTCGGTCTTTTCTCCTAGCGGATGACTAGCCATAAGATCACAGATAGCCTGTCCCTTGACTGACTTTTGTGGTATAAAGTGAATGTCATACTGAGACAATAGGAGTGCCCACCTGGCCAAACGCCAGTTTAAAGCCGTAGGCTGTGTTATAAAAACTCGGATGGGGTTTATCCAGGAGATGACATGGATGGTCTGGCCAACCAGGTAGTGCCGCATCTTTTGGATAGCGAATACTAAGGCCAAACACTCCTTTTCGACCATCGGGTATCGTTGTTCGGCACCTTGTTGGGTTCTACTTTGGTAGTAGATGCCTTGCTCGTGACCGGCATCATCATTTTGTGCCAAGAGGGCGCCTAGAGAATGCACCATAGCCCTGATGTAGATGAGGAATGGCTTTCCTGAGATTAGGGCCGCCAGGATGGGCGGGTTTCAGAGATAAGCTTTGATCTCCTCAAAGGCCCGCTGGCAATGCTCATCCCACACGAAGGAAGTACCTTTCTTCATTAGTTTGGAGAAGGGTTGACACTTGCTCGAAAGATTCGAGATGAACCTTCGGATGTAAGCCAATCGTCCTTGAAGACCCCTCAGTTCCTTAAGATTTCGGGGTGGGCAAAGCTCTTGAATAGCTTGTACTTTATCTGGGTCAATCCGGATTCCTTTCGTCGTAACGACGAAACCAAGGAATTTACCGCTAGACATTCCTAAGAATGACTTCGTAGGATTCATCTTGAGTTGATGAGTCCTCATGAGTTCGAACATCACCCTCCAGTCTTGGAGGTGGTCATCTTTATAGCGACTTTTCACCACCAAGTCGTCCACATAACATTCGATAATCTTTCGCAGATGGTCTCGAAAGATCATGCTCATGGCGCGTTGGTAGGTAGCACCGGCGTTCTTCAGCCCGAAAGGCATGACCGTGTAGCAGTATACCCCCATTGAAGTCCTGAATGAGGTGTGTTTTTCATCCTCGGGGTGCATTTTGATTTGATTGTACCCTAAGAATCCATCCATGAAGGACATCCTCTCAAACCCACACGTGTTATCAATGATGACATCCATGATAGGTAAGGGAAACTCGTCTTTAGGGCATGCAGCATTGAGATCTTTGAAGTCAAGGCAGATGCGAATCTTACCGTTTTTCTTCAGGACTGGAATAATATTGGCTACCCAGTCGGGGTGCTGTTCCTCTCTGATGAAGCCAGATTCGATCAGCTTCTTCACCTTGGCCTCTATTGCTTCCAAGATTTGCGGATGAAACAGTCTTTGCTGTTGTTTGACTGGTTTAGCATTTGAGCCGATGTTGAGGCGATGCACGGCGACCTGTGGGTCGAGGCCAGGCATGTCCTCATAATTCCAGGCGAAGACATCAATGTATTCCCGTATGAGGGCAATGGGTTCTTCTTTCTCCTGAGGGGGAAGGCTACCACTGATGAAGATAGGCTTGGGATTCGTCTCATCGCCCATGTTCACCTAAAGGATTTTGTCTTCAGTCGGTGGTTCATGAAGCTCAAAACAAGTATTCCACTGAGCGTTAACGTGGCGATCCCATGTCCCGTCATAAAGTGGGACCTGTCCGTCCCCTGCCATTTTGGCGGGTCAATCGCAGTCATGTTGATTGTGAGTTTGTCGAACAAATCCCCTACGCTGATGTCTGAGTCCCACGCTGAGGTTGTCGAAGATCGATCCCCTGAACGTGCACAGTCGGAGTCCTCATTGACATAACAGAACTGATCCGATGAGGAAGAGGAGTAGCCTAAACCTCTCCGAGTCCTGTTGAAGTAATTTAAGGGTTTGCCTTTAGGTACGTAAGCAGGTCGGATGATCGTCTTGCGTCCTCGGCCGTAATTCAGGCCTTCTGGGCGAGTGAAGTTGTACCCCATATTGCTCATCATGCGCTTTGCGATTTGACTGTATTGTGAAAACTGAGGCACGGGGTCCTCGTCTTTAGATTCATCCCATAGCGTGCGCAAGGGGTGATCGATTCGCCCAAAGATGATATCTTTTTGATAGTTATTCCGGGCCGATATGACGAGTACAGCTTGTGATGACTTGATCGACTGTGCCTTCGCGACATATGACGAGCATACAGGTAAGTGCAGGGACTGGTCGTTATAGAGTTTTGATGGGTATTCTTTTGCGAATTTCTTCCCTGCTCTCGTGGCGAGGACAGTGGTCTCTTCGTTGGCGTTTATGGGGGTGGTCATCATTGTCTCATCTCCACCCAGGATGGCGGAGATGGCGTTGCAAGGTTTTCCCTTAAACTCTTTCAAGGGCTTTGCAGTCCATTGCTCATCACTGAAGAGGTCCGGATGGACCCACATCACTTGACCCGATGGCAGAGTCTGGGGCACTAAACCTTTCCCTCGTTGGTTGTGAGGGTCGTCATTAGTGATTTTTAGGATTGCCTTAGGGATAGGAATTACCCCCGTCAGAGCCTGGACCTCCTGGAGATCTGTTCCAAAGCTTAAGGTGATCATGTTCGTGGTCACCTGCTTTTGAACCTTCTTCTTTTTTAGGACTCCTGCGTCGTAGAGGGCCTGGAGCTTATCCTTGAGGATGTACCACTTGGAAGTGTGATGGCCAAGGAATCTGTGATAGGCACAATAACTCGGGTCATTGGTTTTGTTTGCCTCCTCAGGATTCGTGACCTCTGGCAATTTAATTCGATTGCTCTTGAGTAGAGTATCGAATGTTGCCACTACCTGGACTTCTTTGAAGTCGTATTATCATGGGGGGCGTTGCTCGAATTGTCTGAGCTTCGGCCTTGGAGCAGCTTTAGGCGTCGGGGTGGAATCGACGGCCATGATCTCTTTTCCTCTTGTTTGAGGGGGATTCTTTGGTACGACCGGCTCCATAGCTCCCTTCTTGGGTTGTGGCTCTTCGGCCTCCAACCTTTTGATCATGTTTTCCACTTGCTCGCCTTGACGAACAAGTTCTTTCCAGGTCCGGGTTTCCACCGCGCCAACCTTGGATAGAATATAGATTGAGAGATTATTGCGGCACATCTCGATCAGCATGGATTCAGAAACTTGATCCCGACAGTGGACCGATCGGTTCCTGAATCTCTTCACGAAGTCGTTGACCGACTCCGACTTTTGTTGCTTTTCGGCGAGGAGGGTGGCCATCGACACCTTCGTGTCGTCGTCGAAGAAGCGGACCAAGAAAAGTCTTTCCGCGTTGGCCCATGACTTAATAGAGCCGGGTTCTAACTTACGAAACCATTCAAACGCCACCCCTTTGAGGGTGCCTATGAATAACCAAGTGAGAATAGCGTCATTCCCCATAGGGAATCCGGTCTGGGCTGTTTCCGGTAAAAGTTGCTGTTTTCATTGATGTTCTCTTTTTTTGAGATCTGTTACAACTTCGATCGTTACAACAGAGTTTAATTGAAAACAAAAGATTACAACTTAAACGAAAATAAACACGAGAGCCCGGTTTGGTACGGTCTCGCTTGCGTGGGTTGTTGGCCTGTGACGGGGACGTCGATGTCCGTGGACCGCCGACTCTTCAAGATCCTTGCCGGGAAAATCCGGCAGAGCTTCGTCTATCCGCGTGGGATATAGAAGCAGAACCTCGTCGATCCGCGCAAGATCTAGAGGTTATAAGCGTATATCTCGGCTAAAACGAGATAATATCTCTTCTTAGTGTCACCGCAAAGGAGCAACACTAAGGATCAGAGAGGGGGGTGAATGAACCTTGATGAAGAACTCTGACTCCTCACTCCAGCAGGGCTTCGCCGCTTCCACACTCCGGAATTTCAGATCTCGAGGATAATCCCAAGACCGGAAATTCTTCTCCCAAAGCTAAATCAGAGCCAAAATCAAGAGCCGCTCACAAAGGAGGCCTAGGGGGCTATTTATAGCCAAAAGGAGAGGGGGGGGCTGATATGGACACCCCAAGAGGAGAGACACCCCCCTAGGGGTGTCCTAGCCAAGGCCGGGACACCCCCCATGGGGTGTCTCGGCCAAGGGCCGAGACAACCCCTTGGGGGTGTCTCGAGCCAGCCGAGACTCATTTGGGTATCCCCGGTTCAGCCCGGGTCCTGCCGTTGTCCTGCCGTTGTCCCGCCGTTGACTCGCCGTTGACTTTCCGTCCGAACTCGGATTTGAGTGATTTTGGATGCGTTGGAATCGTGACGGCGAGCTCTGTAGGCCCCGATGGTTGTATTATCTGTGGGGTGATCGGGGCACAGCGGGCGTTGGTCCGATTGCGGTGATAGCGGGGTTTTCGGTCCACCCGTATCCTCGTGATTCTGACATTCTGTCGGCTCACGTAATCCGTCGGTTTGCTTCAGTCGCTCACCGGCGTCATTTGAGCTCTTGTGAACCGGGTAGTGACGCTCGATCGTCGCTCGTTGACACCGAGCTATGTTCGGGGACCTATCGGCAATTTTCGATGCCTACATGGGCCATGAAGTAATAAATGTGTTGCGAGGGCGAGCCCTTACCATCAAATTGCACCAAGCTAATTGGCTTGAATTTCGCTGGGTACGAGACTGTATCCCACTCGATAGGGTAGGGTAGGACCACCCCCAGCTTGTTCATGTTTTGCTGGAGTTTTAAAGCATTGAGTTGGCTTTGGAACTCATCAAACCTCTTGTCGCAGGCGCTACCCCCAGTATGCGACGTCCCTAGTGATGTTTTGGAGGAGTAATCGGATTGTGGACCAACATTATCTTCCATTTTAGTCGTTGGACGATGGGGGGTATCCATTCCTTGCTCCCCGTCTGTTGCGGTAAGGTGTGCTGGGCTCTTTTCTTCTTTTTCTTCTTGTTCAGAAGCTGCTCCAACATTTCTCTTAAGGAGTCTATGGTCGCCTGTTGTTCTTCGAACTTTTGGGCCACCGTCTGTTCTTGCATGGGTTCAGCCATGTGTACCCTTGCCAGTGCGTCCTGACTCGAGTGCGATGTTTGGGACGTAGCTGTCGCCAAGTAAATCCTGTTTTCACTGTTAGAGGAAGGTGCTAAGGTTGAATAATCAAACCCAATGCTCACCCCCATGCGACTACAGGTGTGCCGGTATATGCCGTCTCGTTCATGTCGGACAAGTGGAGGAATAGGCCCTAGGAAGGAGTTCGAGTCTTGAGAACCAGAAAGCATGGCATTGTCCTTGTCCGTCATGTTGATCATAGCGGATGGGAGTTCTAGATCGTCGGCGGCGTGTCCTTTTTGGTGACGACGTCTTTGACGAGAAGGTCTCGGTCGAGAAGGCCGTCGAAAGAGTCTCTCGAACACCGAAGGTTTCGCCGTTCCTATACATTGGCAGTCGGCGAGTACTATTTGGATAAGCCTTTCACAGTGGCACTAAGGATTCGCCTCATATATGGTGCGTTTGTGAGTTAAGTAACCCCGGAGGTCCTCTGTGAGTGATTGGCGACAACCCCTAACGTAAGACGGGTCTTCCGGGTGGTTACACAAGAGAGTTTTGGATGCACTCCCTGGTGTACACCGGGAGAGATGGTTATGTGTCGGAGTCGAGCGAGTTTGCCTTAACAGGCGAGCCTTCACACTTGGACGAACTCTAGCGTGCAGGCGAGACTCAACCTTTTGCTCACGCAGGCGAATTTGCGAGGTATCGCCTACCACTTTGCCTTTGTAGTCAAGGTCCTCCCGCTTGTTGAACTTATCCATCAAGGGGTCGCGGTGAGGCTCGCCCGCCCTCGAGGTTTCGGCTACCCGGGTAGGTTCGCTCATTCGGGGTAGTCTATTCGCATCAGGGATGTGACCTGAGAAGCGAAGCCCACTCGAGCGGGTGGTCCCGTCCGTCTTGGTTAGCGCACCTAATTTGGAGAGCCTTCCAGTGTCGGGCGAGTCGCCCCTTCGTCTAATACTTTTTGAACCTGTGTAATAGTTTAGGCCATCGTACGAGACGAAGGTTCGGGCCTCTTGTCGGGCGAGGACCTATCGTTGCCGCTGGCAAGCTCTTCTTGAGAGAGGAGCATCCGTGCGGGTTGTGGTAGCATAATCTGCGCTGGAGTCTATCACGGTCTCTTCTTGAGTGGGCGTCTATGAGGGCCGTTTACCGAACCATCTGGTAGGATTTTGCCCCGTGCTCTCGACCTTTGGCTTGACCTTGATCGATTTGGAGGGAGTGGGTTCTCCCGACGTGACTCGGATAGAGTCTTCAGGCGCGGAAGCTTTGACCATTTGAGGTCGGCCTCTACGCATGACTCTGTGGCATTTGCGGGGCGCATTGCCACCAAAGGAGGAAGAAGACAAGTACTCTTTGTACTTGGCTTGGTCGAACTCGATCTCTAGGGACCCCACAGTCGTCCCAACAACAACCTCATCGAATTGAGCTACCACCATTTTGGTTGAAGAAATAGATGCTCCCACTGTGGTCGCCATCTTTTGTAGGTGTGAATTTCTGATCTCCCAAAATGGGGATTTCATTTGTATTGATAAGAATAACTTATTACAAACTAATAAATCAAAAATTATAATAGAGGCGGAGGGAATGCCCTCCTTATTTAACGTGGGGACTTTCGGTAGCTATAGGACACTTCGCCCGGCTCTCGCACAGAGTCTGCTTCCCTTGAACAATTCGACCGAGGTTGCTGGCGAGATTCAGTATGCAGTAGAAGCACAAATCGATGGAGTTCGAGTCTCCGAGTTTGATGACGATCAGGGCCCGAAAACTAGGAGAAGATGCTGTAGAGCAAAGATTATGCAAAGAGCTTGTCGTCAACTCTGTTGAGAGTCGAGAGCTAGTAGTTTAGTTAACTGATTGAATCAATCAATTGGCTATGAGTGAATTGCTGAGCTGCTGAACCCCTGAACTGAAGCCAAGAGAGGTTCTTAAATAGAGGAGAGACGGCGTGACCGCTCCTTGAATAATAGGATATGACCATGTGTCGTTGGGAGATACCATACCTTGAGTTTGTACTGTGAGCGGCTGTTTGATGGGTTCGGAGTATTGTACAATCTTCCCATCATGTTATGAGGAGTGGGGTTGTGGTTGACCAGTACTTGAGTGGATCCAGTCGACTCGTCATTTGTAGGCGGATTTAGCTCTTGACTCGTGCAGGCGAGGCGAGCTTTCTACAGACGGGCTTGGCGATTGACCGGCCACTCGTACTGTGAGCGGCAACTTGATGGACTTAGAGTACTATACTCCTTCCCATCACATCGTGCGGGAAGTAGGGAGGCCCATCCCTGTACACAGCGTAGCGTCTGTCAAGTACTCAAATGAGTCCAGTCAGCTTGCCGTTTGCAGGCGGATTCAACTCCTGACTCATGCAGGCGAGGTGAGCTTCTACCTTGAGCGTGCAGACGGATTTGATGACTGCATGGATTTGACTGGTTGCGGCTACTTGATGGGCTTGGAGTACTATTCCCCATCCCTCCATGTCGTGAGGAGTAGGATGGCCCCTCTTTGTACGTGGGATAGCGGCTGTCCAGTACGAATTCGACTCTCGACTCATGCGGGCGAGTCGAGTGAGCAGGCGAATCCGGATGATCTTGACTTGTGCGGATGAGTCGATCATGCTGGCGAATTTGGAGGTAATTTTTACCGTCTACACATAGCGGTTCAGTAGAATCTAGAATAGGTGTTAGAGGCGAATCGGTCAGCAACTGACGTAATGTGTGATGGTTTCCCTCATAAATCAGTTCCGGAATGCTGTCATCACAATCCGCTTTAAACTGACGGGCTTCTCTGACAAGAAAATCACCATTGAAAGAAGTATGGAGGTTGCCACTCTGACCAGGATCTGCTCTATCAGAAAAGGCTACAGAAGGAAAGTGGACTGCAAGCAAAATTGGACATAGTTGGACGAAGGAGAGGTTAAAAGAGCAATACTCAGTGCTCTAAGTAGCCGTGACAGTGTTCACTACAGCGCGTTACCACGGCAGTATTCGCTGCCGCGCTTAGCCACGACAGCACGTGCTGCCGCGGTAACAGAGCAGCGACCTTTGGCTTTGAAAAGCCACGAGTTTAAGCAAAACCAGCATCTTGGCCGTGGTACATGTCTTGATTAAACAAGATATATGTTTATAGTGTCAATCCTCTCAAAGGAGGATGTCGACTCTTCCCGGATGACTCTCAAAGGAGACAAACGAGGTTATATAAGCAAAAGCATCAATTTTAGACAAAGAAAAAGTTGAAAAAAGTTTCCTCCAAACGATGTAGCAGCGGCCTCCATCTCCTCTGACGCTTGGGCTACAGATTTACCCTTGGGAACACGAGATCTTTTAGGAGACATGGTGGAAATGACCAAAAAACAAAAAAAAAGTTAGGGTTTTCGGGTGTGATTCCAAACACATAAGCAAAACAACGTAATACACAAAGTTCTAGGTGCGGTTTTACTAGAAAACAAAGTGAACCAAGCCTAGAGAGTCGAGGAATCGGAAAAGAAGCTTGAAAACCAAGAACACCCAAAACCCTAGATCTTGCTCGAACAAAATCACCGAAATATGAAGAGGTTAGGAGAGGAAGAGGCTTGAGAATCCTTTTATAGGGTTTTAGAGGTGGTTTCGAACTCAGAGGAGCGGGTAAAAATAACCCGAAAAAACCCCGACACTCATTTTAAAGCCCCAACTGACCGCCTCTGTGTGCGTCAGTCGACGCTGACGCGCATTAGCACGTCAGTCGACGCTGACGCGCAAAAGTGTGGTGCGCCAGCAGTGATTCCATAGGTATTTGAATATATACATCCCTCATTATATTTGGAATATATATCCAAAAATTCCGATAAATATATGAGTATAAACTGCATCTCCTTGAAATTCCCAATGGGTATATGAGGTTAACTTATTTCCTGAACACTCCAATAAAGTATATGAGTATAAACTATTCTTTCGCCAGCTTTAGTTCAAGACTTCGACAACGGTCAAGTGATAAACGCAGAACCGGAAGAATTTTAGGTATTCTACAAAGCACTGAATAGACTAAAAGATGAAGAAGTCAGGAATTGAAGCCATTCACAGACCATTCTACGCAATCTCCTCAACTAAGTACTGAAGGGATCGTAAGTAAAACCTATCTTATCCAAAGTGTCCCAGACTCTTCTATAAAAGAACGAGTCTGAGATACTTTGGAGGGGGTATTTATAGGTGTCAAAAAATGCTCATAGATATTCAAATACTACTCAAGACAAAGAGAAAATGTCATCATCTTAGTCAGAAGGGGGATCATCCAAGGGAAGCTAAATAACATAGAAGAACAATGTGCACACCAACGACAAAATACACTGACAGGCGACGCGTATAGGCGTGGCAGCCCATAGTGACGCGCATAAGGCGCGGCAGCCCATGGTGACGCGCCAAAGGCACGGCAGCAAAGTATGACGCGCAAATGGCAGAATAGCCTCTTATGTAAATTGTTGACAATTTTTAACTTCTCTTGAAGGTCCATGTGGCGGCATATCAGAAAGAGAACGTGAACTGACGTGGACAAGCAGTTAAACCATGAAAAAGTGGTTAAAAGTCATGGGAGGACGGTTTCAAACATGATGGAACGTGGCTGAAACTGTCTCTTTGGCCGTGTTAGTCCACACTGACGCGCTAATAGCCGCGGCAGCGTAGACTGACGCGCCCAAAAGAGGTGTGGTTGGTCAGTTATTTTACCCCTATTTCAACTGTGGTGCATTCCTATCCCTATAAATACCTTCCTAGACACGAAGCAAAGGACAGAGGGCGGATTGGAGCAAAGAAGCTTAAAATTTTTGGTGAATTTGAGTAAGAGAGAGAGTCTTCATTCCTCATAACTGGTTCTAAAGCTCTTGGTGATTCCTAGAGATCTAAGCTCTGACTTGATCTTTAGAAAAGTAAACATCTTACATCGATAAGATATTCGCTTCAAATTCTTACTTTGATAAACGAAGAAAGAATCCCTAAACTCCTTCACAATCTGTGATTTGGTGGTCCACGAGCCAAAACACTCCCGGCACAGGCAAAGTCCCACAAAACAGGAATCGATAAATAATTTCTGTATTATTTTCTAGAGAGTTGTAATTTGCTTATTTTTCATTGTAATTCACTGCAAACGATCTATGTTTTAATAGAATCGACAATGAAAATGACTTTCGATAAAAACAATGTTCTACAGAAAATTCTACACATGTATAACCTTTAACTAGAAATTTAAGATATCATATAAACTCCAAACTAAGCCAAACTATTTCCAAATTCTATGTGGATCTAGTTTCCAAAACAGAAAATTATTCTTAAAAAGAGTTTGTCTAGAGAAAGATATGTTCAATTTACTAATAATATATTATGTAGAAAACTACAGATATGCTGATTTGAAATTATTGGTATATTACGTGAAGGTTTCTTTGAGCTTTCATGTTAATTAATCATGCTTAAACCCTAGGTTTGTGATACGTAAGTAATATAAACATGTTTAAATAAATTTTACCTCTGTTCATGAGTAGTTTTTATCATGTGTTGATAATCACGTTGCTTACATATGAGATAATTGAAGAAATTATTTAATTAGGATGTTAAAACCCTAATTTGGAAGATATAATAATTTAATTTAATGATTCAGATAATTCTTGTTGCATATGCCAAGTATAAAATCTCGTTTTAACGTCATGATATGTACAATTGACATAAGCACTGTTTGTGTACGAATGAATGCATGTCTTGATAGAGTAGTCGACTATAAAGCTTAGTAGTCGACTACTCATGCCTAGTTGAGTATAACAGAAACTGTATATTTGGAGAGTAGTCGACTAATATTCTTAATAGTTGACTACTGATACTGATATATATTATTACAGAGTCTAGATGGACTCATTGTAGTCGATTACTAAGCCTAGTAGTCGACTACTAATGCTGTTGCCTGAATTTTTATTTTGTATCTGTTTGAGATATGTTTGAGGGTTTTGAGCTGACTTCTTCTTACGTAAATTCATGAATAGTACAGTAGTACACAAATGAGTATGCTGAAAGGAATTATAATGGGTTTTGACCCGATTACATTAAGAAAGAGTTTAGTACATATTATACACACACCTTCTGGATATCGTTGATGAGCTCAGTTCAGTACTACGGGGGTAGTGCATCGATATTCTATTTGTACAGGTCATTGAGTTGTGTTTGGATGCTTTATCTAGCAGTCCGTCCACACGAGGGTGCGATGAGGTTTGTGAGCCGTACTTCTAGGATACTTATATGGTAGGTCGTTCCATACTCATGTTATGCACTGAGATCGTGCTGAGACTAATGAGCTGTGTACACTAATTAGGATACCTATAGGGTAGTCTGTTCCATATAATAATGCTAAGTATCAAAATCTTGCACATAGTTTCATTGAGATAGTTAAATGATAGCCCGAGTCATTGGCAGATGCCAGTTATGTTTTTGACTCACTGCTAAAATATATGACCCAGAGTACTTTGTATTTGAAAGTACACGGTATTTGTGTCGGTATTCATTCTATCTTCCCAGTAAGAATGGAAGGTATTATGAATACGATATGTTACTACTTTTCTTTATTTTCTTAGTTGGGATCAATAATTAGCGATTCACAATTTAAGACATATGGTATATACACGAGCGTTTCCTTATTTGGATTATTTCGCTTGACGTACCAGTCTCGTGTTGTGGATTTCTAATTGTTGATTTCATTTAGATTTTTATCTTTAGATCGGTATTAATATTTAGATGTTTACAATTTAGGACATATGATATATATATGAGGGTTTCCTTGTTTGGATTATTTCGCTCGACGTACTACGTCTTGTATTGTAGGTATCTAAATATTAATTCCACTAGATTCGGGGCAAATGATCTAGGTAGACTGTGCTTAATAGGTATAACCTCCACTCCATCTAGCAGCCATTCCACTGGGGGCGGATGGAGGTGATCTTGCTATAGCGCTCTGATGCTCTTGTTATTGCTCTTTTTCTTCTAATATTCTTTCAGGTAATTCGGAGTACCGGAGAGTTACATGATGACAAATTTCTTGCATAGTTACCATTACATGAGATTTATTAGAGGCTCCATCATAGTTTTATATTTTTATTTAGACCTTAGAGTTTATTTTATAGTATAAAGGCAGTGTGTCTTAGTACGATTTTTTGTTGTTTCTTGAGGAGACCTATTTATTCATTTTTGATATCAGATGTATTCCAGGTTGTTCATTTAGACATAATTTATTTATGAGATACTTCTTTCTATATCATGTCTATTGTAGTTATTTTCTTTCTTCTGCCTGTTTTGTACCTGCACTTTATTTTGATTCTACTAGAGGATGTTGATGTGATTGGTAAAAGGTATTATTGCACAGTGTGGATGCATGGCAGGTTTGACATCTCTGGGTTCATCTTGGACTTCAGCAAAGTGTAAAATCAAGGGCGTCACAATTACAGCATGCCTCAGACAATCCTAAAACCCCATTCTGATATAATATCATGGCCCAATTAGCTAATATCATAGCTCATATTATCTTATTCAGACTTTTACATTTGTCCAAGGAAACGAGGGAAGCTTTAAAAGATGCTTTGAATAACAACAAGACATTCCTTACCCACATGATTGAGCCTCCTCAGAATAATGAACATAAGCAGTGCTATCAATGCCAATGGTAAGCATCTTGCATCACCATCAGAATTGACCCCTTTATTACACTAGGTATGTAGGTTCGACAAAGGTCGAGAGGATTCACATCGATCCAGGCTCTGCATTGAGCATAATTTCGCAGAGGCTCTTGAGCTTTCTAGGCCCCCTTCATAAGCTCTCAAAGACTTTTGCCACCATCTTTGGCTTTAACTCTAGCAATAGCCGATCTCTTGAAAAGATTCGACTTAAGTATCAGATCAGTGATTTGAAGACGGAGGTGACTTGTTATGTCATCAACGTCTAAACACCTTACAACTTTTTCCTTGGACGACCATGGATCCATTCCAACGTGCTTGTCCCCTCGACACTCCCTCAATGCTTCAGATACATTAATAGACAAGGTGTTCAACAAAGAATTAAAACTAAAAAGCATCCTTCATCCTTTTAAGGGAGTGGATAATTATTTTACTAACTCTCTATTGTTCAATGAAAATCATAAATCGAGACTGTCCTTCCAAATGATGAAGAAAGTGATAATGAATCTGACATCGAACTAGGTCCCAATAACGATCTGATCTGGGAGATAGATCCACTAGTAATTATTCTAGATGACCTATGTATCGACTAATCTATCGGAGATCAGGGTGACTGGATATTTAATGAAGAAGAGTTTTCTTATGATTACTCTTTAGTCATTGAGTCTATATACTCAAGTGTCGAAACTTTAATATCTAGGCTAGCTTTAGAACGAACATTATACATGCTAATAAGCAATTCATACTCAACTTATAAGAAACTAGGTTGTTTGGGGACTTCAAAAGTACAATTGGCACAGATTATAATTGAGAGATTTACAATGAAACTAAGAAAAACTTATATTTCCTTGGGATTCTTTTCTATGTACTGATGGAACATCGATCTTGTATTCTATTAACATAGTGACTAATAGTTCTTTTACTGTTGATGAGAACTTAGTTGCTTGGAAGATAACTCAGTCTTCTTTTTAGCAACCTTTGCTCAATAGAATTGCAAGTGTGAGATTAATAATCTATTTATGTGTGTCTCTTGATCTCTCTATGATCAGATCTCTGAAATGGGTAATCTCCTCTCTTTCTATAGGCTAAAAGAGAGAGCTAATGGTATTTAATTGTGGATTAAGTGTCCATTAAAATAGAAAACAATATGGAGCAGTTATTCCTTGAAAGTATCATTCAAATGGCTATTTGACAGGGTTCGCTAATTTGGCAAAGCTTGCTGAAGACATTTGGGTGAGGATCCTTGGACATGGGTGAGCCTTCTTCAAAATTGTGGATGACTTGGTCCACTTAGGTTGCCATAAGTAAAGTTTGTTGCCTAGCGAACTTTGTTTGTGAGTTTGAATTTAACACAGTATTCAACTCATGATTTGGCCGACTAATAACGCCTTTTGACTTAGCCTGGGATGTGAATTAGAAGTTAACTCGCACTTAACTTGGTTTAGTTGAGTTGAGATGGGCTGTGTGGTGAGGTTCACTACAGCTATATAAGAGTTAACCCGTTCTTGACTTGTTCATGTCGAGTCAAAATGGGCTGCGTGGCTAGATTCATATGTTTTATTTAGCGACCTTCGCGACACCTTGTTGTGGGTTTGGTTTTGGGCCCATTCAAAGTGTTTATCCCATGGGTGTTTCCTTCTTGGATCCAAGCTAAACATTGGCCTAGGTAGAAATATATCTTAACCATCTAAAAGACCCCCTAAAGTTTTCAAGATACTGCATTCGACTTGTAGCTAGGATTAAACATACTTTAAGTAATAGGTAGATGTGTACTATTAAACATAGCTCAAGCCGTCTTGTTCGGGTTGAAAATTACCTTCAATCTACTTGGTTGCTAGAGGTATATTATTGAACATTGCTTCCTTTAGTGCAAACTCATGTTGAAGGCTCAATGACGCTTGTACTCATCCAATTCTATGTTTGGAACGTGAGGCAAAGTTGAGAAATTAGCAAAGTTCGAATAATCCAAGGTATTGGTGAAGTTCGCCTAACTTCAAACTATATGGGCAAAGTTTATCGATTAGAAATGTTCGATAACTGGTGATGGTTGTTAAAATTCACCTTTCATTTGCATCGTGATCTTTGGCTAAGATTTCTTGATTGAAGATTTACGAGATATGCTATAGATTTGACTAAGTTTTAGGCTAAGATTTAGCCTCTTTGTCCGATGTAATCAAATCTCAAATGATGTGATTTTCTCAAAAGTTTGGATTAAAAAAAGGCTACAAATAGTGCCATTCCCCTTCTAACTTCATCATCTTCATCTCTATCTTTTTATTTATCTTCATCTCCATGTCTAAGTCTCCATCGCTTAGATCAAAGATGCTCGTTGAAAGAGGAATTGAAATAAAACAGCTCCAACAGAAGCTTACCCAAGTAAATGTCAATTAAAGGGATGAACTCCGCATACTTCCCTCACTGGCGGATCTATTCTCGGCTGAGAAGGCAAAGTTCAAGTAGATCATCTAGAATCAGTCGATTGTTTAGAGCGAGTTAAACTATGATAGAGATGCGTAGAGCTCCGAATGCCACACTCTTTGTAAGACCATTTGACGACTGATATGGTGGTTGAAGAAGGATCCTTATAGCTTCACAAGTACGACTCTGACAGTAACTAGGTCTCACAAATGTGAACCTAGATCATAATTATAGGTCATGTGGCTCACTCAGGCCCGACATCAAATTTGGACTGCAAGAAGTGCTTCTTCCCCTTGACATGTTTTAATCCCGTGAAAGGGGGGACTTATTGTTCAATAGTTCTTTCTCCTCTCCTAGCGTAGAGTCTAGGAAGGAGTAAGTAGGAGTTATTTTTTCTACATGGGAGAAATTTTACTCTCCAAGTTTTGCGAGATCGGGCGAACAAGGTCTATGGCTTAGTGCAGCTCGTGTATGTTCCTCAGCCTTTACATTACCCATAGTTAGGTGTATAGGGTAGTAGCAAATGACAACAAGTACCCATCATCCTTATAATTGGATAATTTGAATGTCGCCTTCATGTAGTGAGTCTTTGATTAATAAAATAAACTTTTTGTTCTAAAATTGTCCATCTTCATGTGTTTGCTCTGTACAAACTTTAATTTTGTAGCAAAGTGGAACTCTACATGGAGTTGTTGTGTTAGAAGCAAATCTCAAACTTCCTTCTGTTAGAAAGAGTCAAATCGAGGTTCGCAAAATAAGGGCATCTCAAATAAATTGATTTAATATTTTCTTGATTTGGAGACTTAGTGAAATTCACCATATAGGGTCTCAAACAAATTGAGTTGAAATTTTCTTAATTTGGAGACTTTAGTGAAATTCACTATATTATTTTGGCGAAGTTCATCTTAATGCTGGGGTGAAGTTTACTTACTTGAGAAACAGATGTGTGATGCCCCTGGTTTCACAAAAGGCTATAGTCCAAGGTGAACCCAAGGATGTCAAATCTACCATACACTCATACTGTGCAATAACACGTTTTACCATCACAGTAATATCTCTCTAGTGGAATCAAACAACAGGTATAGGTACAAAACAAGCAAATAAAGGTAATAATATAATGAACATGATATATAAAGAAGAGATATTTGAAAATAGTCAATAATCATGTTCCCAACCGAAATAAATAAAATACAACTGATATTGGAACAAATATAAAATGTCTCAATACATAGAGTCAATGGAAATGCTACAAAGGCACTCCGCCTTTCCAAAAATATAATACAACTCTAAATGTTTGAAAATAAATAATAAACTACTATGAAGCATAAATAACTACTAATATAAATAAAGATGGAGACTAAGTCGAAACTTCATCAACCTGCGACTCTCCATGCGTCTGACTCGCTGTCTGAAAAGAGGGGAAACAACGAGCGTAAAAGCGCTAGCGAGATCATCTCCATCATCCACAGGGGGAGAGGGTTAGGAGTATATATGAAAATAAGTTAGTACATATAAATATAAAACCATCTATCCTGAACTAAATGGAGATTGAGATATAGAAATCCACAACACGAGAATTAGTACTCAATCGAAATAAACCAAACAAGGAAACCCTCATGTATATACTATGTCTCAAATTATGAATCGCAAAATCCTAACTCCAGAGTCCTAGGAATGAAACAGTAAATAAAAGAAATACAAGTACAGATCTCAACAATACACGTCACATCAAATCCTCATACTACTCTCAGATAGTTAGCACAGTCATAAGGAATATCATCTGATATATTCATCTCGTATAGAATAGGCTATGTATGACAACCTAAGTATATACCCTACTCCCGGGTAACTAACAGAGAATCATAAATGAAATCTGTGTAGTTCTCTATCTAGAAATATAATAATGCATGTGGGGTGAAGTTTACCATGGTCTCGTTGTAGTATACCAACTAACACACCCTGAGTGTAGTTCCCTCGCAATCTTGTTGCAGAGTGCAAACTATCCAACTCAATAATGATGCAAAATGGAGGGTAGTCTACTATGGTCTCATTTCAACATACCAACTAACCACCATGAGCATAGTCTACCGCGGTCTCATTGCGATATACAAACTAACGTGCTCAAGCATCCGACTATGAAATGCAATATATGTGTCACTATATTTTATGACAAATCTCGAGAATATATGTCACTCACCTCTATAGCTTGTGCGAACGCAACCCCAAAACGTATACTTTAGTGTCCAAACACGTATCACGATTAACTCACGTATCAATAAAACAACAAACATAGCACAACACAGATCAGTCAACCGAAAATAACTCTTCGATCGACTAAAATACGTGCACAAATATGTGTATGCAAATTAATAGGAATCGGTCGACCGACTCCTTCACTTCAGTTGACCGACCCGAGAACAAATAGAATACATGTTCTAGTTTTCGGTTTTTGATCTACAATGCTACAAATTACTAATTTTGCATGAATACATATAAATAAATATTATTTAATATGATTAGGGTTTAGTTATTTATATGAAACACAAACATGATATCTGGTTAAGTTGTCTAAACCCTAACATGCTCGTATACATCAAAAATATCATGAAATCCAATAAAACTCAATGAAAGCTCATATTAAATTTAATTTTAGATCTTAAATTCACATTATAATTTTTTTATATATTTTTAAAGCAAAAAGATCAATCTTTATATCATATACCATGCGAGAACAATATTCATACTTAAACTAGGTTTAAGGCTAAATAAAAACCAAATAAAACTTAATAAAAATCAATTAAAAATGGGGATGGGATTAAAGGAGATAAAATTCACCTCAAAACACTGCTAGAAAACCCAAGGATGCAAGAAAACAAGTTTTCCCTCGCCAAACACCGACAATCTCACCCTCTTCTTGGTATTTGCTTCACAAAGCTCTCAAAATTCACCCCAAATATACTCCATGGTTTTTGAGGGAAGTGGGTGGCTACTAGGATTTAAATATTTAATATAAAAGACAATTTTTGGGTGTGTTTACATATATATGTATAGGTAAATCCGAAACAAACTAATCTGACCCGAAACAGGAAGCCTAGTCAGACTAGGAAAACAATCTTTGATATTTTGGTTGTAACTCTTTCTTCCAACCTCAAAATGAGATAATTTAATATGCTTTAGAAAGATATTGAAGAGACCTACAACTTTTGTTTTTTGAGTATTTCCATATTCAAATTTTATCGATATATAATCATATATATATACCAACATACCCGAAACAAAACGAATAAACCCAATACCCACTAAAATCATGATTAACACTTGTATACTCACATATATACTCATAATTGATCTCAAATCAATTATTATCATGCTCATTTATCATTAAATGATATTCATCATAATAAAACTTATTTATCACTATATTCACAATATTTTTAGATTTAGGGGGTTTAACATTCACCCCCCTTAAAGAATTTCGTCCTCAAAATTCCGCAATCGCATCTTAGAGATTAATAATATGAGAAAAGCATGTTGAGGGAATAATTTAGACAAGGAAACTCTTACATACACATCTAGATTGCAAGATATGTATCACAAGTAATATTTACACGTAACGATCTAGATTGCAAGTTCTGTAGGTGTAAATTTTAATTTCCCGAAATGGGGATTTCGCTTGTATTGATAAGAGTAGATTATTTTAAACTAATGAATCAAAATTATAACAGAAGCGGAGGGAATACCCTCCTTGTTTAATGTGGGGACTTTGGTAGTGATAGGATGCCTCGCTCAGTTCTCGCACTGAGTCTGCTTCCCGTGGACCATTCTATCGAGGTTGCTGGAGAGCTTCAGTGCACAGTAGAAGCTTTTGTTAATCGAGTTCGAGTCTCCAAGTTCAATGTCGATCGAGGCTGAGGACTCAAGGAAGATGCTACGGTGTAGAAATGTTGCAAAGAGCAGATCCTTCGCTCACTCGAGAGCCGAAAGCTGATGGTCTGGTTCGCTAATTCTATCGATGAATTCTCAATGAACAAACCTTGAACCCCTTTCCTGTAGTTAGGAGAGGCCCTTAAATAGAGGAGAGATGGCGTGGTCACTCCCTAAATCATGGGATGTGATCATCTACTATTGAGAGATGCCATGCTTCTTATTTGTACTTTGAGCGGCTGCTTGATGGGTTTGGAGTATTGTACTCCTTCCCCTCATGTCATGAGGAATGGGAAGGCCCATCCACGTACATGTCAGTGCGGCCGCCTAGTACTCAGGCGAATTTGGTGAGATCGCTGATCGCCTAGCTATTGGTTTGAATGTGCAGGCAGATCTGGTCATTTGGACAAACCCACTTCGTACGAACGAGTCTAGTACGCAGGCGATCTTGGCGACTGCGTGGACTTGACAGTTTATTCGTACCGTGAGTGGCTGTTTGAGGGGTTCGAAGCACTATAGCCATTCCCCTCACGTCGTGGGAAATGGGACGGCCCATCCTTGTACACAACATCATGGCCGCCTAGTACACAGGCGAGTTCTGACGAGATTGTTGGTCCTCTGGCTGACATCTTGGACGTGTAGGTGAGCCTGGTGCCTAGATAGACTTGACTCGTGCAAGCGAGTAGAGTATACAGGCGAATTTGAGGGAACTTGACTCGTGCAGGCGAGTTAAGTGTGTAGACAAGTTTGAGGGAACTTGACTTGTGTAGGCGAGTTAAGTGTGTAGGCGAGTTTGAAGGAACTCGATTCGTACAGGCGAGTCTTGCCTCTGAATGGGCTTGGCCCGTACTGATGCGTCCAGCACGTAGGCGGAATCAAACTCTCAATGGCAGTTATCCTTAGTTAAGGCAATTTTCACAGCCTACAAGACCCCCTTCAAAGTTTTCAGACCTAAATCAAGTTGTATATGTGGTCTGGAATACTTTGAATGAGTGACCATTGCTCAGGTGATTTTGATTCCTCTAGTTAGGTCGAGTCATTTGGTACGGACAGGCGAGATCTTCTGTAGGTGTAAATTTTGATTTCCTAAAATAGGGATTTCGTTTGTATTGATAAGAGTAGCTTTCTTCAAACTAATGAATCGAAATTACAACAAAAGCGGAGGGAATTCCCTCCTTGTTTAACGTGGGGACTTTGGTAGCGATAGGATGCCTCGCTCAACTCTCGCACTGAGTCTGCTTCCCTTGGATGATTCAATCGAGGTTGCTGGAGAGCTTCAGTGCACAATAGAAGCTCGCGTTAATCGAGTTTGAGTCTCCGAGTTCAATGGCGATTGAGGCCGAGAACTCAAGGAAGATGCTACGGTGCAAAAATGTTACAAAGAGCAGATCCTTCGTTCACTCGAGAGCCGAAAGCTGATGGTATGGTTCGCTGATTCTATCAATGAATTCCTAATGAACGAACCTTGAACCCCTTTCCTGTAGTCAGGAGAGGCCTTTAAATAAAGGAGAGACAACATGGTCGCTCCTTGAATCATGGGATGTGATCATCTACTATTGAGAGATGCCATGCTTCTCATTTATACTATGAGCGACTACTTGATGGGTTTGGAGTACTGTACTCCTTCCCCTCACATCGTGAGGAATGGGAAGGCCCATCCTCGTACATGTTATTGCGGCCACCTAGTACTCAGGCGAATCTGGTGAGATCACTGATCGCCTAGCTATTGGTTTGAATGTGCGGGCAGATCTGGTCATTTATACGAACCCACTTCGTACGAACGAGGCTGGTACGTAGGTAAACTTGGTGACCGGGTGGACTTGGCAAGTCATTCGTATTGTGAGCAGCTATTTGAGGGGCTCGAAGCACAGTAGCCCTTCCCCTCACGTTATAGGAAATGGGACGGCCCATCCTTGTACACAACATCGTGGCTGCCTAGTACACAAGCAAGTTCTGATGAGATTGTTAGTCCTCTGGCTGACGTCTTGGACGTGTATGCGAGCTTGATGCCTAGATAGACTTGACTCGAGCAGGTGAGTTGAGTATACAGGTAAATTTGAGGGAACTTGACTCGTGCAGGCGAGTTAAGTGTGTAGGCGAGTTCGAGGGAAGTTGACTCATGCAGGCGAGTTAAGTGTGTAGGTGAGTTTGAAGGAACTTGATTCGTACGGGCGAGTCCTGCCTCTGAATAGGCTTGGTCCATACTGATGCGTTTAGCACGTAGGCAGAATCGAACTCTCAATGGCGGGTATCCTTAGTTAAGGCAATTTTCACAACCTACAAGACCCCCTTCAAAGTTTTCAGACCTAAATCAAGTTGTAAATGTGGTCTGGAATACTTTGAATGAAAGTGACCGTTGCTCAGGGGATTTTGATTCCTCTAGTTGGATCGAGTCATTTGGTGCCGACAGGAGAGATCGGTGCCGTTGGAGTTGGATCACTACGAACGAAATTCAAACGTATGAAGGCCGACAGCGTGTCCGTGGGTGAGTCCCCACACTTGCCAACTAAGATGACGCTTTGCCTTCACACTCCCGCTTTAAGGTACAGATTCGATAGTGCTTTTGATCCTAACCATCAATTTGATGGGGAATCATGTCTTGAACTGCCAGATCTTGGTCATTCACACAAAATTCTAAACGTCCCGTCCTGCTTGTGGCCGTTCGATTTGAACAGCAGAATTAAAACTGTCTGTTTCAAAGAGCTCGTGAATTTTGGCCGTTAAGATTCTGCGTATATGGCGTTCATCCCCTACATGGGGGGGGGGGGGGGTTTACCTTGCTCCGACGCTCTTTTGTTCAAATTTTCTTAGAGAAAGTTTGTCTTCCCTGATTTAAGATGACTTCGAGAATGAGAAAGTATACTTCGAAGGGGAAAGCGGAGGCTGCTCAACCAGAGCCCATCGTCCTCTTTGATGACGAGGAGAATGAACACACTCCTGTTTCTGCCTCTCAGTCCTTTCAACCTTCTCTTGATGACGAAGGGATGATCCCCTTGATCCAGCCTATTGCCATGGTCCCCGCTAGCCAGGAGTCTGTCACCCCGAGTCCCAGATCCGTACACGGCCTCATCGGGCAATTGGAGAACGCCATGAAACAAGCGTTCTCCACCGTTAGCCTTGGCTAGGGGAGCTATGGTGACTTCAAACCCTTTCTCATGAACTACATAGCCGGTCTTAGGCGTTTGGGTGAAGCTTGCGAGGCTTCGTGTCATTTGGTCAAGCTTCTTCGCTTTGAGCTGTGCCTGACACGCCTGGAGACTCTGTCGCACGCCGACTCAGAGCCGGACGTAGAGTGGTTCATAGCTCAGGCCCGTGCCAAAGGGGTGCGTGATCGGGAGATCTGAGAGAAGGCCCTCTCGGACTAAGGGGGCCTCGTCTCACATCTATTCCACGGACAATGTCTACTATAGGCGGAAATTGACGCTTCAACCTCCACCATCGCTCAAATGAAGGCTCAGCTGATGGAGGAAGAGGCGACTCTGAGGGACTTGTAGCTCAAAAGTGCAGACGTTCATGATGCTATTGAAAAGGAGATGCAGACTCTTCAGGCGCTCCGTAAAGAGAGCTCCGCTGTTGCTGCTGCTCTTGAGGCTAAGATCCGGAAGGAGGCGGAAGACCGGGTTCGAGCAGATCGGGTGGACAAAGTAGCCAAGATCAAAGCTGAACTTGCCTCTCTGACTGAGATTGACTAGGACTGACTGGTGATTAGTTCTTAGGATCTCCTCATGTTTCTTTGTGTTGTTTTGTTATAATTCTATTTGAAACATTTGTCGCCATCTTGTTTGAACAACTTGTCACGACTTTGATTACCTTTCATATTGGCTGAATGAATTATTATGCTTTTGGCTATTTAACGTTATGCGCATATGCTCTCTTTCTCTTGTTTCTCTTAGGATTTTTAGCCAACCCCCAGCTATCAACGGGTTTGACTTGCCATTACCGATTATCATTTAAATCGGGCTAGCCATACTATTCTCCTCAGTATGATGAGTTGTCAAAAGGTTTCTCTTAGGCTTGATGCTAAGATTTTCTCTCTAACCTTAGCCTTTCAGGGTGCCGGCTTAGGTTAATCTCGACCGTTTAGGCCGTAATTAGGCTGGGCCGTGTTGTCTAAATGTAACGACTTATCCTTCGAGCGGTCGTTATTCACGTGAGCGGCCAAGGGGGCGTTGACAGGTCGCACCGTTCGATGAGTCTAGCAATGCAGGTGAGTACATCTTGCTTGGGTGAGCTTAAATTCGGTGTTTAGGATGAGTTGAACCAACAGGCAAATGAAGGAGTGTCGGCGAGGTCCATCCTACAGGCGAAGTGAATTGAATCGGCGGATGGGGTAGTGCAGGCGAGGTTTGTCTTCGCATGCGAATTCTAAGAAAAACGAAAGGTTAGTAATGTATTCATGGGAGGATCAGTGCCTGCTAGCTGGAGCCGTGTAGGCTTGTCAGATCGCATTAAATGTGATTTGACAAGGCGACCTCGTTTTCATGCGCCTTGCCCGATAATGAATCGTGGTCGTTGCTTTCAGAAGCTGTCTTTTGAACTCGACCGTTAGATCCGCTAGAAAACTGTCTCTTAGTTTGGGCTTTTGTGTTTGGTCTACCCGACCTGTCCTCTGTCTCGTTGTAACCATCAAATTCGAACTGTCGAGAGCGATCTAAGCCGTCGATCGTGGCAACATCTCCCAATCGCGAGTGATCTGGGCCGTCGACTTCGATCGTGGTCATGCCTATCAACCACAAACGTCTTGCCTTTAAATAGGCCTCGTCTTCCTCTTTGGGGAAATCACTATGCCCATAAATTTTGCCTGCTCAAATCCTCGAGAGAACTCAGCTTCCACCTTTGACTTCTTCGATATGGCGCCGAAAGCCAAGAGATGTGCCTTGAAGGGAAAGGGTGTAGGTCGTTCTTCTAGTGGCGTGGTCGTCAGTGCGGCCAGCACCGTCCCCGGGACACACTCGGGTATGTCCTGTGATTTGTTTTGATAATTCTCTAATGAACATCATGGAACCAAAAGAACGAGCACCGTTTGCTCATCTTCTTCGGCGGATTTTACCACTTTTGGCAACTTCCCCTGATTTGGGGGAATCTGGCCTTTTCAGACAGATTCATCTTTTGTCAGGTGGATTCAGCCTGAGTTGGTGAATTCAGCCTTAGTAGGCGAATTCAGCCTTTTGTCAGGTGGATCCTGAATTGCCAGGCGAAATTAACTTTGCCTGGCGGGTTTTGCCTGTAGAGGGTCGCTTGTTTGGAGGACTTGAATTTTGTTCTAACTCTCTCTTTAGCATTGTATCACAGCTGCATTTTCTAATGAGGCCCTCCTGAAGGGCGTCGCTATCGGTCTCGCTGGCAGCACGGGCTACGTGGCGCCCTCCCGATTTCCTCTTCTTGATACCGTGCCGGTGTTCGCCGCCGACAAACCAGTGGAATTGGCAAAGAGGGTCTCCGATGGGCACCACCTGACATTGCGTGAGTTGATCACTGATGCGGCGTTGACGAACACGGCCAGGTCGGAGCTGAGGAAGCCCCAGTTTTTGTTTAGGGACGCCGTGGCCGACCCTTCAGCTTTATTGCTTAGGGAGAGACGATGGCCCCGAGTTATGGATGGAGTCCGCTACTATCTCCCCAGTATGCCGCAAGGATTCTCAATCGTTGAGTTATGCTCGTTTTCGGTCCAAAGGACCATGAACTAGGACATGACCCTGACCCAAGATGGGGTGACTTGTGGGCTCTTCACGGGCTCCACAGCTGAATATGGGATTGACGGTTCTTGTAGACGCATGACCGCTCTGTGTCCCGACTTGCTACACAATGAATCTCCAGTTAGAGAGACGATTGCAGTGGCGGAGACCTTCCGCCATTGCTTCTTTCAGGCCAGGGGAAATTTCCCCCGAAGGACTTCCGGACTCCGGGGTGGATCCACTCCGCACTTAGTAGCAACACTTTGTGGTCTAAGATCACTGAATACATCTTGGCTGAAAACTCCGACCTTACGGGCAAAGAGTTGTACACAGCTATCAGGGCCACCCAGCATGGCCTAAAGATCAATGCGCCTCAGTTCCATAGCATATTAGAGTTGTACTGTCCAGACAGTGTTACGTTCTTCACCCCTAATGGCGAGCTTGGAATTACCCTTCACAAGATGTATGATGTGTCGGGCTTGCCGTTGGGAGGGTTTCCTTATGAGGAGTACGTGCCCGGTCAGGAGGAGATTGACTACCTCTCAAGTCAGTCCCCTCAGGTGGTGGAAACTCTATGGGAGTTACTCGGCCACTTCCACACATGTTTGAATACTCTAGGGGCCATGGACCACAAAGGCAAAAGAAGAGAGCTCGGAGGATCAGCCACAAGAATTGGGCCGATTATCTATTCCCCAAAAATGATGTCAAGGGGTGACCCACTCTACCACTGGGCGAGTGCGACCAGGCGGAAGTGGAGAGAAGGATAGCCGATGACGGGGCTGCCGAGACCCTTGAGCACAACGAGGGCGGGTTCACAGCGTGAATGACCTTCGAGTTGTTCCACCATCAGGATAGGTCTCCCATATCCGCCAAGGCCTTGCTCACGAACTACCTCATGCTGTGGCTGAAGAGGTGTGTGGTTCCCACCCACTCCTTTAAGACGATCCCGGTGGAGGTCATCTACCCCGCAGTACGCTTGGCATACGGGAGGCAGTATGCCTTGGTGTCGGCGATGGTGGCTTGCATCCAGAGGGGGCTGCACACACTAACGGCCTAATTCTGCCGGGTGTCGTACGCCGTCGAAGGGGGTGGTGAAGTCGCTAAGACCCCTAAGCCTAGAGTCAGGTTGCCGTATACTTATTTGATGGCGTGGTTCGTCTACCACTACGAGTATTTGATGAGCGCCCCCGCAGCCTTCCAGGGAGAAGGGTTCGTCCCCTTCGTGCAACATCTGGAGAAGTGCTCCTGGAAATGTCGGGACATTCCTGACATGAGGAAAATGCTATTCTACTTTGGCCACTAAAATTTTCATTGGTTCTTCCCCTATTTCACTGGCAGGGATATGGCGAGTCCCTCCGAGATGCGTCGTCAGTGGACCAGAACACCACATATTCTTGTAGTGCCTTTCGATGGCTGGTTAACATCCGGCTGGGGTATCATGTTCTGCGAACAGGCCCCGTGTGCTATCTGGAGCTGTACCTTCCTTATAGGTTTGCCCGTCAATTTGGGTATGACCAATTGTACGTGGGGAACATCAACCCTCACTTGCGTTATGAAGGAGGGTTAGTGGATGGTGCACGGGGGTGGTTCTGGACTTACGCCGGTTGCACTAACGCGTACTTTGAATTTCCTATTAGGGATCGTGACCTTCACCATACACTCGTCTACTGCCGGTGGTACCAGGGTGCCAACGCGAATCCTGAGGGCTTCTGGTTCCAGAGTTCCTGTTTAACGGAACGTGGTCACCACCTGAGAGAAACTCATCGTCCATTGAGACGAAAGGATTAGCATACTATTGAGGAGTGGTTCATCGATGCCCCTGCTGAGGACACGACGACCTGTGCACAGGCTTAGCGAATTCGAGGGGCCTAAGGCTAATGTCCCGCCTTCCTTCGAGTTGGATCCCATCGATGCGCAACGTGTATATGATGACCTGGCCTGTGCGGGGGCGTGCTTGGATCAGATCGGGAGTTCGGTGGCTGGCCGCACAAGCACGTCTACTCCCGATCTTGGGGGCTCGCTTTCCTCTAAGCGACAGCAGGAGGGGATGCCATCAAGAAAGCCCGTTGCGAGGAGGCAGCGGAGACCACCAAGGTTATAGAAGGTCAAGCTGCGGCCACCATGGTGCCGACCTTGGGGGTAACTATCTCCATGACTGAGGCTACTATGCCCATCTCCATTCCTACATTATGGGTGATGCCATCAGCTTCGAAGACCGTTCCCTCATCACCTGCTGTTGGGCAACATGCAGAGGTGCCGGTTGCTCCATCGACTGTGTTGGCAGGTAACCTTTCAACACCCTTTCTTCGAACACGGGGTCGAATTTGCCTCACCTGGTGTTTGCATTGCTTTTTACATAGGTATGGTTGAGGGGGTGATCTCCATCCCTTCCGATGAAGAGGAGGGAGCCGAAGATGTAGAGGAGCTCGGCGACTTAGGTGAGCATGGCCCTGAATTCTATCGACTTGTTGCTGGGTGCCCCTTAAAGGTTTTAACGCTAATATTGTTTCTGTATTTGTAGCTGACTTGGCCTTCAAGGCCACTGGTAAAGAGGATCCTTCCTTTAAAGCTGGTTGGTCGGCTGGAGAGGAGGATGAAGGAGAGGAGGGAAGTGATGCCTCGCCCCACGTGGAGATGTCGAGTCACGAGGAGGCGTCGACTCATGAAGAAGTGTCACCTCAGCAGGAGGAGGCTTTTAACCAGGCAGAAACCTCCGCCCAGCTGGCCGTCATCCCATCATCTTATGCTTCAAAGGCTGTCAAGACTACTGCCGCCCCAGCTGCAGTTCCGATGGTGGTGTCGGCGACGGATGATGCTGCCCTCTCTTATGGGACTCGTTCACGTAAGAGGTCAGCTGACCGAGCCATCGCTAACTTCTAGGACACCCTTGCTGATTGCATTAAGCTAGCGTTGGAAAAAAGTTGTCCTTTCAAGGAGTTTAAGGACATCCTTGAATTTCACATGGGATATTTGGTCAAGATGCTTGGTATCTCTGGCGCTAGTCCGTATTGCGCATGTTTGGAGGAGGCAAAGCAGACTATCCACAAGTTGCTTGCCCTCCATGCTAGGGGTTTTGATCTTGTCCACCTCACGTACGATGAGGTTCAGGTAGCCCTGAAGGATCGGGAGCGTAGATTGAAAGAGATGTTGTCATTGGAGACAAAGCTGAAAGAGGAGTTGGAGCGCACCGCGGCTTAGGACGAACGAGTAGGCGAAGAGCATCATAGATCCAACCTTAATATATCTAGCCTGTCCATGGAGATAGTGAAGGCGAAGCAAACCATCGCTGAGGTGCAGGCCCTCTTGGCCTGCAAGGAGAAGGCCCGCGAATAGCTGATGGATGAGCTGACTAGGCTTGAGTCCCGACAATAGCTAGCCCTTGACACCATCGAGGAGAAAGACCGAGCCCTCAAGGAGGTAAGGACCCACGTTCAGGACTTGCTTTCACGTACCGAGGAGAATATCCGCCGAGAGGTCCTGCATACGCTCGAGCTAAACATACCCAAGAGGTTCGCGAGGTGGAGTCGCGATTGAGAGATTTGTAACTTAACTTAATTGTATCGTTGTATCTGAATCTCTTCTAATGAATGAAATTATGCTTTTCCCTCAATCGTCATCCTCTTTATTCAATACACATGCATGCATCCCCTTTTTTGTTCTCAAAGTGGGTGATCCCCGACTGTGAATGAGCTCAACATGGGCTAGTCTTAGTCTTAGGGGAATCTAATCTGAATAAGTCTCAGTTAGGGGCGGACTTGAATTAGGTGACTTTTAGCAACAAGCGAATTCGGATTAGGCTAGTTCTAGCCATAGACGAACTTAGATTAGGCGCATTCTAGCCTAAAGGACATCGTCCGGGCCCTGGTCAAACCCCAATCGGGTTCAGGCCAGGCAAGATCGAGTCATCTGGCGAATTCGAATCGTAGGCGGCCTTCAAACTCGACGGGCCACGTGTCTGCTTATGGACCTATATGCTCACCAGCTAAGATGACGTAGGCACGTCGCTTCACATTAAAGACAGTGTAATGGGGGTTTCTCATCCCCAGTGCCCGATCTGAGCCATTGGCTAGAGATCGTGTCACAAATTGCCTAATCTTAGTCCTGCTCGTGCGGGAGCTCGAACTGCCCCGCCTTGTTATCGACCGTTCGATTTGAACTGCCCAATCGCATGGTGGGTGAGTGCTTAGGCTGTGTGTATATAATGTTATCCTCCCCTATTGGGGGAGGTCGGAACTTAAGCTGTCAGAGATGACACTGTGAGCAAAAGCGTCATCCTCGAATAAGGAGAAGGGGGCTTCCTCCACTACCACTGCTGAAGCCGTAGCTGCCATAGGTATTTCCGTACCTAATCTTCGTGGTCTCTCAAGTAGGGGATCTTATGATTTTAACCTCTCTGTTGTGTTGTGTAGTTCGAGAAGGGGCACCGGCCGTCGAGGAGCCTGTACCCAAACCCATCTTTGTTTCAGATGATGAAACCGAGGAAGCTGCGACCGCGTCTTCTTCATAGCCTGCTGCCTAGCCGGAAGTAGGTCTCTGCCAAGAGGTTCTGCCTATCGTAGTACTTGCCCGTGGCTAGGAGCCTGTCGCTTCAGGTTCCCTTTCGATATCAACTCATATTGAGGAACTGGAGAACGCTACGAAGCAGGTGATTTCCATAGTTAGTCTTGGTTGGGGGACTTACGCGGACCTGAAGTATCTCTTCTGGATCATGTAGTCGACATCAGGCGGCTAGGTGTATCCCAACTTGCTACGCACTCCATGACCAGGCTACTCTATATGGAGTCGCGTCTGACGCACTTGGAGCATTGGCTGCAGGCGGACCTGGGACCTGATCGGGAGCAATGCTCGGCTTATGCTCGGCGTCGGGGGAGTGGGAGCAGGAGACCCGAGCATGGGGCATAGGTAACTTGGAATCACATCTCACCCTTTTGATGACCCGTCAGCGTTTACTATAGGCCCAAATGAACGCCTCTACTTCCACCATTGCCCGCTTAAAGGCGGAGTTGGAGCACGAGGAGGCGACTCTGAGGGGGGCCTAATTTGAGACTGAGAACGTCTGCAGGGCTATTGGGGAGATGACCCGAGACCTTCAGACGTTGCGCCAAAAGGATGCTGCCGCTACCTCGACCTTCGAGGCTCGGGTCTGGGAAGAGGCGGAGGTCAAGGCCCGGGAGGATCGTGCTAGAAGAGTAGACGCCATCAAAGCGGAGCTCGCAACCTTTAGCTTGCTAGATTAGGCTTTTAGGCTCGAAGTAGTTTCAAGATATTTTTGCTTTATTTCCTCCTCAAATGTAGTGTTGTGATTCCTCTAGCTGTGGAGTCATAACTTTGTTCGAATGTATTATCTTCAAACTAGTTAATAGATGAATCTTTATGCTTTGCTGGTTTCCCAACGTGTCTGCACATATGTTCTTTGTTGCTGTCGTCTCTTCTACCCTGCAGGGTGAATTTGAGCCGTAGGCGAATTCTCATCATAGGCGAATTCTGATTGCAGGACTCAATTGAGCCGTAGGCGAGCTCAGACCTATGCGTGTCACGTGTCAGTTCGTGACCTCACATGCTTGTTAGTTTAGACAACATGGGCAGATTGCTCCGTATTAAAGGCAATATGGTGGAAGTTCTTCTTTTCCCATGCCCGATCTAGGCCATTGGCTAAGCATCGTGTTCACAACCGTCATATCCCGACCTTCAGCAAGGGGTTCTGAACCGCCTGGCCTCCCTTGTGGCCATTCGATCTGAACTTGGGTGGTTATATATAAGGTTCTACCCCCTGTTAGAGAGGTTGCAGTGTTCGTCATTTCTTCCATGGTCAGGATGGCGTCGCGAGTGAAGGTACCCATCTCAAAGAAGAGGGGGAGGGACAATGAAGCCATCGCTGCAGACGTGCCCGCAAATGCTACCAAAGGTATTCCCCTTTTTAAGCCTCTTAACCGGTTAATTGATGTGCGAACATGATGCATGTTCAAGAATTAGAGAGCGCCACAAAACAAGTGATCTTTATCATTGATCAAGGCCGTGGCACCTATATAGATCTCAAGCGGCCTCTCTTAGATCGTGTGGCCAACATCCAGCACTTGGGTGGCTACAAACTTGCCATACGCTGTTCGATGAAGTTTCTCGGTCTGGAACTACTCTTAACCAGGTTAGAGGATTTGCGGCATGCAGACCTAGAGTCAGACATGGTGTACTTCTCATCCCAGGCTCGACATTACGAGGAATGGTAGCCAGAATGTCGAAGGAGGGACATAGAAGACAAGGAGTCTTTCATCGCTAACTTGGACAACCAACGACATCTGTTACAAGCCGAGGTGGAGGCGGCTATTTCCTCGGTTATTTGGGGCTATACCCCCGTACCGAGGGGGAATCGACTCTGACGGGCCTACGCATCCAGAGTGAAACTATCCAAGGTGCCCTCGTAAGGGAGAACCGTATTCTTCTAGTGTTGCACCAAGAAGACACTGCAGCCAACGCTTCTTTGGAGGCGAGGATGAGGCAGGAGGCGGAGGACGAGGCTCGTGCAGTCCAGGCCTAGAGGATAGCTATGGTTAAGGCGAAGCTTACATCTTTTAGCTTTCTAGAATGAAATTGTAAGATGGGGGTAGATTCCGGCTATCTTGTCCGATCTTATAATGTTATGACTTGTTTGGTTTGTTCGAATGTATTGTTCTGAAAACCGTTGCTAAATGAATTTCGTGTTTTCTTGATTCCTTAATATGTTGTACATGTACTCCTTTCCGCCTTTATCGCTACGCATGTTTTAGCTCTCTACGTCGATGATAGGTGATCCGAACCTTAGGCTAGCTCATGTTACAGGCGTGATCACGCTAGGTGAGTTTAAGCTGTGGGCGAACTTGAGCTTAGGCGAGTTCGAGCTACAGGCGAACTCAAGCTTAGGCAAGTTTGAGCTACAGGGGAACTCAAGCTTAGGAGAGTTTGAGCTACAGGTGAACTCAAGCTTAGGCAAGTTCGAGCTATAGGTAAACTCAAGCTTAGGCAAGTTCGAGCTACAGGCGAACTCAAACATAGGCGAGTTTGAGCTACAGGCGAACTCAAGGTGTAGTGGAGCCTACGAGCTTGTTCGTGGACCCACGTGCTCACCAGCTAAGGTGATGTGGATCCCTCATTTCGCATTAATTATGAAGTGATGGAACGCCTCGCCTTCTGTGCTTGATCCGAACTGTTGGTTTGGAGTCCCAAAAGTCACGGATTTTATGGGCGTTGAATTCAAAATGCCACAGGGGATCTTAACCGCTCGATTCATCTGAGTCTACGGATCTTACCCATTGATCCTTCCAGCATATAAGGCCTTCACCCTCTCTGACAGAGTTCTCGTTCTCATAAGTATTCACCCAAAGAAGGCTTTCTCAGAGCATTCCCTATTCTCGACATGGCTCCCGACACCAAGCCGAACGCTTCCAAGGGGAAGGGAGTCGCCTCTTCCTCCGTCATCGTCGGTGCCGATGTGGCGTTGGCCGACACTACTGATCCAATCTAGGGGTTGGCCGCTCCAAGCCTTGCCTCAGAGCTCGACATCCTCCGAAAGCTGGAGGGCAACTTGCATAGGATGGCTACCCGTATTAGCCAAGGCGTTGGGAGGTACTATGACGTGCTCCCCTTCATGGTCGAGACTCTCGAGGAGATCTGGCATGTGGGCGGCCCCCAACTCACCCAGCGTTGCGAGCGAGAGCTCCATCATTTGGAGGGGTTAATGTACCGTCTGGAAGTGCTGGTGTACGCCGACCCTAAAGACGACCTGACGCCTCTTGCGATGAGTGCGCTGTTCGAGCGCGAAGCTTTGGCTGGGCACATCTTGGAGAAAGAGGCCAAGCTTAAATGTCTGCATAAGCAACACCGTGCTTTACTGGCTAAGATGGATGCTTATCACTACGCCTGTTCTTTCTTGGAAGTTGAATCCCTTCGGGGAGAAGAGGACTTGAAGAAATGGCAAGCGGAGGATGCAAGGGTCGGTCGCCTCGCTACCGGAGTGTCGCAAGCCCTCCAAGGTTTGCGTCAGGAAGCGTAGGATGGTGAGGCTACTCTCGCCAGGATTTAGCAGAGGAAGGAGGAGAAGACCCGAACTAGGCAGGCGATAGAGCTTGCAGACGTCAAGGCGAGGATTGCCACTTTCAGTCTGTTGAAGCTGATCTAGAATGTTCCTTCTTTTTTCACTTTTTTTTGTACCGCTATCACTTGCTACATTTTGAAACTCTGTCTGTAATAGTGTTTTATGCTTATGGTTATTCACCGTTTTGCACATGCTGCTTTTCTTTGCTTTTCTATATTGATCTGTGTTGATTTGTGTCTAAGACCTTCGGCAAATCATTGGCAGTCAGTGAGTCGGACTTGTCTTTACCGACAGCTGCTTGAGTCAGGCTAGCTACGCTGCTTCTCCCAGCGTGGTGAGTCAACGAGGAGCTTCTTTTATGCTTTCATGTTAAGATTTCTCCTCTACCCTTGGCTTGTTTAAAGCTTAGAGTCGGGTTAACTTTGACCGTTAGGTCGTAGTTAAGCTGGATGACTTAGCCTAGAATGGCTGATCACCCATGCAGGTGTTTGGGGTGGGGTTCGAGCTACGACCCACTACTTAGTAGGTCACCGCTCGAAGATCGATAGGACGCATCGCTTGGTAGGTCACTATCAATGCCACCGTCACTTAGGGGAATGACATGGTGGAGATAATCGAACCATTCAGGGATGTAGGAGTGTGACAATCGATTATTGTAGGAGCTGTCCATGGTGGGCTGCTACCCATCGGTTATTCTAAGAGAGTATTAGAATATTCAGAATAGGTCAGGTAGTTTAGGGACGTAGGAGTGTGACAACCGACCGGAATAGTAACATGTCATATGGTAGGTTACTACTTAAGCCATGTTACTCGCGGGAATAACGGGGCCAGCCATCAGAGGTGATCATTAACATGATTGCATCTTATTGAGATCGGAGCAACTATGAGGACCTATCATCCTATTGGAGAGGATTAATAAGTTAATTTTGTCAGAGGTAACAGTTAACTTGACGAGATCATTTGTTGCGATGTGAGCAATTCTGTGGGCTCACCATCCTATTGGAGAGGATTAGTAAGTTGATTTTGCTAGAGGTAATAGTTAACGTGATGGGATTTAAGATATCCATCATCCAGTTGAATGAGACTGACAGAGGAATGACTATCAGAGGTGGGGGTTAACTTGATAGTTTATTTTGGTCCTAACTGTAGAAAGGTTTGATCGAATGGGGGGTTTCGGGTTATCCCTAAGAATACTATACGTAGTATCTTCTGGGGGTTGCCCGTAAGCGGTGTCTCACACTCATGTATATGATGGGGCACACGAGTTAGAAATAGTTTAGCCTCGTGTACTGGTTAGAGGAGAGGGGGTAGTTTAGACTCATGCACCAGTAGGAGTATATGGGCCAGTTTAGACTCATGCACCAGTGGGAGTGTAATGAAGGACTAAGGGTAGTACTTCTTCAGAAATTTGCCGTTGATAGGCATCATGATCTTATCGCCGTTTGATTTGACAAGACGATAAGTTCCATTCGAATAGATCATCTCTACTACGAATGGTCCTTCCCATTTGGGCTGAAACATGCCCTTCTTTTTACAGTTGAGAATCATTGGTCGTCGAACATCAAGGACCAATTCTCCCTCCTTGAAGGATTGGCGCTTGACTTTCTGGTCGAAAGCCTTAGCCATTCGGGCTTGGTAGAACTCAATGTGCTACTAGGCTTCGAGCCGCCTTTCATCCAGTGCTTCGAGTTCTATGAGACACCGTTGGTGGTTATCCTTGGTTATCATCCCTACCGCTATAGCAACACAGAGAGATGGAATCTGAATCTCTAATGATAACACTGTCTCGCAGTCATATACTAGTAAGTAAGGCGTGGTGCCGATCAGCGTGCGGACCGTCGTGCGATACGCCCATAAAGCTTTCACCAAGCTTCTCGTTCCAATCGTGTTTGCTAGTGGAGGTCAGCTTGGTCAGTATTTTGATGATTGTTTTGTTCAAGGCTTCAGCTAAACTATTCGCTGAAGGGTTATAAGTCATAGAGGAAAGGTTTTGGATTCTGAACTTGTCACGGAACTGGGTGAATGCATGACTAACGAATTGCGTTCTGTTGTCGTGAATGATACGTCGGGGTACGTCGTATCGGTATATAATGTGATGCTTGATGAATTTAATCACGTTGTTGGTTTTGACTTCTCTTAAGGGGACGGCTTCGGCCCATTTGGAGAAATAGTCGGTAATTGCGAGGATGAAACGACCCCTTGCTGATGGTGGGGATATTGGCCCGACGATATCCATCCCCCATGCTTAGAATGGCCATGACGCTGTAGTTGGGTGTAGTTCTTCAGGAGGTCGATGCTTGTAATTGGCATGGATTTGGCACATATGGCAACATTTGGCATAAGCAACTGCGTCGTCAACCATCCCGGGCCAAAAGTAGCCTATCCTCCACAGACGATCCCAAAGCTTGGGTCCGAGCTGGTGAGCTCTGGAGGTATCGTCATGGGCTTTGCACAAGGCTTCTTGTGCTTCCATCTTTGAAAGACATCATAGCAGCAACCCGTCATACGATCTATGATACAGTGCTTTTGTGGTCGAGTCGTAATAGAACCCTGAGGCGCGCAGGCGGACAGACTCCTGCTCTCTGACATCTTCGGGCAGCTTGCCGTACAAGATGTAATCGATGATCAGGAGATACCAATCTTTCGGGTCGGGTTGGTCCGAAACCTGGTGTGCATTGTTCACTTCCAGAACTTCTTCTGGCTGGAAGAGTTGTCGGCTCGTGACCGTGATGCGCTGATCTGTCCCTAGAGGTAGGGCCAGGTTAGCCGCTAAGAATGCCAGAGCGTCTTCATGTGTATTCTTAGAGCAAAGGACATGATCGATGCAGAAGTGTTCAAAGGAATCAACTAGTTTGATAGCTGTTTTATGAAGTGGGATCAAATCATCATTCCTAACTTCGTATTCTCCCGTCATCTGTTTGATAAAGAGCTGAGCGTCACCTTAGGCTTCGAGATGCTTTATCTCCAACTCCTTAGCCAATTCGAGCCCGATGAGCAGCGCGTTGTACTCAGCCACGTTGTTGGTGCATGGCTCAGTCAGAGAAAATGCTCGGGGTAACACGTGGTTATGTGGGGAAATGAAGACCACCCCCACTCCTACCATGATAGATCCGCTCGTGCCGACGCGAGACGCACCATCGAAGAACATCTGCCAAACCTCTGTCGGGGAGGTTGTGTTGACTTTGGAGGGTTCATCCGGAAAGTCTTCGAACAAGTCAGTCTTCACTCCCAGTGGATGGCTGGCCATGAGATCGCGGATGGCTGGCCATGAGATCACGGATGGCTGGCCATGAGATCGTAGATGGCCTGTCATTTGACTGATTTCTGTGGTATAAAATAGATGACGTACTGGGACAACAGGAGTACCCACCTGGCCAGGCGCCAATTTAAGGCCGCGGGCTACGTCATGAAAACTCAGATGGGGTTCATCTGAGAAACGATATAAATGGTTTGGCCAACTAGGTAATATCACATCTTTTGGATGGCGAATACCAAAGCTAGGCACTCCTTTTTGACCATAGGATACCATTACTTAGCGCCTTGCAGAGTTCTACTTAGGTAATAGATACCTTGCTCTTGACCAGCATCATCATTTTACGTCAGGAGGGCGCCCAGAGAATGCTCCATGGCTCGTATATAGATGAGGAATGACTTTACCGAGATTGGAGCTGCCAGGACAGGTGGGCTCGAGAGATAAGCTTTGATCTCTTCGAAAGCCTGCTGGCACAGCTCGTCCACATGAAGGACACACGTTTCTTCATTAATTTGGCAAAGGGTTAGCATTTGCTCGAAAGGTTTAAGATGAACCTCCGGATATAAGCTAATCGCCCTTGAAGGCCCCTTAATTCTTTGAGATTCCTGGGTGGCTGAAGCTCTTGGATCAATCTTACCTTATCTGGGTCGATACAGATCCCTTTTATCGTGACTATGAATCCAAGGAATTTACCACTGGACATCCCTAAGAATGATTTCATTGGATTCATCTTGAGTTGATGAGTTCAAATGAGTTCGAACATCACTCTCAGGTCTTGGAGATGGTCGTCTTTGTTGTAGCTTTTTACGACCAGATCGTCCATATAGCACTCGACTGTCTTTCACAGATAGTCTCAAAAAATTATGCTCATGGCATGTTGATAAGTTGTGCCTGTGTTTTTTAGTCCGAAAGGCATGACTGTGTAGCAGTATACCCCCATTAGATTACTGAATGAAGTATGCTTTTCATCGTCAGGGTGCATCTTGATTTGATTATACCCTGAGAATCCATCCATAAATGACATTCTCTCAAACCCGCACATGTTATCAATGATGACATCCGTGATGGGTAAGGGAAACTCGTCTTTTGGGCAAGCGGTGTTAAGGTTTCTGATGTCAATGCAGATGCTGATCTTACCGTTCTCTTTTAGGACTGGAACAATGTTGGCTACCCAATCGGGTTGCTCTTCCTCTCTGATGAAGCCGGATTCGATCAGCTTCTTTACTTCGACCTCTTCGAGTCTTGGTGAAGTAATTCGAGGGTTTGTCTTTAGGCACATAGGCGAGTCAGATGAACATCTTCCGTCCTCGGCCGTAGTTCAGGCCTTCTTGACGAGCGAAGTCGTAACCTATGTCCCTCATCATGCGCTTTGCTGTTTGATTGTATTACGAAATATGGGTTGTTCTTCTTCTTCGGATTCATCCCACAATGTGCGCTGGTCTATCATACCGAAGATAATATCCCTTTGATAACTCTCCCGGACGGGCACAACGAATACAGCTTGCGAAGACTCAATCGTTTGTCCCTTTGTAACACACGCTGAGTAGATAGGAAAGTGTAAGGAAGAGTCATTGTACAGCCCCGACACCGAATTATCAGGCAAGTCTTCCTCGGTGTCAGGCAAGATGATAAGTAAGCAAAGTTAAACTTCTCATTCAAGATAATCTCGTCCGCTTGGACAACGTCGGTTACATTGTGGCCTTCGTAACCGATTACAATCGATTCAAAATCATTCAAGATAAGGCTGTCACCGTATTCGGGTTCACTATCCACTTTATTAGCACTTTCGGGCTCCTTGACTGGTGGTTCATCAGAGTCTTGGTAAAGCAGGGAATCCGTGAAGTAGTTCTCGACTCCTTTGAAGGGTTGTTTGTCAGCAATTGCTGTTTTCACCCGATCGTAGTCATCCATGTATTTTAGGTATTGGTACAATATGGATGGGACGATGCAGTTGTTGTGGATCAATGGTCGTCCTAACAGCATGTTGTAGGAAGGCTTGGCGTCGATGACGTAGCAGGTGACCTCTGTCTTCATGTCACCTATACGGCACTTTAGGCGGATCTTGCCAAGCGGCCTCGTCCCGGTGGCGTTAAAGCCAAAGATGGTTGTAGTTGTTATGGAAAGACGGTTCTACGGGATCCCCAGGTGCTGCATAAGTTTTAGGGGGACAATGCTCAACGCGGATCCCGGGTCAACATGGATTCAATCCACTTTGGAGGAACCGATGTACCCCGTGAAGTACAAGGGTCGATCGTGAGAAGTGCTTTTAATTAGCATGTCCTCAGGGGTGAACGTGATGCAGGGGACCTACCGTTCGAAGGCTTGATAGCACTGTAAGCACGTCTTTCCCACGTCTTCTTCTCTTGTGGACGAGAAGTGCATGGCGAAGACCTCTGAATCGGCCAATGCCTCTTGTAGAGCCTCCCGTGTAGGTCTAGACAGATGCAGGAGTTCGTACATGGTGACTTTTGTTGGGATGCTTTTCAGCTACGTGAGTACGTTGAAATGGAAAGGTTGCCTACTCGAGCTCATCGCATTGGGATTCGAAGGGACTATCGTGGGTGGCTGCGTGGAGGGTCCCGCCGAATCCTTTGCCCTTGCAGGGTAATTTTTGGTGAATTCTTTACCCGCCCTGTTGGTTAGGGCGGCAGCGTCCTCGTCAAAATCAGTGAGGGCGGCTACTGCCATTTTGCCTTCATTTTGGATAGCAGAGACGGCGTTGCATGGTTTACCTTTGGTCCTTCTCGAAGGCCTAGAAACTCATTGCTCATTGCCGAGGAGGTCTGGGTGGACCCATATTACTTGACCTGATGGCAAAATCTGGGACACTAAACCTTTTTCTTGTTGATTGTGAGGATCGTCGTTAGAAATCTTTAGGATCACCTTGGGGATAGGAGCCACTCATGCTGGTGCCCGAACCTTCGAGAGATCTTTTCTAAAGCTCAGAGTGATCATATTCGTGGTCACCTGTTTTTGTATCTTCTCCTTTTTTAGGACCCCTGCATCATAGAGGGCCTAAAGCTTATCCTTGAGGATATAACATTTGGAGGTAGGGTGACCGAGGAACCTGTGGTACGCACAGTAGCTCGGATCACTGGTTTTGTTCGCCTCCTCAGGCTTTGTGACTTCCGATAGCTTAATCCTATTTCTCTTGATGAGAGTATCGAGGGTTGCCACCACTTAGTCCTCCCTGAAGTTGTATTGCCTTGGGGTATGTTGTTCAAATGGCCTGGGCTTGAGTTTTTGGGTTAGTTTAGGGGCCGAAGTAGAGTCAACGACCATGATCTCCTTTCCTCTCGGTCGAGGGGGATTCCTAGGCGCACTTGGCTCTGTAGCTCCCTTTTTGGGGTGAGGCTCCTCGGCCTCGAGCCTCTTGATCATATTTTTAACTTGTACACGCTGGTGAACGAGTTCTTTTTAGGTTTGGGTCTCTACCGCACCAACCTTGGATAGAATATTGATCGCAAGGTTGTTGCGGCACATCTCAATTAGCGTGGCTTCAGAGACTTGGTCTCGATAATGAATTGATCGGTTCCTGAACCTCTTCACAAAGTCATTAACTGACTCCGACTTCCTTTGCTTTTTAGCAAGGAGGGTGGCCACCAATGCCTCGATGTCGTCGTCGAAGAAGCGAGCCAAGAAGAGCCTTTCCGCATCGGTCCAAGATGTGATGGAGTCGGGTTCTAACTTGTGGAACCATTCGAACGCTACCCCTTTGAGGGTGCCGATGAAGAACCGGGTGAGGATGGCATTGTTCCAGGTGAGGAATCCGGTTTGAGTCATAAAGTAATAGATGTGCTGCGAGGGTGAGCTATTACCATCAAACTGCACCAAACTGATGGGTTTCAACTTGGCCGGGTTATTCATGTTTTGTTAGAGCTTCAAGGCATTGAGTTAGCTTTGGAACTTGTCGAATCTCTTGTTCCAGGTAGTACCCCCGGTGCGTGATGTTCCTGTCGATGACTTCGAGGAGTGATCTGATAGGAGTTCGACATTATCCTCCTGTTCAGTCATCTCATTAGGAGTAGGTTCCCATTCCTTGCCTCCCATCGGCTTTCGCGGGGTATGCCTGGCCTTCTTCTTTTTCTTTTTCTTATTCAGAAGTTGCTCCAACATGTCTCTTATGGACTCGATGGCGACCTGATGTTCTTCAAACTTTTGGGAGATCGTCTGATCATTTGAGGTTTTAGCCATGTGCACCCTCGCTGACTCGTCATGACTCAAGTGTGATGTTTGGGATGTGATAGCCGCTGAGCAAACTTCCTCTTCACCACTGGAAGGGGGCACTAGGAGAGCATAATCGAGCGGGATGTTTACTCCTGTATGACTGCGGGTGTGTAGGAATATACCATCACGCTCGCGTTGAACTAACGGACGACTGGGCCCCAGAAACGAGTCTAAGTCTGGGGAATCTGGAAGTACATTTTTACCCTTTCCCGTCACGTTAACCATAGCAGACGAGAGTTCTAAATCATCGATGACACACCTTATTTGGTGGCTACGCCTTCGATGAGAAGATCTCGGTTGGGAAGGTTGTTGAGCAAGCCTTTCGAACACCGAAGGTTTCGCCATTCCTATACACTGGCAGTCGGCGAGTACCGTTTGGATAAGCCTTTCACACTGACATTAAGGATTCGCCTCATGTATGGTGCATTTGTGAGTTAGGTCACCCCGGTGATCTTCTGCGGGTTGTTGGCGACAACTTTCGGCACCGGAGGGGTCAACCAAGCGATCACATGAGAGCGGCTTGGATGAACCCTCTTGCGTATGCTGGGTGGAATGGTTAAGTGTTGGAGTTAGGCGGGTTCGCCTTGACAGGCGAGTCATTGTGCTTGGGTGAGTTCCAGCCTACAGGAGAACTTCGACCCTTTGTTTATAGAGGCGAGTTTGGGAGGTTTCGCCTACTGTTTTGCCTTTGTTGTTAAGGCTCGTTCACTCGCAACGGTCACCCATTGAGTAGACTCAATGAGGCTCGCTTAATTCCGATGGCTCGCCTGCTCGGACAGGCTCGCTTGATTTAGGCGGTCTGTTCATATCAGGGATGTAACCTGAGAAACAAAGTCCACTCGAGTGGGCAGGCTTGCCCGTTTTGACTGGTTTGCCTGAGTGGCCAAGCTTGTCAGGAATACCAGAATTGCCAAAACTGGGGATATTATGATAAGAGCGAAGTCCGCCTGAACGTGAGGGTTTGCCTGATTTGGCGAGCCCACCAGTGTTAGACGGGCTGCTTCTCTGTCTTGCACTTTTCAAACCTGGATAATAATTCCGGCCATCATATGAGGCGAAGGTTTGGGCCTCTTGCCGGGCGAAGGCCTGTCGTCACCGCTGGCGGGATCTTCTCGAGAGAGGGGAGTCCGTGCGGCCTGTGACGGCGTGGTCTACGCCAAGGTGAACCACCCTCTCTTACCGAGCTGGGGACTACGAGGGTCGTTTGACAACCCACTTGGCGGTCTCTCGCCTTGTGCTTTTGGCCTTCGGCTCAGCGTTGATTGATTTGGGGGGAATAGGTTCCCCTGCCATGACTCGGATAGAGTCCTCAGGCGCGGAGGCCTCGACTGCTTGAGATCGGCCTCTGCGCACGACTCTGAGGCATTTGCGTGATGCATCGCCAACGAAGGAGAAGGAAGACAAATATCTTCGTACTTGGCTTGATCGAACTCGATTTCAAGGGACTCTACGGCTATCCCGACGGCAACCTCGTCGAACTACGTTACCACCATTTTGGTTGAGGAAATAGTTTCTCCCACTATGGTCGCCATCTTCTATAGGTATAAATTTTGATTTTCCAAAATAAGGATTTTGTTTGTATTGGTAAGAGTAGCTTATTACAAACTAATGAATCGAAATTATATTAGAAGCAAAGGGAATGCCCTCTTTGTTTAACGTGGAGACTTTGGTAGCGATGTAATACCTTGCTCAATTCTCACACTGAGTCTACTTCCCTTGGACGATTCGATCGAGGTTGCTAAAGATCTTCAGTGCACAGTAGCAGCTCATGTTAATTGAGTTTGAGTCTCCGAGTTCAATGGCGATCGAGGCCGAGAACTCAAGGAAGATGCTACGGTGCAGAAATGTTGCAAAGAGCAGATCCTTAGCTCACTCGAGAGCCGAAAGGTGATGGTCTGGTTCGCTGATTCTATCAATGAATTCTCAATGAACGAACCTTGAACCCCTTTCCTGTAGTCAGGAGAGACCCTTAAATAGAGGAGAGACGGCGTGGTCGCTCCTTGAATCATGGGATGTGATCATCTACTGTTGAGAGATGCTATGCTTCTCATTTGTACTATGAGATGTTGCTTGATGGGTTTGGAGTACTGTACTCCTTCCCCTCACTTCGTGGGGAATGGGAAGGCCCATCCCCATACATGTCATTGCAGCTGCCTAGTACTCAGGCGAATCTGGTGAGATTGCTAATCGCCTAGCTATTAGTTTGAATGTGCAGGTGGATCTGGTCATTTGGACGAACCCACTTCGTACGAACGAGTCTGGTACGCAGGCTAGCTTGGTGACTGCATGGACTTGAAGAGTCATTCGTACCATGAGTGGTTGTTTGAGGGGCTCGAAGCACTGTAGCCCTTCCCCTCACATCATTGGAAATGGGATGGCCCATCCTTGTACACAACATCGTGGCCGCCTAGTACACAGGCGAGTTCTAACGAGATTGTTTGTCCTCTGGCTGACGTCTTGGATGTGTAGGCGTGCCTGGTGCCTAGATGGACTTGACTCGTGCAGGCGAGTTGAGTATATAGGCGAATATGAGGGAACTTGACTCATGCAGGCAAGTTAAGTGTGTAGGCGAGTTCGAGGGAACTTGACTCGTGCAGGCGAGTTAAGTGTGTAGGCGGGTTTGAAGGAACTCGATTCGTACAGGCGAATCCTGCCTCTGAATGGGCTTGGCCCATACTGACGCATCCAGCACACAGGCAGAATCGAACTCTCAATGGAGGGTATCCTTAGTTAAGGCAATTTTCACAGCCTACACAAGTACTCCCACTTAACCCCTAATTAAATAGAACTAGTACGTCGAGCAAAAAAATCTAAACAAAGAACCTCTATGTATATACCATATGTTCTGAATGATTAGGAGCTAAGTGTTAATACCCACATTCTAGTGTTAAATGTAAATGTGACTCTACCTATAACATAAACTCAAACGAATCAAAATCAACATTTTACCTGCTTAAACAGGAGTGGGTAGTCGCGATGCATATCTTCCTCACGCTCCCAAGAAGCTTCCTCTGTTCCTTTCCAAGTCTACTGCAGTTTCACTAAAGGAATCACATTTCCATCAAGGTATTATTCCCTGTCGTGTTGCTTATTGTTGGGTATAACTTGGCCCTTCTACCGGCATCGCTTAGTTGAATACATCACGGGTTAAGGGAGCTACCTACCGAGTATTTGAACTAAGTTAATAATAGTCTGAGAGATCATTTTTTAAACCCTAGAGTGGAGCTGCCATATACACATTTGGTTTTGTGGTTCACTTTGCTATGCTCTTTGTTGATGTCAGCTATTGCACCGAGTGGAGAGAATGTTCCATTACTCCAGATGTATGAGCGTTCAAAGTGAATGATCAAATATCCTACTGAGTTCGTAGAATTCTTCAGAACAAAGATCATTACCGCATTTATTGTTATTTTCTTACAATTGATTATATAAGCCCCAGGGATGCATTTGAAGATGGCACGAGTAGCGAAGGTTTCACTTGCTTACCCAATGTGTATTTCAACTGGTTGATGAATATTAGACCAGATCACCTTGTTGCTAGGCTAAATAGGATGGAATGTTATATTGAGCCTTACTTGCCTTGGCGATTTGCTTGTCAGTTTGGTTATGACCAGCTCTATGTCGGAAAATCTGAATCCCGAGTTGTTACACATGGGAAGCTTAGTAGATAGAGCTTGCGATTGGTACCATTTTGTTTTTAGGGCTATAGAGACTAGATTTTTTGCTTCCCCACAACATGCCCAACTATTATATGACATTGCGGTTATACAAATGGTATAGCAGGGTGATTGCTCATAATACAAACTTTGACGTGAACGAGAGTAGTCTATATTAGAACAACCAAAATTATAGGGAGCACATCAAGAAGGGTTTGAAAAGTAGGGCTTCTAGACTTCAAGATTTTCTGGCGGAAGGTGTATCAAATGATGAAGATTTGGAGGCTCCAAGCGGGCATCCTAGTCCTCAAAGGTCGATTGGTGTTAGCATTCAATTACCATCTGAGTCTGCGGTTTGTCAAGGAACACTTGGCAGGTAGAGGGAGTAGGGGAAAGAAGACATTACAAGCTCATCCCTATCAACAACCTTCAAAGATGCAACATTTAGCGCCTTTGTGCCCTATGTTAGGTCTCATGTTTATTAGCCTAAGGTCAAATCTTGTTTTGATAATTTACAAACAATCCTTAACATCGTTAGTCTAGTATTTGTATTTTGTTTATTAGGTATTCTAGACAAACATCGATGTTGGAGGTTGGTTGGATTAAGCTTAACGATGACATTCAAATGGAGGTTGGCGGAAATAGGATTGAAGCTATACACAATTCAAATCAAGATTCAAGTTCAAGCTTCATCTACAACCAATTCAAGCTCATTGAAGATCTATAGGTTGGGTATAGTAGTATAAGTTTATAATTTGTGTGCTGATACTTAGAGCTCAAACTATACACACACATTGCTTTCATTTTCATTGTTTTCGTTTTATTATTTTCGAATTTAGCCACATAAATATGAAACTAATAGTTATATACATATACATATGTACTAGTTTCCTATTTATCTATTTTGTTTTGAAATAATGTGTTTAGCCATATAAATATGAAACAAATGGATATGGTTATATTTACACATATTGTTTCATGTTTATGCATGCTTACAATGATTTCATCAGTATCAAGCTTTAACAAATCAATGAAATCATGTTTATTTGCAAAAGTATGTGTTTATGGATTAAAGACTTAATTACACCATTTTATATCTTTTCCTAAGTCCATTAATCCATTCAAAATGAATATGCAAGTTTGTTTGTCAAAAATATGTGTTGTTAAGTTTTCATGTTTTTGGATTATTTTGCAAAATCATATTTCACAATTCGAAAGTACAAATTAAAAAAATATTTTTATAACATGTTCATTATCATGTTTATAAATATTTCCCAAAGTTTTTATATTTTTCAGAATTTGTTTGATATTTTTAAAGAGGGTTTATAGTTGATGTTTACTGTTCAAAACACGCTATGTGCATGTTTTGAGTCGACTCGCTACCATGTTGAGTCGACTCACGAAGTGTAGAATAGTTAGTATTTTTATCTACCAAGTCAACTAAAAAATCAATAAGTCGACCCATGCTGACATCGGTCGACTCACTACAGTGGCAAGTCGACTGATGAAGTGTTGAGCAGTTTATGTTTTTCGTCTGCCGATTCGACTGATAATTCTATGAGTGGACCCATGCAAACATCAGCCGACTCATGCCTATCATAAGTTGACTGACAATAGAGTCGTTGCACAGTACCAGCTAGTTTCCAAATTTTATGTGTTTTAATATTTTTATTAATTTTTGTTGGATTCTTGGGCTGGTTTCTTCTACCCTATATATACCCCTTTGTCATAACTATTTTCACTTACCAAGAGAGTTTTTAAACAAAGTTTAAGGGTGTTTAAGTGTGTCTTCAGAAGTTTGTGTGAAGTGGTTTTCACAAGAGCAAGAGGAGATTATAATTTCTTGTTTGGGTTTCAATCTAAATCTCTCTTTCTCTTAATTTTCTAAGAAGTTTTACTAAACTCAATTCTAGCTTTATATTCATATTATTTGTTAATTATCATTTTCATTAAGTTAGATTTTACATTAAGTTTAGTTTTTCATTTTCCTCATATAACACACACAACCATTGAGCTTTTAGTATTTCACATTAAGTATAATTTCGGTTGTGGTGAGTGGTTCTTAAGTGTGAGCTAAATTGAGTTCTCATTCATTGTAGAGAACAAAACTTTGTAATTAAGCATTTATCGTGAGATCACTTTGTAATACACTTGTATACCGAGAGGAGTGTGTGGTGAGAGACATGGTCGATTCTAAGAGGAGTGGCGTTGGTAGTAAAGCCTAGGGAGATGTTAAAAATCCGAGCACTTGAGGAAGACAACACGAGCTAGGCCAACACTTAGAGGGTGTAGAGTGGGATTGTAAGTGTGTGAGATTGCAAAAGTTTTCAGTGAGCTAGAAAACAATTGTGAGTGTAAACATTTTGGGTGAACGTTGAAAACCTGTTGTGATAGTGGATTCTCTCGGGGAGTGGGGAGCAGAGAAATAGGTCGGAAGGACCAAACTTCATGATCATCTTTGTGTGTTTGTGTTGTTTATTTGCACACTATATCATTTACATTTTAGTTTATGTTTATATTGCCCTTTGGTTATATTGCATATTCTTGCTCATAATTAGTTATATATCATACTTGCAAGAATAAATTGTTAATAAGTTTTAAATTAGCATTAAATCGGATTAGATTAGCACATTACCCTATTCACCCCTTCTAGGGTAATTTAACCCTAAGCCTAAGCCTATACCTTGAGGCTCTTTAGGGATTAGAGAAGAGTCTCCTGCAATCCCAATGCAGGAACCTAAAGCTATACCCTCAGGTGATTTTTGCTCATATCTTTGTATCAAGCTATTAGAAGTGAATTTGTCTGATGTACGCTTCTTGTATGTTGGTGAAGAGCCTATTCTTCTCGATCAAAAAAATACAAATGATTAGGAGAATGTGGACTACGAGCAAGAGACTGATGCTTATCTTATTGATCCTGACAACGCAGGCTTCGATGGCGATGTATATGGATCTTCTTATATGCCATGTATACTTTTTTCGACCAAGCTTGTGTAACTTCTTTGCTTTGATAACCAATGCCTCTTCTGTCTCTTTAACAGATGATGAACCTAATTTGGAGATCAAGGATGGAGCAGTTCCTACTTGCTTGCCGCTAGTGGTAATTTTGAGCCCGTGGTTGATTTTGACGATGCCTTTGGTATCTTGGAATCTGATCCAGTTATCAATATCGTAGTAGATCCTACACCGGCATCTATTTGAGCAGTGTAGCACAGACTGGTTGTTTGTGAGTCATCCGATGAGGATGACGACATATGGGTCTCTCCGATCCTAATAAGACTTGGAAGAGTGGTCAAGCCCTGAGCTTCATTTTAATGAAGTTATGATTATAGCTATAGACGTCTCTGATGAGACAGAGGTTGCATCTACAGATATTGAGGTTTAACCTAGAGATGTGCCAATGACTATGACACTAGTAGTGAGGACTGCTGTCCCTTTAACCGGGGTAATGTTTGTGGCTCCTTCCACTATGAATATTTCCAGTGTACTGGCCACACTCGCGCCATACCTCATATTAAGCGGTGAATGAATACAGGTCTTGCCAACTACTCTTCCGAACATCACGGATGCATTTGTAGTTTCTATAGGAGCAGGTCCTTTAAGTCATGTGGAGATTCCTCAATCTCATATTCCTGATGATTTGATTGAGTTGGAGATCTAAATCCTAACCAAGGGTTTGGTAAAGTTGTTCAACTGAAGCATTGAATCCACTTTGAATATATGGAAAGGCGTATTTGCTCACACCCTTGCCTTGTTGAGGAATCAGCTTTGTCTTTTGACATCGGTCGCAGGTCTTGCATGCACTAAAACATCCAAGTCAATGATTAACGAAGTTGAAATCTAATTTCAAGAGTTGCAATGGCTTCGCACATCTAATATTGATGGCATTGCTGAGCTTGAATTCTATCATCTTTTTACAAAGATATGGATCATGTCAAGATGAAGCTTCATGGGTTGAGTAATAGCCTTGCATCGTTTGATGGCCATCAAGTAGCGCTTCAGAGTGCCATTCAAGAGATAGGCCACCATCAATGAAGCCAACTCAGCCATTGCCACAACTCAGCCATGGTTGGAGGTAGCTCAATATCAGAGAGAGGAGCTTGAACTCAAGTCAGCCAAGTTGACTAAGAAGTGCGATCTCAAGGTTGCAAAGCTTGAGGATGAGACGAAGAGGTTAGCAGTTGTTAGGACCCAAGCTGCTCTAATTGATCCTAGGGCTCTGAGGGAGAGGGACCAAAAATATGCTTAGGGATTATAGGATAGCTAAGTGAATTGCACAAATACACACTTTTTATCCATTTTCCCTTTATAATTTTTGTAACAATTTAGCTCTTGGTAATTGTAGGCAATAAAAATTTCCCTTAATCCCTATCAGAGAAGTTCAGAACAAAACTGCTAAAATCTCACCCGAAATAGCAAAAAGGAAAAAATGCTGATATCTCTCAAACCGGAAGGAATTTAGTAAAATGGATAGGAACAAACCGAACACTATGGGGTAGGTTTGGTCAGCTCTGTCTCATCGAGATAGTCAATTTTCATATATAATTCGTCCAATTCTGACTTACAATATGAAAGTTATGGCCTATTCTTCGAAGCATGTTCAATAGCTCACCTAAAGGCTGAAGCTCGCTAGCAAGAAAGTCCATCTGCAAGGATAGAGCTCGCCTATCAGCATTGAAGCTCACCTGAGTGAGATTCCCCTGCACAGCTCACCTACACAGCTTTGCTTGCACAGCCTCGCCTACACTGGCTCGCCTGCACATTAAACCAAGCTCGCCTGACAGCTCGAAGCTCGCCTGTTTGGCTGACTCGCCAGCATGAAGGTTCGAGCTCGCCTGAAGACCAAGCTCGCCTGATAGCCTGCACCTTGCCTGCGCGGACTAAGCTCGTCTAACAACTAGAAACCCACCAGCATTGTTAGCTGCCCACTTTGAGTATGGGAACAGTCACATCAGTGGTCAAATCCCATGAATCAAGGGAGAAAACATAGCGTTCCTCACCTAGCAAGAATAGGGCGGCTGACAGGACCCCCTAAGTGGTCACATCCTATAGCTAGGGCGGTTAGCTCCCTCACCCCTACTAGTGGTTAAATCCCACAAATCAAGGGATGATCCTTGCCATTCCTTGCCTATTTAAAGCCACTTTCAGCCAACATGAAAAGGGGGGATTAGCTGCTACTTGCTTGGCTGGCTAATCTTCCAAAGGTTGAACCTTGGCTCATTTGCTAAAGGCTTCCTCATTTGAAGAGACTCGTCTGAACTCTCAGACTTGAGACTCTTAAGCTCTTTGCAGACTCTTACATAGTAGCTCTTTGCAAACTCGTCTGAACTCTCAGACTTGAGGCTCTTAGGCTCTTTGCAAGTTCTTGCATGGTAGCTCTCTCCAAGCAGTCAGCCAACTAGAACAAGCCTCCGTTTGACCTCAGTTGATCGAACTCACCCAATCAAGCTTCTACTGCGTACTGAAGCTCACCAGCAACCTCGATCGAATCGTCCAAGGGAAGCACACTCAGTGTGAGAACTGAGTGAGGCATCCAATCACTACCGAAGTCTCCACGTTAAACAAGGAGGGCATTCCCTCAACTTCTGTTGTAATTTTTATTTATTAGTTTGTAATAAGCTATTCTTATCAATACAAACGAAGTCCCCATTTTGGAAAATCAAATTTTACACCTACAGAAGATGGCGACCATAGTGGGAGAAACCGTTCATTCAAATGAATTGGTGGTGGTGCAGTTCAATGAGGTTGCAGAAGGGACTATCATCGAGTCTCTCTTCATCGAGTTCGATCAAACGAAGTATGAAGAATACTTATCTTCGATTTCCACTTGTGGCAAAATATCACGCAAGCACCGAAAGCTTGTGCGTGTAAGTCAGCCCAAGCAAATCGAGAGTTCTACCCAAGGAAGGACTGGGGGTTCTATTCCCCCAAAGGCTATTGAGACCAATGAAGATGTCGAGAACAAGTGCCAAGTTCCCAATTCTGGCAAACTTCACAAATCTGGCGAACTCTGTAGTTCAGACAGGCTTCATAAAACAAGCAGACTTCATGAAGCTCGCCTACAAGTTCAAACAGGCGGACTTCACCAAGATCGTCTGACGGCCCAAGTTCGCCAGATGACGGAACTTTGCCAACAAAGCAAAGCTCACCTAACGGCCCAACTTCGCGCGCAAGCTGACCTTTGCCAGAAAGGTAAAGCTGCTGTTCACCTAACAGGCGAACCTCGCTAGACTGAGCCTCACCGACGAACTCAAGTATGCCTAGCAGGCAGACCTCAGCAAGCTCGCCTAACAGCTCGACCCTGCCTGCAAGTAGCGCTAGTTCACCAAACAAGCGAACCTTGCCCTAAAGAATTGGAATTTAAACTTCGCCAACAGGCCTAAGCTCGCCTGAACAACCAGTCGGCCAGACCTCGCCAGCAGTCAGCTGAAGGTCGCCCAAATGCTCGAGCTCGCCTATAGTCGGCTGGAGCTCACCTATATTCCAGACCTTGCCTGTCTCGGCAAGGTCGGCTGGATCCGACACTTATGGAATTCCCCAGGTGTCCTCATTCTGACTCCTTTGAGTCTCCTCCATGCGATTACACACTTGGTCCTTTCGATGCTGGGGGTTGTCACCACAAACCCACAGAGGATCTTAGGGATCATCTGATTCGTAAATGCACTCTTCACGAGGCAAGCCCTTATTACCATTAAGAGAGATTCATCCAGGCAGTACTTACGGATTGTCGATGTTCCGAAGAGCTAAAGCCATCTGCATTCAGGAGGATTTCTCAACAGTCTCCTAAACCAAGACCTCTCTACCAAAGACGCCATCGTCAGAGGAGACGAGCTTCCGATGATGTGGAGCTCCCCATCGCAATTGTTAATATGACAGGGAAATCCAAGGCCATTGAACATGAAGGTATCCGCTAATGCACTCGTGCCCAAATAAGGGTGGCTATTCCATTTGACTACACGCGCCTAGCACCTGTCTTTGATGATGATGTTGATGATTGCTCGGTAGCAGCAATGTCGCAAACCTCAAGCTTAGTTCAGGGTGAACACGCAAATGTGCACATGACCTACATCCCTGATGAGATATCTAAGAGACTCGATGAGCAACAAGCAACCATCGACTCCCTGAAGGAGATGTTGGAACAACTTCTGAGCAAGAAGAAGAAGAAGAAAGAGAGGACTTCGCGGGCTTCGTATAAATCTTAAAAGCACAAAGAGCGGATGCTTACTCCTTCTCGCTCCTCATCTGAGTCATCCGGAGGATCATCATCTTTAGAAACAATCCATGGGACAAAAGGTTCGACGAATTCCAAAGTCAACTCGATGCCTTGAAGCTCTAGAAGCACATGAACAAGCTGGGGGTTTTCAGACCGTATCCAATCGAATGGGATATAGTCTCCTACCCGGCGAAGTTTCAGCCACTGGACCTCCTTTGGTTCGATGGCAAGGGTTATCCTACCTAGCACATTTACTATTTCCAGGCACAAACTGGACACATAGTGGGGAATGATCCCATTATGACTTAACTGTTCATTGGTACCCTCAAGGGGGTCGCTTTTGAATGGTTCCGCAGATTGGAGCCTAGATCCATCACTTGCTGGAAGGACATGGAACGGTTCTTCATGGCCACATTCTTCGATGTTGACGAAGAAATATCTGTGGCCACCCTGCTAGTTGTAAAGCAGGGAAAGACAGAGTCTGTAAGTAACTTTATCAAGAGGTTCAGGAATCGATCGCTACATACACGTGATCAAGTTTTTGAGGCCACTCTTATTGAAATGTGTTGAAACAATCTCCCTATTGACATCCTGTCCAATATGGGTGCTATCATAGCTCGCTCAAGGAAAGACTTAATCCACCAAGGAGAACAAGTCAAGAGCATGCTCAAGCATACGGATAGTGAAGAGCCATATGAATTTCAAGGGGGTGATGACCAATACATCTTGGTAGTGGAAACTACCTCCTCATCCAAACCCTCGTCAAAACAGAGGGACGCTGCTTCGAAGCCCACGATGGCATCAACCGAACTCGTCAACTCGGACCCAAACTATGGGGCCGACCGCAAAGACTTGGCTACTACTGGTCAAAGATTATCGGTGATACTTAAATGCATCAATCGTCGGAGAACCTACAGCCGACCGCAACTTCATTACTCATTCGTAGTGGAGATGTTCTACTCAAATGGGCAACGTATCGGTAGAGGATTTCATCCTTACATCTCCTACCTAGTCAAACCTTCCTGCAGTTAGGACCAAACATAACTATCAAGTTAACTGTGACCTCTGATAGTCATTTCTCCATCCATCTCATTCAACTGGACGATGGATCTATTAAAACTATCAAGTTAACTGTTACCTCTCATAGTCATTTCTCCATCCGTCTCATTCAACTAGAAGATGGATCTATTAAAACTATCAAGTTAACTGTTAGCTCTGATAGTCATTTCTCCATTAGTCTCATTCAACTGGACGATGAATCTATTAAAACTATCAAGTTAACTGATTACCTCTGATAGTCTCCTCCAAATTTCCCCCGTCGATCCTCTCTAATAGGATGACGGGACCACTCCCACTATCATGTTAAGAGTTACCTCTGACAAAATTAACATAACAATCCTCTTTAATAGGATGGTAGGTTCTCAAAGTCGCTCTGATCGTGATAATACTATCAAGTTAACAATCACCTCTGACCAAAATCTACTTACCGACTCTCTGTAATGGAGCGGTAGGTTTACAAAATCGCTACAATCGCGGCAATTCCTATTATGTTAACGATTACCTCTGATAACCAACACCGTCATTCCCGCAAATGGTGTTGTCCGATCAGTCATCACACTCATACGTCCCTGAACGACCCGATCCTTTCCGAGCGTCCTAATGTCCTTAGAACAATCGATGGGTAGTAGCCTACCATGCGATGGCTCCTATAATAATCAATCGTCATACTCATACGTCCCTGAATGATTTGATTTACCCAGCACCATCCTTGCCACAAAAGGCGTTATTGTTTGATAATGGCCTACCAAGTGATATGCCTTTATCCAAATAGTGCCCTACCATACGATGTGTCGCTATTTCAGATTCGTCTTTGCCCTAAGAGAAGACAAATTAGGGTTCGTCTTCACCCTAAGAGAAGACAAATTCGGGTTCGTCTTTGTCCTAAGAGAAGACAAATCAGGGTTCGTCTTCGCCCTAAGAGAAGACAAATTTGGGTTCGTCTTTACCCTAAGAGAAGACAAATCAGGGTTCGTCTTTGCCCTAAGAGAAGACAAATCAGGATTCATCTTTTCCCTAAGAGAAGACAAATCAGGATTCATCTTCGCCCTAAGAGAAGACAAATTCGGGTTCATTTTTGCCCTAAGAGAAGACAAATCAGGGTTCATCTTCGCCCTAAGAGAAGACAAATTAGGATTCGTCTTTGTGCTAAGAGAAGACAAATTCGGGTTCGTCTTTGCCCTAAGAGAAGACAAATCAAGGTTCGCCTTTTCCTTAATTGAAGACAAATTTGGGTTCGTCTTTGCCCCAAGAGAAGACAAATCAGGGTTTATCCTCGCC
>BQKN01063634.1:0-13750 GCA_022839385.1 Asparagus kiusianus
CTCAACACCCTCCAACTCCTTTGCCGCCTGATCACGAGCCTTCTCTTAAACGGCCAGGGAAGCCTGCGCATCAGCTATAACCTGTTTCAGCCTCTCCACTTCAAAGGAGAGTCGGGAGAACCGGCTATCGACCGTTTCTTGCTCGCGAGCCACTCGTGCGTCCTCGGCTTTGGCCTGCTCCAGCTCTGCTGACAACTTCAACTCCAGCGTCATATTCTCATCCAGGCGGTGATCACGATCTGCCATAGCTACTTGAACTTCGCGAGAGGCGAGATCAAAGAGATTGGAACTCTCCGCGCGAAGGGTGAGCAGCTGCTGAACAGCCCCCTCCACTTCGTACAGATGCTGAAAGTAGGGCCTCGCCGCGGTAGCACCAAGCCTCTTACGCAAAAAGGACGCATCGTCCTCAAGAACTTCCTTGAATTCCTCGAAGGGGCAATTCTCCTCCAAGACCAGCCGGGTGCAGTGAGCCAACGTGTCTTCAAAGTTGGCCAGAGCTCGCACCACCTGCGTCTTTCGCCAGCGTTCCAAAGAAGAGAGAGTGGCGTCTTCGACAGAGGACGAAGCCACGATCGGGGTACTGGTGGTCATGATCGCAGAAGCAACGACCGGCGCCGCCAGAGCCGGAACAATCGCTAATGCCGCCAGAGTAGCAGTGGCAGAGTCGCAGGTCGCCACCGACAAGGAAGTGGCCATCGACCCAATGGGGGTTCCCCCTTGAGTTGGAGACTCTCGCACCGAGCGCTCACCCGCGACTGGTGCTCCCTCGAAGGTGGAGGTTTCCCCTTACTGATCCGCAGGGACCAATACTTCCTCTTCACTTGATAGCGCCTCATGAATTGAGGCATCATCATCCATCTCGGATTCGCCTGAATGACCCACCCAAGAGGGAGGATCCTCCTTGCTAGTGACTTCATGGGAGGGGCCAACTGCGGATACAAAAAAAAAAGAAAAGATGATAATGAATGCCCCCTTGGCTTAGAAGGGTCAACAACCCTGAAATTCACGCTTACCTGAACCCCTCTTCTTCGTCAGAAGGGATGGGGATCACTTTCTCGACTGCACCTGCACGGATCCAACGTGAATGGTCAGAAAATACAAACCCAACTTCGTACGCGAGAGTACCGCGCCGAAAGATTACCTTCTAGCGCAGGTGTAGGAGTCGTTGAGACCCCCGCCTGTGATCCCGCGTCGGATGGAGGGAGCGTGTCCTTCGAAGTCGCCAGAGCCGCCTCCAGCGCAGCAGAAGGGGTAGGTTGAGCAACTCCTACCCCAGAGGCAGTATCGTCCCGACCAACCGCCGCTCTGGTGGGCACCACAGTCTCCTCACTACGGGCCTTCTTGGCCACTTCCGTCCTGGAGCTCTCCGCCGATTCGCGCTACCGCTTTGAAAGCAGCGAACTGTTTGGAGATAACAGGGGCGTCCCCATACGCCCAGCAATCACGCTTCGGGCTTGTTCCAGATGTTTATTCGCCCGGGTTAACTCAACAGGCTCCCTCTGCTCGCCTTGGGAATCTAGGGGAAGACTGGCAAGAGGAGCTCGCATTTCGGGTGCCTCGGATTCATCTATGCCCGCGCCCTCACCCTCAAAATCTCCTGCAGGACCCTCCATAAACAGCTCCCTAGCCGTTGCACGGCCCCTCCGCCTCGAAGGTCGAGGAGCTCCTCTCGGGCGACACCCGCGCTCTGCCAGACACGAGCCCTGAAACCAGAAGTCAATGGGATTAGCGCTGGCGCCCCGATACCACCGACAATATGAGAGCGTGTGGTGCAAGTCACGATCCTTCGAGGGTAACTCAAAGCGAGCATTGGTGCCGCCAGCGTGGGTCCAGAACCATCCCTGAGCTCCGTCCACCAGCCCTCTTTCAAAGCGCAGATAGGGATTAACGTTGCCCACATACAACTGATCATACCCAAACTGGCGGGCGAACCTATAGGGGATGTATGGCTCGAGATAGCATGTAGAGCCCGTTCTCAGAACGTGGTACCCCGGCCGGATGTTTACCAACCAGCGAAAGGCGCCGCGAGAGAGAGTTGTGTAGTGATCCGCCGTCGGCGCATCCCTCAGAGATTCCCCATATCCGCCCCCGCTGAAATAAGGGAAGGAGTGGCAAAAATTGTAATACCCAAAGTGGGAAAGCGTCTTTCGTGCATCGGGGATGTCCTTGCATTTCCAGGAACTCCTCTCCAAACGCTGAACGAAGGGAACAAACTTGTCGCCTTGGATCACCGCTGGGGCGCTCATCAAACATTCGCAGTGGTATACGAACCACGCTCATCAAACATTCGCTGTCAGGGTGCGGAGCCCCCGATGGATGCACTCTATCGTCGCCGATACCAGGGAGTAAGACTTCCCGTGAGCTAAACAAACCGCCGGATACACGACCTCCACGGGAAGGGCCTCGAAGGAGTGAGTGGGGATTACACACCTCTTTAGCCACAGCATGAGTCATGCCCATGTGACCCGGCTAGCCGCGGGTCACCAAGAGGTGACTCGGTCAGCCACGGGTCACCACATGGTGACCCGGCCAGCCACGAGTCACCACAAGGTGACCCGACCGCTCACGGGTCACCCCAAGCTGACCTGTGCCTGGGCCGAGCCAGGAGGTGTCTTGCGCCTGTTTTTCCGACTCTGGTGATTTCCACTCCTGTTCCGACTGATCCCATACCTTCGGTGAAGTCCCACGGCAACAAAGACTTATCCCGATTCAAAATGACAATGGTGGAATACCTATGTCCTTTGCACGAGGATCAAAGCAGAGTTCCAATCAAAGAACGCTTGGACACGGTGAATGAACCCCGAGAAATTACTTGAGCTGGGGGTCGTACACGTCCTCGTGACAAGTCAGAGCCTTCATATAATAGGGAAGCTCCTATAACTGACCGCCTCAGACTACGAGTCATTGTCCAAGAGCCCGTTGAGGTCCCACACTCACAAAAGCATAGCTCCAAACGTGTAACTCTTGAGAATGCCAATAATGTAGCAAGTCCTTAGAAGGAAAACTCAATCAAAACAAAATCCGCCATAGGAGCAAAGTAAACCATCAAGCAGAGGCGGGTGAAATCGCCAGTCGAAAGAGGGAACCCACTTCGAACATGGTCTATTCTTACAAGACAACACTCCCCTCTTACAGGAAAGGGCCGAATTCGCCTATCAAAAAGGGAGTTCGCCTCCCTCCCGCTAGGGGTTGCGTTCGCCTGCGGAGACATAAATCGCCCTCTAAAGGTAAATAGGGCTAATTTTGCCCTAAATCAGGGAAGCTACCAAAGGGTGGCAGCATTCCAGGAGAATGAGCGACACTCATTCCCCCCCCAGACCTGATGCCTAGGACCTACACGAGGTCATCCAACGAACCCATTAACGTACCTGGGCGCGGCTCCGGAGTACTGGCAGGCATACCGGCGGAGAGACGGTCGGAGTAAACTCCCGGGCCTGCGCCTCTTACTTTGCACCTCTTAGATCTTGGAGCCATGGAAAGATGGAGTGGGAGTTCTTGTCTTGGAAGTTCTTTTCAAGATTCAAGAACACGATGAATCCCAGAGGAGGAAAACAGCGGGTTTAAAAGGGTAGAGCTGTCCACGTGGCCACGATCGCCCTCGAGAGTCGAAAATCCTAACGGACGAGAAACATGGCCATGATCAAATTCGACGGCCCAGATCACCCTCGGCACGTCAAGAACCCAAATTAGCGGTTGCATCAGGCGGTTGGATTCGAAAACCACGGCCACGATCAGAACGAGGCGCACTGAGTAGACGTCAAACCGTCGAATCATGATAACGCCACGCCGCATTAGCTGGAAAGGCACGAAGCCCTATAGGGGGACACGTGGTAGGCGCACATCAGGCCTTCTTTCGCCCGAGAGAAAGGTCTCAACGGCGAAAACTTGAATGAAATTCGCGAGTCAGTCAGAATTTTGCCATCAATAACCTAACTTCGCCTGCACGACTCACCCACATTTGGGGAGCAGGCGATTCGCCCGAAAACTAGAAACCAGCGAAGTGATTTTATTTAGACCCGCGCCCCAGACGGCTAAGGGTCAGAGTGGAAATCTTAGCACTGAGCCTAAGAGAAACTACTCGATAACTCATCATACTGAGGGGAATAGTATGGCTAGCCCGATTCAAACGGTAATCGGTAAAGGCAAATCAAAACCGTTGATAGCTGAGGGTTTGCTAAAAATCCTAATGCACCTGGTCCAAAACTTCTTTATTCAAAGTATTCCAGACCACACGTAAGTCGGTTTTGGTCTGAAAACTTTGAAGGGGGTCTTGTAGACGGTAAAAATTACCGCGGCGGATTAGCGAACGAATTCGCCCGCAGAACAGGACCACCCTCTCTTAGGTGGAGAGCCTACTGTAGCCACTAAGTGGATTCGCTGGCACACGAGCCCCCACTTTGGCCGCGCACGCCAAATCACATGGATCCGCCAGCGAGGCGAATCCGCCTTCACTGACTAAATCCGCTTGCAAGGGAGGTACTCAAATCCGCCCTCATGTGCCGAAACCACTTGCAGAGAGCTACGTCTGCCTACATGAGCCGAAGGCCGGGTTTCCAGGGACAAGCCTTCCCTGCTTCCCACGATGCGAGAGGAGGGGGGTACAGTATCCTAAGTCCGTCAGACGGCCAGCCGCGGTTCAAGCGAACGAGACAGGCGCCGGACCGGCCTGCATACTCATAAATGCGGGTCACCTCACCCATAAGCGCCAGAGCCATCGGCGCGCCGCAAGCTATCTAGAACTAGCTCTGACGCGAGACGTCCATCCTCCCATCCCTATTCAGACATAGGGAGAAGAGAGAGGGCACAACACCCCAGGACCGCCGGAGGGTCACTCGGTACCTCGCCGCACAAGTGAGCGGATAGTTACCAGAGCCATCTGCATCCACATAAATGCAGCTTACCTCACTCCAAGCAAAAGGTAAGAGCCACCGGCGCTCAAGGAACTGGCCAGACCCACTTGAGTGTCTGGCAGCCGCTGTCACAAGTACGAGGAGGGACTTTCCCACTCCTATACGACGTGACAAAACACGTCGTCCCACCAAACAACCGCTTGTTGTACAAAGGGACAGTAGGATGTCTTTGAACAGTGTATGGTCACATCCCATAATTCAAGGGGGCAGTCAAACTGTCTCTTTCCCATTTAAGAGCTTCTTTTAGCAACCTTGAGGGGGGATCGAAGATAAAATCGAAGATCAAACCGGAGATCAAAAAAACCGGCCAAGAGATAGAGAGCTTGATCGATCAACCAAGAGAGGAAGAAGCTTTTTGCATACCCCTGCATTACAGCGCCATCTTCGAGCTCCGAGCTCCGATCGCCGGCGAGCCAGAAGAGACGAACTCCTTCACCTCGAGCTTCTACTGAGTACTGATGCTCTCCAGTAACCTCGGTCGAACCGTCCAAGGGAAGCAGACTCGGCACGAGCACCGAGCGAAGCATCCTGTAGTTACCTTAAAGTCCCCACGATTAAACAAGGAGGGCCTTCCCTCTGCTTTTGTTGTAATTCAGATTGATCTAGTTTGTAATATGCTTTCTTATCAATACAAACAAAATCACCCATTTTCGGGAAAATCAGAAATTTACACCTACAACTTATTAGACTTATAAAATTCCGTGTATTTTGAAGATCGCGAAGAAAGTGAAATCTCATACAACCCTCCTTCTCCCGGTTTTGCTTTTCTCGAGGAACCTAGCTTCACACAACAAATACATGAGGCCATGGCCGAGGAATCCACGAGTGTTGAAGCGGGTGTAGCTATTGAAATTAGCGATGGCGCCAGAGCCGGACCTAATCCAACTGTGAGGGTTTCAAGCCTAGGTACATCTAACACCGGTAGTACACCATTCAGGTGGAAATTACGGGAATTAAACTGTTGATGCTCGTAAACAAACAGTCGATGGGGGTCTCTGCCATAGGATGCAGTTTCGATCCTGGCGGCGTTGAGGGCTGGGGAGAGGATGAATTTTGGGGCCAACTCCTCCTCCGAATTTACGCCCGACCCTTCCACTGGAATTCATGATCTTCCTGCACAAACTAGAAGAAACCCTTAGGAGAGTGGGGACCGTTTCCCCCGTGGTATCTCCAACGGTCAAGTCAGTTTGAGAGCTTGAGTGGAGTTTAAGGGAAGGTCCTTAGGCCATTGAGGTCCTTGGAGTATACTCTTTTGAGAATTTTTTAAGTTTAGAAAACATCTTACCCTTCTGATTCTTTGCTCTCCGCCTCTTATAGTCCCTTGCCTCTGAGAGGTTGACTCTTGGCTTAGACTATACACAGGAGGCGGCTGAAGGGTGAGCAGTAGGGCTGCTAAGTCATCTTTCTCCTTCCTGGTGTCGGTAGGCGACTGGAAGGGAGGTCACTCAAGTACAGGAGAGAAATGGCTTCTCAGTATCCTGGTCTTGTTAGATGAGGCAGGGTGTAGGATAGGTCGGCGGCTTGGTCGTCCTTCTCTCTCCAGGTGGTGACTGGCAATTGGAGGAGATGTCACTCGTGTACAGGAAAGCATCATGGTGATCTCTGGGAAGTGACTTGTAAGTAGAATAAGCGGCTTGGGCGCGAGGTATGTCAGAATGGAAATCTTGATGGGACTAATCAGTACTGTCGTGTTGATTGACATCTGAAATGATCTTGGTCGGCTCTTATCCCTTTGGCCGAGGCGGGTTAATCTGTGAGCCATCATTATGATTTGGCGACCCGGCAGTCAAGTCGTCTACTCGAGGAGTCGTCTTAATTGCGAGGGGGTAACTGATTGTAACGACTAAAGCTGTAATAAGTTGCACAATGAAAACATCAACTTTCCATCCAAACAAGCTAGCGACCACAGTGGGAGCCAACAACTTCTCTACAGAGGCTATCGTGTCGCAACCTCGGATCCGGATCCGGATCTTGGTTGAAGAAGAGGTCAAGTACGAGTTTGACCAACAGAAGTTCGAGGAGTATTTGTCGTCCTCCTCATTTAGACCCTCCTCCACTCACAAGCGTAGGAAGATCAACACCCTCGTTGCTGTTGTAGCTATACCTTACGACACCCCTCTAGCCTCCAACAAGGCCAGATCTGCAGATCTGGACTCCTCCTCAATCAAGGAGTTGAGTACCGAATGTAGGCATCAAAAATTGCCAATAGGTCCCCACGAACAGCTCAGTGTTAAGGAACGACGATGAACGTCACTACCCGGTTCATAAGAGTTCAATTGACGTCGGTGAACGCCTGAAGCGAATCGACGAGCCACGTGAACCGATAGAATTTCAGAACAACGGGGATACGGACTGACCGGGAACCCCATGATCGCTGCAAAGAGAGCAACGCCCTTCGTACCCCATTTGCCTCACTGATAATCCAACCAATGGGATCGACAAAGCTCTTCGTCAGAATTCCAACGCATCCGAAATCACTCAAATCCGAGTTGGGACGAAAAGTCAACGGCGGAACAACGGCGGACGGTCTCGGACTGAACCGGGACACCCGGGGTATCTCGGCGAGGTCGAAACACCCGAGGGGTGTCTTGGCAAAACCAAGACACCCCAGGGGTGTCTCGGCCTGGCCGAGACACCCCAAGGGGGTGTCCTTATCCCATTGCCCCCCCCCCCCTCTCTTGGTTTCCTATAAATAGGCCCCTAAGGCCTCCATTTACAAAGGCTCTTGGTTGATTGCTTGGCTTGGCTCTTGATTTGGCTCTTGGCTGGATTTTTGGAGGAGCAAAGGCTAGAGCAAGATCTGAATTTTAAAGCGGCGAAGCCCTGCCGGAGCGAAGAGTGAGAGTTCTTCATCAACCCTTCATTCACCCCTTTTCTTTTCCTTGGTGTTGCTCCTTGGCGGTGACACTAAGAAGAGCTAGTATCTCACTTTATCCGAGATATACGCTTTAAACTTCTAGATCTCACGCGGATCGACGAAGTTCTATTTCTATATCCCTTCGCGGATAGACGAAACTCTGCCGGATTTTCCCGGAACGGATCTGAGCGACCGGTGGTCCACGGATATCAACATCCCCGTCACAGGCAAAAGACCCATGCAAGCGAGACCACACCAAAACGGGATCTCGTGTTTATTTTCGATAAAGTTGTAATCTTTGTTTTATTGCACAAGTAGATCTTATAAAAAGATCAACTTTTCATTTGATTTTGTTGTAACGTCTGAAGTTGTAACAGATCTCAAAGCAATGAAAACAACAACTTTTCCCGAAAACAAGCTGGCGACCACAGTGGGAGCCGCCGATCTCGCTGCCAAGATCGTCGTGACGCAACCGGCCTTCAAGATCCGGGTGAATGAAGAGATCGAATACGAGTTCGATCAGCAGAAGTTCGAAGAGTACCTCTCTTCCTCCTCCTCCAGATCCGCCTCTCCGAATAGGCGTGGGAAGACTCCGTCTCCCAAAAGGGCTCGTGGGATCTCCAACTCCTTAATCCAAGATCCCGCCGCTGCAACACTCGCACCACACAACGTCCCCGTGTCGTTCAGCGTGGTCGAGGCTGTAGATCCGGTTCTCCCAACCGCCACAAAGGTGATTGATGATGCTACTCCAGTTCTGTCAAAGAGGGCTCGCCAAAGACGGCGTCAACGCCTTGCCCTACAACAAGCCAAAGCCGTTGAATCGATGGACGGGATCCGCTACAATGAGGATCTAAAGTCTAGGTACCGCCGAGAACAACAACGGCAAACAACCAACTCCTTCTCTAAAACTAAGGCGAACAAATGGGTTCGTGTCAAAAGGAATCGCTCCACTCTCGAGGAGTGAATCAAAAAGCGTCGGGCATTGCTCGCACATGCCCGACTCCTCCTAAAGAAGGCAGAGGAGATGCAGAAAGAAACGGCGGTTAAAAAGCTGCCTACAAACAAGTTGGTGTGGGTACCCAAGTCGAAACCAGCACCTCCAACAAAGACGGGTGGAGTTATCGCTCGAAATTCCTCCAAACCAGATGTCATTATTCCTGTTCCGGCACCTTCAACGGGGCCAGGTAAGAACGGGGATCATTCAAGATCCCAGGTTCCTTTGATAGGTCGCCTTGGTCCTTTACCGGAAAACCGAGGTAGAGTACCCATCAAGGAATGATTGGGACCATTGAAAGGTCCCCAAGTTATAAATCAGACCGGGGGTCGAGTTAATCCCCCCAAGAAAGATGATAAAGGGAAAGCCCCTATCACCGACCGCACCGGGTTGCGAGTCGAAGTAAAAGAGCCCATTCAGTTTCTACGCTCACAAAAGCGTAAACTTGAACGGGCCACTTTTGAGAAAACTAACAAAACTTCGCATTCCCAAAGGGAAGCACACTCATCTGATGATGATGGTGTTATACCGGGGAACACATGCCAACACTCTATAGGTTGCTCCAGTTATCAAACTGATGAGTTGTACTATAGAGCTGGGGGTATGGAAAAATCTCGAAAGAGATATGTGCAGGACATGAAGTCTCGCTACCCGTGCGCCAATATAATCAAAGCGGTGCTGTCAGAATGCTGTTGTGCTCAGATCCCAAGGAGAGTCTCGGTGTTCGAGAGAATTTCCGAACCAAGGCATTTCCGCAAAAAGAAGTTCGTCCGCCAAGAAGACGAATATCCAAGAGTGTCGACTAACATGGCCGGCAAGGGGAAATCAACCAGCTATTTCAACCTGGATCAGCTCGCTGAAGTATCCCGATGCATGACGCGGTTGCGGCCGGGAACCAATGGCCGGAAGAACTACCGGAGGATACAAAAGGGACTCTCTCTAGAAGAAGAGGAGTCGGATGCTGATTCAGATTCTTGCTCGGCCATAGCGTCTGATGACACGGCTTCGAGTGCGGGGCAACCCTATGAATCGCTTATGATCAGTGCCGAACAAGTAACGAAAATACTTGAAGAGGCCCTGGCTAAGCAGAAGGAGACCTTCAAATTCGAGATGGAGATGGCCATGCAACGAATGAGGGAGATGCACGACCAGCAAATTGCGGCACTGACGGTTCACCAAGCAGAGCCTAACAGACGCAATCAAGATGAGAATGAGCGGGAAGAAGATAACGTCAATATCCCTCCTGTTAACATCGACAATAGGGGTGGTCCCGCGGATGATAATGCTAAAGAGGACCACGTCACCTCTCCCCAGAGCCACTCGAAAGCAGATACGAGTGAGGACAAGAAGATGAAGGACTTAGAGAGCAAAATCAACGCGTTGATGAACGCTCAAGAAGTGAAGAGGTCCGGTATACCCTGTCCCTACCCAAGGGAGTGGGAATCAATTCCATATCCGGCTAAGTTTAATTTAATTAACTTTACGCCGTTTGATGGGAAGGGTTCCCCTACCCAACACTTAATATATTTCAAGTCCCATTTAGGAATCATTTCCGGGAATGAACCTCTGATGGTACGGTCATTCGTCGGCACTCTTCGCGGAGCGGCCTTCGATTGGTATCGTCGCCTTAAACCGGGAAGCATCAGCAGTTGGGATGACATGGAGGACATGTTCCTGACAAACTTCTTCGACGACGACACCGAGATTTCAATTGGTACTTTGTTTGAAGAAAAGCAGAAGAATGGCGAGGAGGTCGAGAACTTCGTGAAAAGATTCCGGAATAAAGCAATGAATTGCAGGGATCCAGTTAGCGAAGATTTCATTCTCGAGACTTGTCACAATAACCTGACGTTAGATATCCTTGAAGCAATGGGAATGGCGCCGCCTAAGACTTGGAAAGACCTGAAGGTGCGGGGAGAACGAGCCGAGCGATTCCTCAAGAGGAAGAAGGCGGAGAGAGGGCAAATACCAAATAATGCCCCACAACCGAACTTTGCCCCCAAGGGTAAAGGAAAGGCGCATGCAAATGCTGTGGTCGCAAATCAAGTATTTAAGGTGCAAGCACAGCCGCAACAACCACAACAGCAGCAACAAAGGGCGCCACAACAATCGAGGTGGCAGCAACAGCCCCAGAGGCAAAAGGCCTCGGAACCAAAATTCCCGAAGGTCTACTCGTTCAAGGAAGACGAGGTTCCCGGTATCTTCAAATACCTCATCGAGAACAACAAGATCAAGTTGCCTCCGATTCAGGATCAAGAAGATGCCAAAAGAGTCAACGACCCAAAGTACTGCGCATTTCACAGAGCGGTGCACCATCCTACCAAGGTATGCTATGCTCTTAAAGATAAAATTCAAGCCCTAATCGATGTTGGGGTTATCACTATGAAGCAACCCAAGGAGAAGAAGGTGGGTGCGAATGCAGTATCCATTAGCTTCGGGTCTGTTCCCTCGAGCTGGTTCCAACATGAGCCAGTGATAAAGGCGGCGGTGAAGACAGTGAATGATGATCCTCACCAACAACGCCGGAAAGGGCTTGTACCACATACAGCTCCGAATGGCGAAATTCTTTGGGTTCATCCGGACTTGATCACAGATGAGCAATGGACCGGATCGTCATCCAAAAGAAAGTCAAAAGGAAAAGGGAAATCTTGTTATGGAGCTTCTACCATTCCGGGAGAAGAGGACGACAGAATCCCGGCCTTTCCACTTTCTGAAGATGAGCAGGAGGCTTTTGCAACCCGGAGCGGGAATGAATACCATTACAAGTACCCGGATGCTTCTGAACAATTGGGCACCAGAACCCCTCCTTCCAAGACACTGGCAGAACTGGGAATTTCAGCAACTCCCCCAACACCTGCGGCTGCGGAGAAAGTCCCACAGAAGGAGAAAGGGAAAGAGCCTCTACGTCAAGAAGCTCAAAACCCGAGGCAGTCTCGATTCAATCACCCGATTGGAAGAGACAAACCGAGAAATGTGAGCTCTCCGCCCCATTTTGACATCATGGCGCAATTGGCCAACATCCCGGCTCGGATAACCCTATACGAGTTGTTACGTCTTTCGAAAGATACAAGGAAAGCACTAAAAGAAGCCTTGAGTGATTCCGAAGCTTTCTTGACTCGAATCAAGCCATCTCCTGAAGAGCCGGATTCTTCAGTTCAACACTGCAATCTTGCGGCGAATCATTTTCCCTGCATCTCTTTCACCAAAGAAGACATGCAAACGAAGAACTCGAAGCATGATAGGCCCTTGTATTTCACCGGGCACATTGGCTCTAGCGTGGTCAACCGGATCCAAGTCGATCCGGGTTCCGCTGTTAGCATCATGCCATTCCGATTGATGCACAATCTCGGAATTCCGACTAGCAAATTAGCTTCCACTGGCACGACGATTTATGGATTCAACACCAGCGGGTCCAGACCCCTGGGGAAGATCAGAATCAAGTGCCAGATCGGGGATTTGAAGTCGGAAGTTACTTGCTATGTGATTGACGCGGAAACATCCTATAACTTACTGTTGGGTCGACCTTGGATCCACGGTAACCTTATAGTCCCGTCAACTCTGCATCAATGCCTCAAATATGTAGGCACAAATAATGAAGTTAAGACGGTGGTCACGGATAAGCAACCGTTTAAGGGATTGGAGAACTACTTCACCGATTCCCTTTTATACAGTGCTGAATCCGATACTGAATCATCGGCCCAGGGAACGGACAGCGGTAATGAAGCTGATACCGAAACCGGGCTTGATTACGATGGTGGTTTTGTTCTTAATGACATTATACCCATTGTAATCAATCTTGACGATGATAAATCATCGGAGAATAGTTGTAATTGGCAACTTGCCGAAGAACTATCAATAAACGATGATTTAGAGTACTCGATGTGTCTCGATAATGTCACTAAGGAACTCTATGATAACCCTGATTTGTATATGCCTCTTCAATCGTTTTGCATGACGAAAAAGCAGGTACACGACCCTTACGGAACGACGCTTGTCATCCCCGCAGGGATTGGGGGTGGAAAGGAGGTCGTCTACGGCAAAGGAAGAAAATCTCCGATACCCGACCACTTCTTGGAAGAGGAAGACGACGACGATAAACCTGCTCCACATCTATTCAGATATGATGCGAAAGCGCGCAATATGATGGAAAAGCAGGGATATGACTTCAAGCTCGGAGAGGGTCTTTACTTTGGTCGAGGTCTGCGAGTTCCACCTCGAATGGCCTATGTACCAAAAGGAAAACCCGATGATTATTATCGCCACAAAAGAGGCTTAGGATATGTCTCCTCGTCCGACGACGAGTGTTGCTGGCAAATCATTGATCAAATTGCTAACAAGGCTAGAAAAGGATACTCTTCCGACTCCTCGGCTTGGGATTCCGACGCTAGTCTTGGCGAAATGTTTAAAAGGCTAATGTCGAACATGGCCACAGTTGATCCAACGACAATAGAAAAGGATGACCAGATACCTACTTGGGAAGATCCGTGGGTTCATCACTTAAACATGCAGTACGGTGATAGGTTCGAGCAAAGAGAACCTCCTACCGAAGATGAAGTAGTCCAAGTGAATATGGGAAGCGAGGAAAATCCGAAGCCGATATTCATTAGCGACAGTCTCCTACCTGAGGAGAAAGAAGAGATAATCTCTCTTATCCGGGAGTACATTGATGTGTTCGCCTGGAATTATGAAGACATGTCAGGGCTCGATCCAAACGTAGCAGTGCATCGTCTCAACATTAAGCCGGATGTCAAACCAGTCAAACAACAACAAAGATGGTTTCGTCCGCAAATGATGGAGGCGGTCGAAGCTGAGGTTAAAAAGCTCATCGATTCGGGATTCATCCGAGAAGAGCAACATCCAGAATGGCTTGCCAATATTGTCCCAGTCCTTAAGAAGAACGGGAAGATCAGGATATGCATCGACTTCAGGGACCTCAATGCTGCTTGCCCAAAAGATGATTTTCCTCTTCCCATCACGGATGTTATCATC
>BQKN01063637.1:0-14433 GCA_022839385.1 Asparagus kiusianus
AATCATGGCTATATGGTTTTAGATCTCAAGTTTTTATGATGTAGATCGAACAAGTGGTATCAAAACCTCCTTGATTAATTCTTAGGGTTTTAAGTTTTATTGGGTTTTTTGATCTTAAATCTCTGGTTAAAGATTCAGTCTTTTGTTCGGATGAACAGTAACAAAATTTTTCGGATGAACAGTGTTTTTTTATTCGGATGAACAGTAATGAAAATTTTCGGATGAACAGTAAATGAAAAAATCGCTGGTGAACAGTAACTTTTTGGAATTTTTTGGGTTTTTCTTTGATTTTTTCTTCAATTTGTTCCAATTCTAGATCTGTTTTGAAAATAAAAATCAAAGTTTTTTTTGGGTTTGTCAGCGGCGGTTTCATTTTGAAACCCTAAGGGTTTGTGCGTGCGTGAAACGTGGCGAACATTAAGGAGGTGGTTACCTCAAATTGTGGCGAAGCCGTAAGCTTCAAACGAACCTCGCGTTCGTTCAATTTTAACCGAGCTTCGCGCTCAACGAACCTCGCGTTCGTTCTAAGGTGAACCTCGCGTTCAACTCAGGTGAGCGTCAAGCTTAATTTTAACGAACCTCGCGTTCGTTCTAAGGTGAACCTCGCGTTCAACTCAGGTGAGCGTCAAGCTCAATTTTAACGAACCTCGCGTTCGTTCTAAGGTGAACCTCGCGTTCAACTCAGGTGAGCGTCAAGCTCAATTTTTTTAACGAACCTCGCGTTCGTTCTCAAGTCGAACCTCGCGTTCGTGCTTCAGACGAACCTCGCGTTCGTGCTATAGTCGAACCTTGCGTTCGTGCTTCAGACGAACCACGCGTTCGTGCTTCAGACGAACCACGCGTTCGTGCTTCAGACGAACCTCGCGTTCGTGCTTCAGACGAACCTCGCGTTCGTGCTTCAGTCGAACCTCGCGTTCGTGCTTCAGACAAACCTCGCGTTCATCCTTTTTAACGAACCTCGCGTTCGTTCACGAACCTCACGTTCATCTTTTTTAACGGACCTCGCGTTCGTTCTCAAACGAACCTCGCGTTCGTGCTTAAGTGAGTCTCGTACTCAATACAGTCGAACCTCGCGTTCGAAGTTAAGGGAACTTCGTGTTCATTATGGTTAAGCCTCGGCTTTTCATGGGTCCACTTTGGTATACTTAATTTATTCAATTAAGTTATGGGCCCTAATTAAGCTGTGAGACCCCAATTAAGTTTTTGGAAATTCAGTTGATTTAAATTTTTTAATTTAAATCTAATTCGGTTTTTAATCAATTATTTAATTCAAATATTATGACACTAAGGTATTAAGGTTGTCTCTCACTCCAATTGATTAATTGAAACAAGAAGTTGCCAAAGTAACCTCTCTTGTGTAGATTGTTCATGAGGAATGTGAGATGTTTGTGTGTATACTTTCGTGTAAATATTTAATCGGCCCAAAGGAAGGTTAATATTTATTTAGACTGTATACACATCTGCGATGATAAGCGTGTGACAATTATAAGGTTTACATGTGAATAATGAATCGATCCAAAGATAGTTTTATTATTTAACATGAGTTATTATCAATGTTTGATCATTGCAACAAGGTATCACTTACAAGTTAATATTACTGTCCAAAGACTTGATATTAATGTTGTGCCGGTATCTTGGATGGGGATTGTCATTATTTGAATTTTATTGATTATGGTTATTGATGTGAGCATTTTTGTTTTATTTCAGCTAATGCATCTGCTGCAACAATTTCTGCTAACATCAACTCAATTCCCATGCTAAATGGGACAAACTTCAAGGTTTGGAAAGAGAACATATTAATTGTTCTTGGCTGCATGGATCTTGACTATGCATTAAGAACTGAACAACCCCAACCTCTCAATGCGGAAAGCACTCCTGATGCAAAGAAGGAGCATGAGAAGTGGGAGCGTTCAAATCGCATGAGTCTTATGATCATTAAGCGCGGCGTTCCGGAAGCCTTCAGGGGCATAGAATCCGAAGGGATTACTAAGGCTAAAGATTTCCTTGCCGAAATTGAGAAGCGTTTTGCGAAAAACGATAAGGTAGAAACAAGCACGCTTTTAGCTCGCTTGATTTCAATGAAGTATAAGGGCAAAGGAAATATCAGGGAGTACATTATGGAAATGTCTCATATTGCTTCAAAACTTAAGGCACTTAAACTCGATCTTTGTGATGAGTTATTAGTGCATCTGGTTCTGTTGTCTCTTCCTGCACAGTTTAATCAATTTAAGGTCAGTTATAACTGTCAAAAGGAGAAATGGACTCTAAATGAGCTCATTTCATACTGTGTGCAAGAAGAAGATAGGTTGAAGCAAGATAAGACAGAAAGTGCTCATTTGGCCTATGCCTCTAAGGATAAGGGCAAAAAAAAGGAAGAATGATAAGGAAGCTGCTAAGGGTCGAGTTCAGAAGAAACAACATAAGGATAATCAGGGTTGTTTCTTTTGTAACAAACCTGGACACGTTAAGAAGGATTGTATAAAATATCATGCTTGGCGTGATAATAAGGGTACGTTCCTTACTTTGGTCTGTTCTGAGGTTAATTTAGCTTCAGTACCTAGAAACACTTGGTGGTTAGACTCTGGTGCTACTACTCACATAAGTGTTTCTATGCAGGGTTGCCTGAGCTACCGAAAGCCAAGTGATGTTGAAAGACACATCTTTGTGGGCGACGGTCAATCGGTAGATGTGGAAGCAATTGGGCATTTTAGGTTGCTATTAGGAACTGGTTCTTATTTGGATTTAAAAGATACTTTTGTAGTACCGTCTTTTAGACGAAATTTGATTTCAGTTTCTGTATTGGACAAATCAGGTTATTCTTGTTCATTTGGAAACAATCAATTCAGTTTATCTTTTAATTCAAATGTTGTGGGAACCGGTTATTTAAGTACTTTTGACAACCTATATTTGCTTGATGCAATTGCTTCTTATAATGAAACTTTGCATGCGGAATCGCGTGGTACTAAGCGTAAATTAAATAAGAAAAATTCGGCGTCATTATGGCATAAGCGCTTGGGTCATATCTCAAAAGGTAGAGTTGAGCGTCTTGTGTCTGATGGCATTTTGAATTCCCTTGATTTTTCGGACTTCGACATATGTGTTGAATGTATCAAGGGAAAACAGACCAAAGTTAAGAGATTAGGTGCCAACAGATCTTCGGATGTCTTAGAATTGATACATACTGATATTTGTGGGCCATTCCCTACGGAATCCTGGAATGGTCAATAATATTTTATATCATTCATAGACGATTACTCACGTTATGGGCACCTATATCTCATTCATGAAAAATCTGAGTCTCTGGACATGTTCAAAACCTATAAAGCTGAAGTTGAGAATCAACTCAACCGAAGAATTAAAACCGTCAGATCTGATCGTGGTGGTGAGTACTACGGCAGATATGATGGTTCAGGTGAACAACGTACAGGACCATTTGCTAGATACCTAGAGGAATGCGGTATCGTCCCACAGTACACCATGCCGGGTTCACCTAGCATGAATGGTGTAGCTGAAAGACGAAACAGGACTCTTAAGGATATGGTAAGAAGTATGATTGCTCATTCTTCTTTACCAGAGTCACTCTGGGGAGAAGCACTTAAGACAGCAGCTTATATTCTGAATAGAGTACCAAGTAAAGCAGTTGCTAAAACTCCTTATGAGCTTTGGACTGGTCGAAAGCCCAGTTTAAAGCATTTACATATTTGGGGATGTCCAGCTGAGGCAAGGCCTTATAGGCCAAATGAAAAGAAATTGGACTCCAAAACAGTTAGCAGCTACTTTTTTGGGTACTCTGAACGCTCTAGGGGCTTTAAGTTTTATGATCCCACTATAAGGAATATTTTTGAGACGGGAACAGCAACATTCTTTGAGGATGTTGAGTTTGGGGGGAGAAATAAGGTTAGAGACATTGCTTTTGAGGAGGAATTGGCTTCAGATCTAATCCATACAGTTACTTTTGACAATATTCAGGTTCCTATACCTGTTGTTGTTTAAGAAGTAAATCCGGAACCTCAAGATGTCAATGTTGATCAACTCCCTGTTCCAGAAGAACAAACTCAACAACCTCAAGAACCAGTGCCATTAAGGAGATCCACGAGAGAAAGGAGAAATGCTATTCCGGATGATTATGTTGTATTTCTCCAAGAACATGAGGAAAGTAGTGGAATGTTGGAAGATGATCCAATCAATTTCCTTCAGGCCATGAAAAGTTCTAACTCTCAACAGTGGATTGATGCCATGAATGAAGAGTACAAGTCTATGCAAGACAATAAGGTTTGGGAACTTGTCCCATTACCAGAAGGTGCAAAACCAATTGGTTGTAAATGGATTTTTAAAACCAAGCGGGATGCAAACGGTAATGTGGAGAGGTATAAGGCACGTCTTGTGGCTAAAGGCTATACTCAAAAGGAAGGCATTGATTATACAGAGACTTTCTCTCCGGTTTCATCGAAAGACTCATTCAGAATAATCATGGCACTTGTTGCTCATTATGATCTTGAGTTACATCAGATGGATGTTAAGACTGCATTTCTCAATGGCGACATTGATGAGATGATCTATATGGTACAACCAGAAAACTTTGTGTCGGGAGACCCAAAGAATATGGTATGCAAATTAAAGAAATCCATCTATGGACTCAAGCAAGCTCCTCGTCAATGGTATCACAAGTTTCAACAAATAATTATCTCGTTCGGTTTTGAGATGAACATTATTGATGACTGTATATATCACAAGTTCAGTGGGAGTAAGTATATCTTTCTGGTTCTGTATGTCGATGACATATTGCTTGTCACTAATGATATAGGCATGTTGCACGAAACCAAGAGATTTCTATCAAAGAATTTTGAGATGAAAGATCTTGGGGACGCTTCTTTTATATTAGGGATCCAGATACATCGAGATCTCTCTTGGGGTATTCTTGGATTATCACAAAAGAGCTATATCGATAAGGTACTTAAAAGGTTTGGCATGCAAGACTGCAGACCAGGAGATACCCCTGTTGCTAAAGGAGACAAGTTTAGTCTCAATCAGTGCCCTAAAGGTAACCTTGAAATTCAGGAAATGCAGAAGATTCCTTATGCTTCGGCTGTAGGAAGTCTAATGTATGCTCAGGTATGTACGCGTCCGGATATTGCGTACATTGTTGGGATGTTAGGCAGATACTTAAGCAACCCTGGTATGGATCATTGGATAGCAGTCAAAAGGGTTATGAGGTATCTTCAGAAAACAAAAGGTTACATGCTCACATACAGAAAATCAGAAAATTTGGAGGTCATTGGGTATTCGGATTCTGATTTTGCTGGATGCCAAGATAGCAGAAAGTCTACATCAGGCTATATTTATATGTTAGCGGAAGGAGCTATATCATGGAAAAGTGTCAAACAGACATTAGTAGCTTCCTCCACTATGGCAGCAGAATTTGTAGCTTGCTATGAGGCATCCAATCAGGGAATATGGCTGCGAAATTTTGTCACGGGACTGCGCATTTTGGAAAATGTTGAAAGACCACTAAGGTTATATTGTGACAATAAATCTGCAGTAATGTATTCAAATAACAACAGGAGCTCAATTAAGTCAAAACATATTGACATTAAGTTCCTGGTTGTGAAAGAAAGGGTACAGAGTGGACAGATATCCATAGAGCACATTGGGACAAACTCCATGATAGCTGATCCTCTTACTAAGGCATTGCCACCCAAGGTCTTTCATGAGCATACTGCTCATATGGGTGTGGTAATATTTGAGGATATTATGATTTAGTGGGAGTTTGTAATTGTGGTGCTTTATATTTAATTGTATTGTCTGATCAGAATAAAGTATTCAGTTAAGACACTCTGTTATATTATGTTTGGTTTTGACCTCATTAAGGAGGACCAGTTGAAAATAGACATGTACTGATCACATTGCATGTAATTTTCATGCTGCACATCCATGATTGATCTATGTCGTTTGATTGTATTGGTATATGTGACCATTGATGGGTCCAGTCACGATAAATGTGACGAAGACCGCTTTGATCCTATATTGATATAGTCAATGGACGAGATTGTTCGGAAATACCTTTTCAGTGATAGCAATTTTTGAGCTCATAAGGTTATACACAATTTAAGGAATCATATGGTGCCCAAGTGGGAGATTGTTGGATTTAATCTAATAAATCTATTTGTGGGCACATATGATTAATCATTGTGTATTGCTATCATTCAGGATAACCCACTAAAGTGATCAATTAAGTTGGGTTAATGGGTATTTAAATAAATCATGGGGTTATATGTGCAGATACCAGGTTGTAATTTTGATTTATTGAGGGGCTAAATTACAAAAGTACAACATCTATAAATAAGGGGTTATGGTCCCTAACCTAGGGTTACATTCTCTAATTCTCTACACCCCCATCTAGCTAGAGAAATTCGGATTTAGAGAAACCCTAAGGTTAGAAGATCATCAAAAACCCAAATCAAGATTTCTTCTATGGATTCAGGTATAAGCTTCCGCTCTTTTGATTTTTTGTTAATCTCTTTGAATTAATCATGGCTATATGGTTTTAGATCTCAAGTTTGTATGATGTAGATCGAACATGCAGAACATGGGAAAGTCTATTTCCTATCAAACTGTAGGAACATTGCTCTTAGCTTTTTCCACATATTTCTCAATAATTCCCTGATGAAGAGTCTTTTAGTGTGGATTTACCTTCTTGGGAGAAATGTCAAAGATACTTATTCATGCATATGGACCTTTCTTCAATCCTTCTCTCCTTGACTTTACGATTCAGTTTAGTACATTTTCTAGGTAAAGTTGCTCATTATTTCTACAGTTTGAAATTTTTATATAAATGTGTCACTTTCATTTTTGAAAAGAGAAAAAACTTGAAGGATCGGATCGAACATATATTTGTTGCATCTTTTTTGCATCTAGCACAAACTTATTATGTTCATCCTGTTCTGGTAAAGCTGGCCAATGAGTAGAGAATTAAAAACAAAACAAAACTAAGCAAGGGGGAAAATGTTAATAGGACTCAACTTTTGCAATAAAATAGTTCTTATTTCATATGTCTAATTACTCTGTTTATGATATTAAATACAATTTTGGATCCTCTGTCTCAAACAATTCATTGAAAAAGTAGATAATTTTTATGCCAATATGTAGTGAATAGTATTTGAAACCACCCGACACTATTGAAAATAATAGTAATGTGACACGTTAACATTTTTTCGCTTCACGTGGATAAAAAATTACCAAGCTCAAAGTGTTATTATTAATTATTTTGGCTCGTCATATGATTATAAACTTGTTGATAGGAAACATCAAATGTTTTGTATATTTATTTTGTGTTCAGAAACAAGCAACATATTTGGCGACTTTAAACAAGTATTATTTATTAGGGGTGTGCAAACGGTCAATCGACTCGGTTTTTACCAAATTTTGAATAACCGAACCCGTCCGCCAATAATTCAAAACCGAACCTAACCGTTGCAAGTCGGTTCGGTGCGGTTTGGTTCGGCTTGTTCGGTTCTAACTTCACCAAACTTGTTATCAAACAACATAATATGTTAAAGAAAAAAAAAAGATATCAACAAAGTAGGAGATTATGAAGCATTAAACACTGATATTGTTTTCAACCCATAATAATTCAGGTCCTAATAGTTACAAGGAATGTACTCACATACATCCAAACAAAACGTAAGCATTTCTCAAGCACAAAATTTGAGTTAAAAAGTTTCATTCCTATGAGCTTGCTCCCCTATTTCCTACGATAACCAGAGAGGGTCAAAGAAAGGAGTATGCCAAAAATTCCACGTAAATCCTCTTCACCGTTTTTCCAGCTTTAGTCGTCATCCTCATCATCGTCCTGTGATATACAAAAAAAACTACAAGTTAGAACTAACACGAGAGCCACTAGAACTAACAGGGGCTCAACTAGAACTAACATACCACTAGAACTAACGTTTATATTAGAAATACCACTAGCTAGAAGTTAGAACTAACATGACATCAGGTAGAACTAACATGAGAGCCACTAGAACTAAAAAGGGCTCAACTAGAACTAACATACCACTAGAACTAACGCTTATATTAGAAATAACACTAGCTGAAAGTTAGAACTAACATGACATCAGCTAGAACTAACACGACATCAACTAGAACTAACACGAGAGCCACTAGAACTAACAAGGGCTCAACTAGAACTAACATACCACTAGAACTAATGTTTATATTAGAAATAACACTAGCTACAAGTTAGAACTAACATGACATCAACTAGAACTAACACGAGAGCCTAGAACTAACATGGGCTCAACTAGAGCTAACATACCACTAGAACTAATGCTTATATTAAAAATAACACTAGCTGGAAGTTAGAACTAACAAAACATCAGCTAGAACTAATACGAGAGCCACTAGAACTAACATGGGCTCATCTAGAACTAACCTACAAACAAAGCTAATGCACAAAAACCCTAAAAGTTAACTAAAGTACCAAATTCACCAATCAAGTGCAAGAAAGACCAGATCAATATTTGCCTAACCCTAAGTCCCTAAGATAGAAATCAAGAGAGTTGAGAGAGGACGTTACGATGTGAGATCATTGAGAGGGCATCAGATTTTCAAGGTGATGGCATCAAAGAAATGATTTTTAGTTTATACCTCGGGCTCGGCAACGGTGACAGGTGCGGATGTCCCCCCCCCCAAAGTCGGAGATAGATCCTGAGCCTGAGGAGATGTTATGGCCTCGACCATGAAGACTGCAGACTGTGCGAACATTGCGGAGTGCAGAGCACGGCGGAGGAGCTACCGAGTGAGAGAGAGTGAGTCGTGAGAGAGAGGAAATAAGGAGCGGCAGCTGGGAAATGGAAAGTAAAAATGGGCTTAGGGTTTGAGTGACTGAGTCTTTGGGGTAGTGGGTCGGGTTTGAGATTCGGGTATTGCACTATTGGATATTTGGTCGGTTCGGGTTGACAAGTTTTCAACCCGACCCGAGCTGCCCTACTCATAAAACCAATTTTTTCGAGTCGGTTCAGGTCGGTTCAGTCGGTTTTTTCGATTTGGACCGAACCATGCTCAGCCCCATTATTTATGTTATGTAATCTATTCCTCTATAATAATGGGAGGATCCACGATTCACTATTCGTACTACAATAAATGCTACAGTAAATTACTGTAGAATTGTTACTGTAGAATACAAAGAGGATCCGAGCTTCACTATTTATGCTACATAAATTGTTGTAGCATTATTATTGTAACACGGGCGGAAACAGTAACATTTAAAAACATTACTATAGTATTATTACTGTAGCTCAGACGGGATATTATAGCATTAAAAAAATGTTACTGTAACACTTATTAAAAATAGTATTTAATTATGAAATTACTATAAAAAATGAAAAAATAGAAGTCGTGCTTTGCACATGGTGCCCACTAGTTTATTTTATAGCAAGAAGACGGGAAAGTTCAAGTCACGTATAAGAAAGCCCTCAAAAAGAGGAGAAAAAAAGTTTTTTTTAAAGGATTTTTTTTCAGAAAAGAGAAGTGTTAGGAATTTTGACCCCAAGATTAGTTTATTTTGATGATTACAAATATTATATGTGTATTATGTGCTAACATTTGTTTTGCAGTATCAGAGCTATATAAATAATTATATTCAAAGAGATACTCAAGACATAGATGAGTTCAAGGTAAAATGAAGCAAAGAAGAAGATATACTTTATTGTCAAAATGTAATTTTATATTTTCTTTGCTTAGAAATTTTTACAAGCCTTGATCACTCACACACATAGTGTTAGAACACACTAACACATGCTTAGTGTGTTGATTAACAATAGAAATCCCTATGTTAGTCATTAGAGTTTATAGATATTGAGTGAGTCTTAAAACATATTTTTTATACCCCTTCGAAATTAGAATCTGGAAAAACTCAAAAGATAAAAGTTGTAGGTCTCTTCAAGAGCTTTCTAACAAATCTTAAATCACCTCATTCTGATATCGGATGAGAAAGTTACAGTCAAAATACTAAAAAGAAAATTCCAGAATCTGAGTTTACAGTGTAGTCGACTACTATGCCTTGTAATCGACTACTAAGCAATTTTCTGACTTCACAAAGTCTATTTAGACTCAGTGTAGTCGACTACTATGACTTGTAGTCGACTACAGATGTAGTTTTTTTTTCAGATTTTAGGTTTTAAATAAGTGATTGTTTATAGCCGTTTTGTGGACGTTAATTGAGTTTAAAATTATGTCATTTCAGATACTATAAATAGGTTTAAACATCAGAAAACAAGCACCAAGTTTTGCACTTATAAGATTCACATATTGTGTAAATTAACTCTCTAAACTTTTAGTTTTTCAATCTGTTTTTTTATAAAAGAGAGTTTCTGATATTGCCTTTGTTCCTATCATTCTTAGAGCTTGTTTAGACAATATTCAGAGAGTTAAAAAGATTGATAAGCCACTGTTATACATTCACATCTATATCAAGGCTTATAGGATTGGAATTGTACATTGCTTTAAAGAAAGGTTCTCTCGGTTTATGAGAGGGGTTGATCCCTTGGTCTAGAGATCGGCGTGACGATTGGCATGGTCTTGTCAATTGGGTTTGTAATTTGCATGGTCTTGCAAATTGGTCAGGTTTGCTTTTGATTTTGTAAGGTTTCAAAATTATAGTGAAAACTCTCAAGCGGAATTTGTTTGGGGACTGGATGTACACCAGGGAGATGGAACCAGTATACATGCTTGTGTTTGTGATGTTCATTTTCTGAGATTGTCATTCTTTCTTTGCAATTTATAATCTACTTTGCAAACTCACCATCTAGTGTTTAAGTGTAAAGCTTCCGCAGATTTTTATAAGAGCGCACTCTATTCTTAAGGGTCACGATCTTACACTTGGTATACATAAGCAAAATCAGATCCTACAAGAAGTTGCCCTGTCTTGTTGACCTATAGCTTCCTTAGATGTCACGTTTGTTTCTCTTTATCTTTTTATGTACTTTTGATATGTGTATTATTTCTCTTTTTTTTCTAGTAAACGCGTGATACGAGTCGTCGTGCGAGCACCTTTGATCGCGGAATTATCAAAGGTGGGTTGGGAAGAGGATGACAGAAACACAAGATCAATTCAGTGGTGGTGAAGAAAAATACCTTCTCTAGATTATGAAGAATCAATTATTACAAATCTCTCTCTCACAATCTCGCTAGAATCGAGAACAACCTCTCAATGCTCTCTAAACTCTGATATAATGATTAGAATTTCTCTCTGATCTAAGATGATGTTTAGAAACCCTAAACAACCCTTTATATAGGTGTACAAACGTGGATGACAATTTGGTAAATAACCAAACCAAACCCTAACGGAAATTCGTGCAAACAGAAACTCAAACGAACCAAGAAAACTTCGATGAGTCGACTCATGACTGAGATGAGTCAACTCGTTCGAAACTGGACAAATCATAAAAACCAGCGATAAGTCGACTCATGACAGACATGAGTCGACTCAACCTGATGAGTCGACTCATGACTGTTATGAGTCGACTCACGGGCTAAAAACTAGATACTTCGATTCGCCATCTCATTCCATGCTTCAACCTACATTTCACTGTGTTGTTTTACACCTCTATTCTCATGCTATCATGAGAATCATCTATCCTCAAGCTCCCATGAAGATCGAGTTCTGAAGAGAAGATACACCCATATCATGGGTCCCCCTTTAGGAACTTGAAGTTCCGTTCAAGTTAGAATTTCAGCTGAGGAAACTCGCGAGCTCCTTCTTCCCTGTTGAACCACTTAGCCTTGCTGGGAACCTGATATCGACGTACAACTAGAAACGAATCCTTCGCTCCTTGCCTTGTCGTAGCCATCTTCCGCTCCAACACGCAATCCTCTTTCGATGGATTTTCTTGAAGACTAATGCACAACGAGACAAACTTCTTGCTTGCGTTCACTAATCTCTTTGCTCGCGCCGTCGTTCCTAAGCTTTTCTCCCTAGGAAGAGACGCTGAACAAAATATGAACTTTTCACCATCTTTAGTGAAGGTGTACTTCTGAGCCCGCCTCTCGTAGATCACATATCTATCTCATAAATACAGATTGCCCAGTATAATCTGACAAACATCCAATGGAACTACATCGCACGTGACCTCGTCAATATACGACTCATGGAGCGTAAATCTGATAGTGCATTGATTAACTACACTCAGTCTCTCCTCCTTCTGAACCACCCCTAATGGATAGGGCTTCGGATGTTTGACCGTCTTCAGACTCAGCTTCTGAACCAAGACCTGGATATCAAATTCTTCTCGTTGTCTGGATCAACTATGGCATCAACTAAACTAGTCTTCACTTGCAACTTAAGCACAAAGATTTGCTCTCTCGTGTCTTCGTCCTCTTTCGTGGCCTGTTTCCCCGCCATAAGGTTGAGACTGCTGTTAGACTCTGTCATCCCAAGAACTTCTTTCGGACCCTGTGCTATCACGTATGCCCTTTTCTCCTCCTACCTCTTCAACCCTCTTGGCTTCAAATGAGGATACTTCTCACAGCATCGATCAGCTACGTGTTCTGTCTTCTCGCAATGACCACAAATCAGCCTTGCTTTCCCTGGATCACCATTCTTCCTCTCCTCTTTAGATTGAGAACCACTAGACTCGCCTCCAACTTGCTTTGCATCTCCCTTTGCTTCGTTGCTCTTTTTTTGCTTGCCTTCGATGGCAATAGCCTTCACGCTCGTCTTTGCAATAGATTCCATCGTAAATAACTTCATCTCCTTCCAGATGTAATCGCTCAATCCCGTCATATACTTTATAAACACAGAATATTCCTCTGTCGCAATGTTGAGGACTATCGCTTGCTGCTGGAACTCCATGGTGTATTCTTAAATGGTTTGATTGACCCTTTGGCGTAAGTCGTACCACTTGTACCAACATTCCTCAAGGAATCCCACCGGGTAGAACTGCTTCCTCGGTAACTTCTTAAACTTGTTCCATGATATTACCTTCTTCTCCTGCTTGCAGTAGGATTTCCACCACGTCAAAGCGTGTCCTGAAAGCTTCAAAGTCGCAAACACTATCTTCTCTTTTGACGAATAGCCATAAATAATAAAATACGTCTTCATCCACTCGATCCAGTCATCAAGCCTCTCGACGTCAACACTCCCATCATAAATAAGAATCTCCACCTTGAAGTCAATCTTCAGGATCTGGTAAGAATTCTTACCCTCTTAATGCAACGCAGCCTTAACGGTCTCCTCCTCCTCGTCGGGATCTGAATCCACTCTCTCTCCATCGCACTCTACAATTTTCTTCTTAGATTTTAAAAAAGATTCACCTTGTTTGTCACCTCCATGGATAAGACTGATGAGTTGTGTGAGAGTCAGCCCTATCGTCTCGATCTGCTTCTCCAATGCATCATTCCTCACTGAATTGTCTCCTTCAGCCATCTTCTCATTCCTTATATTCTGGACCTCTTCCAAGAAAATGTCACGCCCCGCTTCCCAAAATACCTGGGAATCGGAACGTGAACAAACCCGCGACGTATTAGATTAAGAAGAAATATGCACTACCATTTTTTTGTCTTTCCTTTTTCTTTTCTTCTCAATCCAATACGCTAAGCGTCTGGAAATAAATACAATACAAAGTCACAGGTTCCCGATCACAATCAGCAAGAATATAATGAACAATACAGAATATGAAATAGACATATCACAAATGAATATCATCCGAGACATAATGATACGGGTCAAACATGCCCTTATTATAAAACTGAACAAAAGAATACTGAAGAGATACAAAAATACATCGATCAATAGAAAAGGAAAGAACTACAAAAGTAAAGTGGAACTATCAAAGAATAGACTTCGACTCCTTCTTCTGCTCCGTCTACAAGACACTCCTGTTGAGAATCTTCTGGCTCCTGTTGAACCTGTTCTTCCTCTAAGTCTGACGTACAACAGAGAAAACAGGTGTACGTCAGGTGCATGGCGCACGATAAGATCCCACGAAAGAAAATAGAACGAACGGAAATCCAATGCGAAAAACGATACGATAACAGAAACAACAAAAGAACGTACAACTAAAATTCACAAATCAACATGAAAACACTACTAAGTCATGATAACATAAAGCATCCAGAATCGATCAGGTAACGAGATCATGCAGCTAGCGATCAGAAACAATCATACAAGTCATAAGGTCATACAACTAGATGGAATTAATACTTAAAAATCTACAACTCGAGACGTAGTACGTCGAGCGAAATAATCCAAACAAGGAAACCCTCATGTATATACCATATGTCTCAAATTGTAGATAATTAAATATTAATCCCGATCTATGTATGAAAAGAAACACAACTGGACTACATTTCACAAGAAATCATACCTAGCCAAGAAACGAGGTTATGTAACTAGCCATCCTATAACAGGTCACTGGTTCACATCTCACACAGAGT
>BQKN01063639.1:0-10052 GCA_022839385.1 Asparagus kiusianus
CCCCCCTCTAGTGTTCTAGTGTATCTATTTCAGATCCTACATTTGGTATCAGAGCAAGGTGAAAGATGGCATCATCAAATACATCACAATTCAAGGAAGGTCACTCTACAAATCGTCCTCCATTGTTCGATGGTTTGAACTACAACTATTGGAAGTGCCGAATGAAGATTTACCTTCAATCAATTGGCTACGAACTTTGGAACGTCGTGGAAACAAAATATGAGAAGCCAACAACTCCTTTCACGGAATGGACTACATCTCAAAGGAACAATGCAAATTTGGATTCTAAAGCAATGAATGCCTTATTTTGTGCACTTGACAAGAATGAGTTCAATAGGGTGTCAACGGCCACATCCGCATATGATATTTGGCACACACTCGAGGTAACACATGAAGGTACAAATAAAGTTAAAGAATCTAAAATTTCTGTTCTTGTGCACAGATTTGAATTATTCAAGATGAAGGAAAATGAGACTATTGGAGAAATGTTCACAAGATTCACCGACATCACAAATTCTCTTATTGGTCTTGGAAAAACATATACTCAAGTGGAGATGGTAAGAAAGATACTTCGTTCACTAACTCCACAATGGGAAAAGAAAGTAACAGCAATTGAAGAAGCCAATGATTTGTCAACTCTTACAGTTGAAAATCTTATTGGTAATCTTATGGTATATGAACTACAACTTGAAGATAGGAAGAATAATGAAGAATCTAAGAACAAGAAAGTTCTTGCATTCAATACTACTTCCGATAAAGAAGATTCAGATGATGATAATGAAGAAATGGGCATGTTTGCACGAAAATTTCGAAAATTCATAAAAAAGGTAATTTTAAATTTAAGAATTCAAATTCAACTAACCCTCTTTGTTTTAAGTGTAATAAACCAGGGCATATGAAGAAAGATTGTCAACTGTTGAAGAATAAGCAAAAATCAAGTTATTTCAACAACTTCAACAATATACAAAATAACAAGAAAAGGAAAGCAATGGCAGTCACTTTGGATGATAGTGATGAGTCATCCTCAGATGAAGATATTGAAGAAAAGGAAAGTGCACACATGTGCTTCATGGCATATGATGAAGTAAGTGAAAATGAAGAACTTTTAGATGCATTTAATGAATTATATGAAACTTTTGTTAGATTAAAAACTTCACATAACTTTCTTAAAGGTGAAAATAAAAGATTACTTGAAGAAATTTCTGATTTAAATTCTTCTACTTTTTCCAATTCTCAAATAATTGTTTTGAAAGAAGAAAATTTTTCCTTACTTAAAGAAAATGAATGCTTGTCTAATGAAAATAAATATTTAAAATCAGAATGTAATGATTTAAATATTCGTATTAACAAGTTAGAAAAAGATATTTCTTCTTTTAAATCAAGATATGAAGATATATGTCTAAATGTAAGCAAATTTAATAAAGGTAAAGAAAATCTCAATAATATTCTTTCATTTCAAAGAGAATCACAAAAGACAAAAGGATTAGGTTTTCAATTTAATAAAAATAAATCAAAGAATACAATTTTTGTAAAACCTACTCATGTCTTGTATGATTATAAAACTGAAAACATGTACAAAAAGAAATCAAAATTTTTTTCTATATGGGTTCCAAAAGAATTATCTTCTTTACATAAGAATTTCTATATTTCTGATTTTATTAAAGATATTTGTTTATCACCTAATTATTTAGGCAAATCAAACTCTTCATGGGTTTGGTTTCCTAAAGGCTAATTCTAAGGACCCAACAGAGTATGGGTACCAAAATGTAAATGTTTATTATTTCAGGTACCCAAGAAAGATAGGTGGATTTTGGATAGTGGTTGCTCCAAACATATGACTGGAAACATACAATTGTTGTCATCTTTTCAAAATAAGGATGGTGGTACCGTTACTTTTGGAGATAACAACAAAGGAAAAGTCATCGGTATTGGATCTGTCGGTAATCCAAACAAACCTATCATTGATAATGTTTTATTAGTTAATGGTCTTAAACATAACTTACTAAGTATTAGTCAACTATGTGATAAAGGTTTTAAAATTGTTTTTGAAAAAGAATCATGCTTAATTTATGATATTGATTTAATAACAATTATTTTTAAAGGTTATAGAAAGAATAACATATATGTGTTATCTATGAATAATATTTCAAATGAACATTGTCTTATTGCATCATCTAATGATTCTATTTTATGGCATAAACGTTTTGGACATGTTAATTTTAAACATATGTCTAAGATTTCTAAAAATGATTCAGTAAATGGTTTGCCTAAGATGTCATTTAAAAATAATTTTTGTGATGCTTGTCAACAAGAAAAAATGCACAAATCTTCTTTTAAATCTAAAAATATAATATCTACAAATAGACCATTAGAATTAATTCATATAGATCTTTTTGGCCCATCAAGAGTTGCATCTTTAAATGGAAGTAGATATGCATTTGTTCTTGTTGATGATTTTTCTAGATTTACATGGGTAATTTTTCTTAAAAATAAAAATGATGCTTTTAATGAATTTTCAATATTTTGCAAAAGAATTCAAAATCAAAAATCTACCTCTATTATCTCTATTCGTAGTGATCATGGAGGTGAATTTGAAAATGAACTATTTGCAAATTATTGTGACAAACATGGTATATCACATACCTTTTCTTTTCCTCGCGCTGCTCCACAAAACGGAGTTGTAGAAAGGAAAAATAGAACTTTACAAGAATGTGCTAAAACCATGTTATGTGATAGTAATTTACCTAAGTATTTTTGGGCAGAAGCTGTATTAACAGCTTGTTATGTTTTAAATAGAGTTTTATTAAGACCTTTTTTAAAGAAAACTTCTTATGAATTATTTTATAACAAAATTCCTAAAGTATCTTACTTTAAAGTTTTTGGTTGTAAATGTTTTATTTTAAACACAAAAGATAACTTAGATAAATTTGATTCTAAATCTGATGAAGGAATTTTTGTTGGATATTCTAATCATAGTAAAGCATATAGAATATATAACAAAAGAACACTAGTTATTGAAGAATCTTTACATGTTTCTTTTGATGAAAATTTTTCAAAAACACCTACAATTCTAAATAATGATGATGATGTAATTGATACTATACATGATACTCCTATGATAGATATTACAAAAGATGATAATCTACAAAATGATTTACCTAAAGATTTTGTAGAAGTTAAAAATCATCCACATGATTTAGTTATAGGAAATATTTCTGACAAAGTAACTACTAGATCACATTTTAATTTAATTGCTCATAATACTTTTAACTCAACTATTGAACCTAAAAATATAAAAGAAGCACTTCTTGATGATTCATGGATAATTGCTATGCAAGATGAACTTAATCAATTTACAAGAAACAATGTTTGGGATCTTATACCTAGACCTCAAAATAAATCTATTATTGGAACAAAATGAATTTTTAGAAACAAATTAGATGAATTTGGTCAAGTTGTTAGAAACAAAGCTAGATTAGTTGCACAAGGTTATAAACAAGAAGAAGGAATTGATTATGATGAAACTTATGCACCTGTTGCACGATTAGAATCAATTAGAATTTTACTTGCATTTGCATGTTTTATGAATTTTAAATTATATCAAATGGATGTTAAAAGTGCTTTTCTAAATGGTTTTATAAATGAAGAAGTTTTTGTAGAACAACCTCCAGGTTTTGAACATGAAAGTTTTCCAAATCATGTTTTTAAACTTAAGAAAGCTTTATATGGTCTTAAACAAGCACCTCGTGCTTGGTATGATAGATTAAAGAAGTTTCTTTTAACTTCAGGTTTTGAAATTGGAAAAGTAGATTCAACTTTATTTATTAAGAAAATAAACTGTAAGACCCCGTTGATTTTGGCAACTTATAAGTGTGAATATGAGTGAATAAAGATATTTAATATATATTATAAATATCTTTGTTGCATGGTCATGCATGGAAAATGATATTTGAGTATGAGCATGTGTATATGCCTCAGGTATGAGGATGAGTTGCAAGTTTGCAAATCGTGTGCAAAAGATATCGAAGTATGCAGATTTTTGTTCATGAGTCGACTCATAACATGTCATGAGTCGACTGATCAGGTTGAGTCGACTTGCGCCTGTCATAAGTCGACTCATGAAATCGAGTCCTGTTTTAATTTTCTTCTGCTGAGTCGACTCATAAAAATTATGAGTCGACCCATGACCATGAGTCGACCCATCATAAGTCATGAGTCGACTCATCGAGTTTTTCTGACCTTTTTCAGTTCGGGTTTGTGGGTTTCGGGTCGGGTTTCTTTGGCTCTTATATATTGTTTTACACCCGAAAACACCCATTTTCTGAAGAGAACTCCCCAGAAACCCTAGCCTCTCCCTTCTCTCTCTAACCCTAGGTGTTCTTGGTGATTTTTGGGGGCATTTCAAAGGGGATTTCAGCGTTTCTTTTGGATTTCAACAAAGGGGATAGTCTTCCACCACATCTAAGGCGAGTGACATCTCGCCAAACTCCTCTCCCTTGTTTTTATGTTTTCATAAATGTTTTTTTTACGAATTTTGTTGAGCCTAAGATGTATTTTCGAATATAAAATGATGTTCTTACTAGTGAAAGTTCAAGATCACGTGTTTCAGATTTTTAAAACTTCCACCAACAAGTTTTGATGAAAACCCAGATCTGGAATTTTGTTTAAAGAATAAAAACATGAGTTTTTATATTAATTTGGTGTTGTCCTTCATGTTTAGGGATTTAAATGTTAGTGTTAACATGCAAGTATTTGTTTCATGTGCAATATATGTTTTCTCACTGTGTAATAGTCTAAAAATGAAGGCTAGATGTATATATACTTGATAAGAATGAGATGTGGGACGAGTAGAACAAGTTCAGTTCATAAAAATACAGATTTCAGCTCGTGAGTCGACTCACGACTCATCATGAGTCGACTCATCATGTCGAGTCGACTCATGACTAATCATGAGTCGACTCACAAAGTCGTTTCCTGTTGTCTTTTATCTTCTGCTGAGTCGACTCGTCAGTATACGAGTCGACCCATGAGGCATGAGTCGACTCATAAGAGTGCATGAGTCGACTCATCCGAGTTTTCCCTATTTTCTTTGTGTTTCTGTTTAATCACATGCTGTATACACACATATAGATTGAACTCATATGTTATACATGTAAGATGACTCTTCCTGATACAAAGTTTAGAACTGTATAGCAAGGCGTATAAGAGTTGAATGGACACTCTATTACTAGTGGTAACTTCATAGTTCACGTAAAGTCCTCGTGTTGGACTATAAGCGACTAAAGTCCTCGTGTTGGACTATAAGCGACTAAAGTCCTCGTGTTGGACTATAAGCGACTAAAGTCCTCGTGTTGGACTATAAGCGATTAAAGACCCCGTGTTGGGCAATTTTTGCTGGACCTTGAGCATAATACACATTTGGGTATTTGAGTATGACATTTTTATGTAGTTGGACATGATAGTGGCATGAGCTGTGCATAACACTTATTTCAACTACGAGATTTTGACATAGATATGTTTATTGTTAGAAATGGGATTGTTATCTTTTCTTTATTGTTCATGTATTAGACTCCGGGCTTGGTGTTTAGGGATCTACAATTTGAGATACAAGGTATATACATGAGGGTTTCCTTGTTTGGATTATTTCGCTCGAAGTACCTATGCTCGTGTTGTATTTCCCTAAATACTAAGACCCATATCTGTTTGTATAATGATTTAATGCTATTATACATTACTGTATTTTCTTATACAACGAGCCCTATCCCTTGGGGTTGGTTGTGATGTTGCTCGCTAGCGCTTTGACGCTCGTTGTCCCTCCCCCTTTCACGTCATGAGCCAGGAGCACGGAGAGTCGCAGGTGGTTAGCGGACTACTTTAGTGTCCAGCTTTTAATATTATCTATGTATTATTTTCTTTGAGCTCCACTGTAGTGTTGTCAGACATTTGAGAGTTTATTCTAGAAGTTGTAAAGGCTGTGTCGCCTTATTTCCTTTACTCAGACTCACTGTATTTGAGACTTGTAAGAACTCCAGTTTATTTCATTTCAGACCTTGACTATGTTCTTCAGTTTATTTCGTTGATGAGATGTATTATGTTCTATCATTTCATCCAGTATTGTTGATTCACTTTTTACTTGCTTTGTACTTACACCTATTGTTGATTCCACTAGAGAGATAGTGATTGTGATGGTGAAACGTGTTATCGCACGGTGTGGTGCATGGCAGGTTTGACATCCATGGTTTCACCTCGGACTGCAGCCGTGTGTGAACCCAGGGGCGTCACATAAACAAAGATATTTTACTAATTCAAATTTATGTAGATGATATTATTTTTGGTTCTACTAACAACAATCTTTGTCAAGAATTTGCTAAGAATATGCAGGATGAATTTGAAATGAGTCACATGGGTGAACTGAATTTCTTCCTTGGACTACAAATTAAACAATTAAAAGAAGGAATATTCATCAATCAAAGCAAGTATGCAAAAGATTTACTCAAACGATTTGGGTTGGAGAATTCATCAAGCAAACCAACTCCAATGAGCACTACTACATCTCTTGACAAAGATGAAAATGGTAAGAATGTTGATCAAAAATTCTATCGAGGTATGATTGGATCACTTCTTTACATTACTGCAAGTAGACCTGATATAATGTTTAGTGTATGTTTATGTGCAAGATTTTAATCTAATCCTAAAGAATCTCATCTTAAAGCAGTAAAAAGAATTTTTAGATATATTAAAGATACTACAAATTATGGTTTATTTTATCCTAAACATAGTTCTTTTGATTTAATATCATATAGTGATGCTGATTTTGCTGGATGTAAATCTGATAGAAAAAGTACAAGTGGAACATGTCATTTCTTAGGACATTCACTTGTATCTTGGTTTAGTAAAAAGCAAAATTCAGTGTCTTTATCAACAACTGAAGCTGAATATATTGCTGCAAGCCTTGCATGTGCACAAATATTATGGATGAAACAAACTCTAACTGATTATGGCATAAATTGTCCCATATCATCTATTATGTGTGACAATTCTAGTGCAATTAATTTATCCAAAAATCCTATTCAACACTCACGTACAAAACATATTGACATTAGACATCATTTTTTACGTGATCATGTACTTAAAGGTGACATATCATTAGAATTTATACCTATAGATAAACAAATTGCAGATATATTAACAAAACCCCTAAAAGAAGATATTTATGTTAAATTAAGAAGGGAATTAGGTATATGTTCTTTTGAAGATTTAAATTAATTTTAAAAAAATAAACAAATATATATTTATACTATATTTAGTCGACTAATTTGTCTTATAGTCGACTACATGCACAAGCAATACATATATTTTTTTTCTGAAAATTACAGTGTAGTCGACTACTTACCTTTATAGTCGACTACTCAATGTAAAATCCTAAAAATAATCTTTTTGTTGATTACAGTGTAGTCGACTATTTCACATATTGGTCGACTACTCTGAGTTCAAATCTTAAAATTAACTTTCTGTCGATTACAGTGTAGTCGACTACTTTGACTATTAGTCGACTACTAATTCTGAACCTTCAGTTTTTTTAAGAAAAATGGATATTTTCTGTTTTTAACCCAAAATCCAATAACCATACCCGTTTCACTTAAGTAAAATCTATCTCAACCATTCATTTTTTTCCTTCAATCAATCCTAACCATACATTTAAGATCAAATCTCAACCCTACACTTAATTAACAATCAAATCTAAACCATACATAATGTTTTATTCTTTAAAGAAAATGTAAAATACAAAAACCTCTCTCTCTAACTTCCCCCAAAACCGAAACCCCATCTTCCACTGCAGTTTCATCGTTTCCAGGTTAGGGCATCCTCTCTTTTCTCATTTTTTCTTCAAATCTCTCAAAATTGTCAAGTCTGTCAAGCATCCAGGTTATATAGTCGACTAATCCAGGCTATAGTCGACTATTCTAGGGTTTCTACAGTTTAGGGTATTATTCTAAACTTGCTCTTTTACTCTTTTGTTATTGATCTAGTTCATCATGTCTAGATCTAAGAAGGCCAAGCAAACTCATAGTTCTGTTAATGATGAAATCATTGTTTATTTAAGAAGTCCTGAATTATTGGAAGAATTTAATAGACTATCATCTTTGGAAATTCTTCCAGGACGATTTGTAAAGTTCGATGATTTCATTCCATGGAACTTTAATTCTTATTTTGAAAATGTGGGCTTGCTTGAATTATTTTCTGCTGAAAATAGGAAACCATCATACTCATTTCTTGTGCAACTGTTCTATACCAATATAGAACGTGTGGGTACAATTGGTGGTTCTGAAAAAATTAAAACCCTTGTTAAAGGAATGAAGATTGAATTAACTATTAAAACAATTGGTAAAATATTCAATATTCCTTATCAAGGAGTTTCTCTTAGCTCTGTTAGGATGAATGATTCAGATTTGTTATCCAATCACATATTTCTTCCTGGACATGGAAAACCTTTGAATAATTCTAACAAACTTCGTCCAATTCCTAGGTTTATTGCTCGTATTCTAGCCTATAACTTGTTTCCAAAAACTGGAAGTTTTCATTTCATTTCCCTAGAATTAGCAAAAGCTATATATGCTATTATGGGAAATATTCAAGTTAATTGGGCTGAGTTTTATTTTGATAATTTTCTGACAATTCCTAGAGGATTTCTTCCTTATGGTGCATTCTTGACTAAGATCTTTGACAAATACCATGTTGATCTCAAATCTGAAAAATCTGTTGTCCGTTCAATTGAATTTTTTGATTCAAATGCCCTAACAAGGATGAAATTGACAAATTTTGAAATACAAGATCAAAATCCTCAAAATGAACCTGTTCAAAATGAACCTGAACTTCAACAAGAAGATATTCCTCAATCTTCAACTCAAGCAGGAGCTTCTTCAAGTCAACCACCACCATTTCCTAAAGAACCATCTTGTTTTTCAGACGTGCAATACAACACTTTAAGTGCACGTATTCTAGAACTTGAAACTGGTCAAAGAGCTCTCTATGCACAAAACTCTTACATCATTAGTAATCAAGAAGACTTAATCAAGAAGTTTGAAGACTTGGACTCAAAGCTCAATATATATTTTCAAGGACAGCAACCTCCTCCAGCACCTTAAGATGTTTTAATGCTTAATGTCAAAACAATTATGTTATTATGTTTAAGTTTCTAAAACTATGTGGTTGTGTTTTATTAGAACTTATGTAATATGTTTCTTATTTTGCTACTATGACACTTATATTAGTTGTGTGTGTTTTATTATTATTGATGATAATGTTTGGTTAGATAATACATGTGCTATATATCTTAAACAGATCATGGTGATGAACATTGTGGAACTTTTGATCTTTATGGCAAGTCTTTGCCTACCTATTTGGATGGGTGAAGTTATGGATTATGTTCATAACCTAGATGATTTGTTTGAAGTTTTAGCTCATGTAGAAGAAATTATGTTATGTTTAGCTTCCTCTTTTTGTTGATAACAAAGGGGGAGATTGCGTATTTATGTTACGTAATTGTATTGCAATAGACTTATTTTGCATATATGCAGGGGGAGTAAGTATTATATGCAGGGGGAGTATTTCATTATGTTTTTAACCTGTTTTTTAAAATACATACCTTGACATAAATTATTTGTTATCATCAAAAAGGGGGAGAATGTTTAATATCATATCTCCATGATAGTGTTTTGATGATAACAATTTATACAATGTGTATGCACTAACTCTTATATGCAGATTTGAATATCAGAATATGTGGAAAGTGCATGTTGACTTCAAGGCATTTTTGAAGTGAAGAAAATGAAGAACAAAAGAGTTAATGTATTTTACATTTTCTTTACTTAGAATATTTGTACAAGCCTTGAACACACACACGCACACACACAATTTTAGAACACACTAACACAGGCTTAGTGTGTTGGTTAACTATAGAAATCCCCTATGTTAACCATTATAATAATAGTTAAAACTTAATTGTAAAAACTCTCTATATCTGAATTATTACTCTTAATAGTCGACTAATT
>BQKN01063642.1:0-19395 GCA_022839385.1 Asparagus kiusianus
ATATATATATAAAATTGAAAAGTGAATACTGTCACATTGACATTTTACCTTTTTTTTTACTCTCGTCAAAATTTTGAAAAAATTAATAGAAAATAACCAATGAGAAGAGAGATTATTATTCCATTATTTTTCTTATCATTTCACCAATGACTTGACAGTTGACACCCTAACCAAACAATACATAGAGAAAGTAAGCACCAAATCATCTTCAAAGTTCAAGTAAGCACCAAATCATCTTCTAAGTTCCTCAACTTTACAACCTTTTCATTTTCCTCGTCAATCTAAACAATCAAATAATAAGAGATCAACAAAGCGCTCTCTCTCAATTCACGGACAACTTTTGAATAACAAGCGACCATAATCCATGAGTTGCTAGCTAGCAAACTCACTTTGGATAAGAGCTAGGATTTAAGGTCAAAAGGTAAGTTCGAGTTTACCAAGGACATTCACTTTAGCTCTTTCGACTCCTTGGCCAGAATATTCAGAGATGAAGTAAACCAAGATCCAAAAGGCTGTTTATTTTAGGTAAATTCATTCCCGAAGTTAACAGGATGAAAGAGAGAGCAGTCCAAAACAAGTAGAAATGTCTATGTTAATGCAGCTCGTTGGAAGGACCACAGACGATATCACTGTATCGCCCCCCATGTGACTCTCTGGCTCAAAAAGGACAACGAAGACAACTAGTCCAACCTCATGCATGCATAGAGAGTATAGCAGTATGATGGAGGTGTATGTAACCACCCCTCCACGTCACTCATACTTTTAACTTATTGCACGTAGACCCCCTGCGGTATCACGCTCTGAACTTACTATATCTATACTTTAATTTTGGTAGATAGCTATCCTTGATGGATTTTTTTTTTTTCTCTTTTACCCTCCATAGACTCACTGATTTCAACATCGGGAAGCAATTTTTTATTTTTTTTACCTTCGACAAGACGCTCGGCTGGACTTACTAATTTCAAGTCGAAAGTAATAGCTTAGCCAAGGTAAAAGAGAATAAAATTCATGGGTAAATTAAATTCTGACAACAACGATATTAATACTAAATCATCAAAAAAGATGGAAAGATTAGAAAATGCACAAATATGAAACTAAAGGTGTTCTTTTGTTCTAGAGCTTTGTTTCTTCTCTCTTTATAGATGTCATAAACTTCTACATTGGATATAAGGAAGGAAGAGAAAAAAAAGGAGGAGGAAAATAAAGGGGTAAAATAAAAGAAAGGGGAGGTTAACAACAAACGAGAGAGTAAGAGGAAGGAGAGAGCTACTACAATACAAATCAGTGACATTAAGAAGAAGACAGCATTGTGTATGGGGGTTACAACTCGAACTTTGTCCTCTCCCTAACTTGTTGTGTGCTGTCCTTATCAAACTTCCAAAGAGCTATCCTTTCCTGAAATCAGTCTGCAATCCTTTGCCTTGTTCTCCTGTTTCTGTATTAATACGCCGTATTCGAAAATGTTAACATGTATTTTTTTTTTTTTTTTGCTAGTAGTAGTACCCTTCTCTCTACTGCTGACTTCGGCCCTACTAAAAAAAAAGACTTCAAGCTGTATTCATTCCCTCATACATGCATTTTCATGGAAATGATTCTTTCCCCTTTTCCCCTTTCATCATCATCACCATCATCCCACTTCCTCTTTGTCCTCCATGATCTTTTATATTGGCTGATGGCAGGCAGTAAAGAGCCTCTCTATTGCTTACATTCTTCTTTTTATAAAAGCTATGAAAAAGGTAAAAATAAAGTAAAAAAAAAAGAGAGAGAGAGCTATATATAACCTTAATCTCTCCCCTTTTTCCCTGTCAAAATAATGATGAACACACAACAGTTAGTTGTAATTTAAAATATAAAGCATGTCATTGGACTGAAAAAAATAATTAGTTAAAAAGTGCAAGCTTTCATACTCTGCAAACTTCCACCAAGTCTTCACAAGCCAACTGCTCCATGCCCAGATGAGAACCTGACAGCATAATTAACATTCGAAGTTAAGCTTAATTACCTACCTGAGTTCAAAATTATTAGGTTAAGTGACCAACTGGGTACCTGGGGATTTGGAAGAAGCAAGATTTGAAGGAGGCCATGTTCTCAAGAGGAGATGAAGGAGGAAGGAGAGTTGAAGCTATGCCATTGTTAATGAGAGAGCTCTCCTCATTGCTCAGAGAGAATGCATCATTCACAAATGAGGATTTGGTTGGTGAAGCAAATGGGCTATCAGGCAAATTATGCTCAGCACTGAAATCAAAAAGGCGGGGGGAAAATTTAGAACCCCATTAATTCACTACAAACTATTACCCTTTTCCTCCCTCGGTACAAAGAGGTCAAATTAAAAGCACAAAATTCAAACTTTGGATCACCTTTCTTGGTAACTGATATCTTCATTGGGGGTTGGTTCATTAGCAGAAGCATGCTCCTCAGTGTTGACTACAGTCTGCAGCTTCTCAGTGCCAGAAACTGAGCTAAGGCTCAGGCTCTTATCTATAAACAGTAATGGAGATCGCAGAGGACTGCATTAATGACTCTCTCCCTCTCTTTAGAAAATTAAATAGACTGCAATCAATGTATACCAGCAACTACTAACCTTCAGTTGGGAGTAATGCCTCATCCTGGCTCCCATTGCTGCTGCTTCTTCCATTATCAGAGAAAACTCCATTACTGAAAGTGGTTGAATTTGGGGTTGCCAATGGAGAGAGAATTGGGGCAGTTGGTGAACCCAAGCTTCGATTTTTAATGTCGAGAAGCTGCAGACCCATGAACCTTCTCCCTTGCATCTCAATGGCTTGCTGTAGCTCTGCTGCTGCTTGCTGCTCCTCTAACTTCCTCCTCAAAAGCATTTCTTGATTGTTACCATTATACAACATCCTTGCATTTGCTACTTACACAAAAAATATAAACCTGTTAAAACTAAAATCAAGTAAATAGAAACACGCAAATTTGAGAAATAAATCTTACCCAGTTGCTGCAAATCAAATGGGTCTCTAGAATCCAACCCAGTAGGAGAATTGCACCCAGAAAAATCGAATCTTTCAGGCTGTAGTTGCTTCCTGCAAGAGATTTTTACATCACAAAGTTCAATTTTTTTTAACGGATTGAGACAATGGGTGATGTTAAACAAAGAGGGGAGGGGGGAAACATGGAGATCACCTATACTTATCAGGGACTTTGCCCTTCTCCTTGTAAGGCTTAACAAGAACTCTAGCATCACAAACAAAGTGAGGATTGCCTTTAGCCAAGATGAGCTTCACAGTCTCAGGGTACACAAAGGTAACAAACCCAAACATTCTCTTTTGCTGATAAGGGATCCTCACATCTTGAACTGGCCCATAAATACTAATTACACACACCCAAAAAAAACATAAATAATCACCAAAAATGAAGCAAAAATTCAATTTCAAACCCCAAAAATCACAAACCTGAAGTAATTAGAGACATCCTCTTCTCTAAAAGTACTATCAGCAGGAAAAGTCAAATAAATTTGCCTCGAACCAGGATTCACCATTCCAGCATAATCTCTCTCAATCCTCGGCCGACCCATAAACTTGTGATTCTCGTTCTCAAGCATCATCGCCGCCGCCGCCGCCGCCGCCGCCGCCCTAAAATCCAAAACAAATCAACAAAAAATACTTATGCGTCTAATAAAAACAAGAAAACAAAAAGTGGGTAAGTTTCAATTTTACCTCTGGCTTTCATTTTGCTGAAGCATAAAGTTGAAGCACTTGGCCGACGAGGAGCTCGTCGGAGAGTACGGAAAGGCCGCCGCCGCCGCCGCTGCAGATGCTGCGAGGCGCTGACTTTTGGACCTCATCAGCATTATCTCTTGGCACTGCTGCTCCGCCGCCGCCGACGCAGCGGCCGCCGACATATCATCAGCGGGCCCATGCAAAAAGCTGCAACTGCTCCCATTCTTACAAAACCCTCGATTAAAATACAAGCAGGGTTTCCACCCAAACCCTTGGTCGTAATACAAAGACTCCGGTGTCGCCGCCGCCGCCGCCGCCGCCTGAAGCAAGAGCTCGTCGTCGTCGAGGGGTTGTTGGGCCCATGAAGATGGGTTGTTTGGGCCCAAGCCCAGTTCTTTACGGGCTTTAAGGATGAGAGAATGAAGTAGGGTTTCGGGTCCAAAAGCTAATCGGATCATCTCTTTGTCGCCGTGATCTTGGATGAGGAGGAGACCCATGATTTTGGCGGCGTTCTCCGGGTCGAGAGCTTGGATTCGAGAGAAAACGATGCGGGTTGCTTCGTAAGCGTCCATTGTTGACGAAGCTTGAACAAGTTTGCGGCCTCTTTGTGTTTTGATTTAAAGGCTGAGGGGAGAGATAGAGGAAAGGGAGAAATTAATTCATGTTTCTTTTTTCTTTCTCTTTTTTTGCGCTTTGTGAAAAAGAAAAGTTTGGTTTTATTACCTCTGGTTTTCCTCGTCTAATTAGGAGTTGCGGCCCATGGCAGGGCTTCGTTTAGAACGCTATACCGGGAGATGTTGCGGTCGATGTGGGACTAAAAATTTGCTATGCTTGCTGCGGATGGGATCTTAGATCTGCTCAGCTCTCGAATAGAGTCTCTCCGCTCTCTCCCTACGCCTGAAACCTCGCTCTTTTAACTTCCTCTCTCGAGAATTTGGGTCAAAGAGAGAGACCCTTTTGGGTCTTCAATCAATCTCTTTCTCTCTCTACACAGTGATTATACTATACTATATACTGCTCTGCACACTGTCCAGTGCTTAAATTACCTTTTCTCGAAGACATGAGAGGGGCTGGGGCCCACAATAGGTACGCCCTCTTTCTCTATGTTTTTGTCGTTTTACTGGCTGCCCTGCTTTGCTTTTATTATATATAATTGTTGTTGGTCGCCATTTCACGATGATAATGATATTATATTAAACAAATTAAGAGGGGTTAAAAAAAACTATATTGTACTATTTAGTACTTCACGCATCACAATAATACAGGTTTTTTATTTTTAATTTCATAGACTTGTATGATTTGATCCTGGGCTTCAGTTTGGGTCTAGTGATTGCCGAGGGCGAATTATTGGGTCAATCACTGATATTTCGTTTTCAGGTACTGAGGATGGGCCGCAAGTGGTAAATACTGTTTCTCTCCGTAGCCAACCTGGTCTTGGTGGTATTTCATTGTGCCTCAAAGCTTATGTCTTGGCAAATGATGAAGAATATACTATTATCCAGACTAGTGTGCTGTCCCGTGCAAAACATGACTTTCTATTTTTTTTAAGCACTGCATTTTAGATTTATGTTCCTTTAAGTTTTAATATATTTGATTTAATTATTGTATATTTAAAATTAAAAATCATATATGCTCCTCTATACTTAAAGAAATATCCAAATTTTAATATATTTGATTTAGAAATCATATCTACTCCTCTATACATAAAGAATGATACAAGTTTTAATACATTTGATTTACTTTACTGTTTATAATACAGTAACTGTAGCATGAATAGTAACTTCAAGTATGGAGGAGTGGATTTGATTTACTGTTATGCTACACTAAATTAGTGTAGCACGAACAGTAGCTTTGAGTGTTGATTTACTATTTATGCGATGATATTTACTGTGCGTGTTTACTGTAGAATGAATAGTACTTCCTTTAGAGGAGTAGATGTTATCTATGGGTTATAGAAGAAAATTATTTTAAACTTTTTTAAAATGACATTTTAATCTCTTATCTTCAATTTTTGGTCAGATAATCATCAAATTTTGCTATAACATTCGTGTATCTATATTCACATAGGCATTAAGGTACTTGTTATATATGTTCGGTTAATATAGTTTTTTATGTCCAAATAAACTTTTAAAAAAATATCTGTCACATGACATTTGGGAGGTTCCAATATGACCACACGGTATTAGATTCAAATCTTCACCGGATAAAAGAAGTTAACTTTAAAAAATGAAAGAAATGTTGGATTTAAATCTAATTAAATCTATTTGTGGGCACATATGATTAATTTGTGTATTGCTATCCTTCAAGATAACCCACTAAAGTGATCAAGTTGGGTTAATAGGTATTTAAATATAATCATGGGGTTATATGTACAGATACCAGGTTGTAATTGTGATTTGATGAAGGGCCAAATTGCAAATGTACAACATCTATAAATAAGGGGTTATTGTCCCTAATCTAGGGTTACATTCTCTAATTCTCTTCACCCCCATCTAGAGAGAAATTTGGCTAGAGAAACCCTAAGATTAGAAGATCCAAAACTCATCTCAAGTTTAATCCATGGATTCAGGTATTAGCTTCCGCTATTTTCTTTTGATTCTTGTAAATCTCTTTGAATTAATCATGGCTTTATGGTTTAGATCTCAAGTTTTTATTAGATTTAACAAGTGGTATCAGAGCCACCTTGATTTGTTCTAAGAGATTAAGATTAAAATTAGGGTTTTTGATCTTAATTGTTTTGGATTCAGTTTTTGTCCACGGATGAACATTAACGACTGTTAAAATTTTTTCGGATGAACAATAACGTATTTTTTCGGATGAACAGTAAATAAAAAACGGTGGTGAACAGTAAAAATTTTTAAATTTTTTATTTTTTTTACGATTTTTCTTGAATCTGGATCAAGAAAACTCTTTTTTTCGATTCTGGATCTGTTTTGAAATAAAATCGAGAAATTCTTTTGGATCTATTGTGTTTTGGTCGTTGATCCTGTGCTCCTCGCCGGCGAAGTGTCGCTGGCGGCCTCGCTCTCAACTTCGACGGCGACGGCGACGTTAGGAAACCCTAGAGTTTCGACCTTTGGGTGCGGGAACAATGGCGGCGGCGGTTTCAGATTTAACCCTCTAAGGGTTCGTGCGTGAAAACGTGCGGGAATTAAGGAGGTGGTTACCTCAAATTTTGGCGAAGCTGAAAGCTTCAAACGAACTTCGCGTTCGTTATCAAGTGAGCATCGCGCTCAAATCAAACGAACCTCGCGTTCGTTCTAAGGTGAGCCTCGCGCTTAGTTCTAAGGTGAGCCTCGCGCTCAATTCTAAGGTGAGCCTCGCGCTTAATTTAAACGAACTTCGTGTTCGTTCTAAGGTGAGCTTTGCACTCAGTTCTCAGGTGAGTCTCGCGCTCAATTTAAGTCGAACCTCGCGTTCGTTCTCAGGCGAGCCTCGCGCTCGATTCAAACGAACCTCGCGTTCGTTCTCAAGTTGAATCCTGTGTTCGTTTTCAGTCGAACACCGCGTTCATTTTTTTAAACGAACCTCGCGTTCGTTCTCAAGTTGAACATCACGTTCATTTTCAGACGAACCTCGCGTTCGTGCTTAAGTGAGTCTCGTACTCAATACAGACAAACCTCACGTTTGAAGTCAAGCGAACTTCGTGTTCACTATGGTTAAGCCTCAGCTTCTCATATTAAATTATGGGTCCACTTTGGTATACTTAATTTTCAATTAAGTTATGGGCCCTATTTAAGCTATGGAAATTTAAATTGATTTGGTTTTTAATCAATTATTTAATTCAAATTTTATGATACTAAGGTATTAAGATTGTCTCTCACTCCAATTGATTAATTGAAACAAGAAGTTGCCAAAGTAACCTCTCTTGTGTAGATTGTTCATGAGGAATGTGAGATGTTTGTGTGTATGCTTTCGTGTAAACATTTAATCGGCCCAAAGGAAGGTTAATATTTATTTAGACTGTATACACATCTGCGATGATAAGCGTGTGACAATTATAAGGTTTACATGTGAATAATGAATCGATCCAAAGATAGTTTCATTATTTGACATGAGTTATTGTCAATGTTTGATCATTGCAACAAGGTATCACTTACAAGTTAATATTACTGTCCAAAGACTTGATATTAATGTTGTGCCAGATATCTTGGATGGGATTCGTCATTATTTGAATTTTATTGATTACTAATTATGGTTATTGATGTGAGCATTTTTGTTTTATTTCAGCTAATGCATCTGTTGCAACAATATCTGCTAACATCAACTCAATTCCCATGTTAAATGGGACAAACTTCAAGGTTTGGAAAGAGAACATATTAATTATTCTTGGTTGCATGGATCTAGACCTTACATTAAGAATTGAACAACCCTAACCTCTCAATGCGGATAGCACTCCTGATGCAAAGAAGGAGTATGAGAAGTGGGAGCGTTCAAATCGCATGAGTCTTATGATCATTAAGCGCGGCGTTCCGGAAGCCTTCAGGGGCATAGAATCCAAAGGGATTACTAAGGCTAAAGATTTCCTTGCTAAAATTAAGAAGCGTTTTGCAAAAAACGATAAGGTAGAAACAAGCACGCTCTTAGCTCACTTGATTTCAATGAAGTATAAGGGCAAAGGAAATATCAGGGTGTACATTATGGAAATGTCTCATATTGCTTCTAAGCTTAAGGCACTTAAACTCGATCTTTGTGATGAGTTATTGGTGTATCTGGTTTTGTTGTCTCTTCCTGCACAATTCAATCAGTTTAAGGTCAGTTATAACTGCCAAAAGAAGAAATGGACTCTAAATGAGCTCATTTCATACTGTGTGTAAGAAGAAGATAGGTTGAAGCAAGATAAGACAGAAAGTGCTCATTTGGCCTATGCCTCTAAGGATAAAGGCAAGAAAAGGAAGAATGATAATGAAGCTGCTAAGGGTCCAGTTTAGAAGAAACAACATAAGGATAATCAGGATTGTTTCTTCTGTAATAAGCCTGGACACGTAAAGAATGATTGTACAAAATATCATGCCTGGCGTGCTAATAAAGGTACGTTCCTTACTTTGGTCTGTTCTGAGGTTAATTTAGCTTCAGTACCTAGAAACACTTGGTGGTTAGACTCTGGTGCTACTACTCACATAAGTGTTTCTATGCAGTGTTGCCTGAGCTACCGAAAGCCAAGTGATGCTGAAAGACACATCTTTGTGGGCGACGGACAATCGGTAGATGTGGAAGCAATTGGGCACTTTAGGTTGTTGTTAGGAACTGGTTCTTATTTGGATTTCAAAGATACTTTTGTATTACCGTCTTTTAGACGGAATTTGATTTCAGTTTCTGTATTGGACAAATCAGGTTATTCTTGTTCATTTGGAAACAATCAATTCAGTTTATCTTTTAATTCAAATGTTGTGGGAACTGGTTACTTGAGTACTTATGATAACCTATATTTGCTTAATACAATTGCTTCTTATAATGAATCCTTACATGTGGAATCACATGGTACTAAGCGTAAATTAAATAAGAAAAATTCAGCAACATTATGACATAAGCGCTTGGGTCATATCTCAAAAGGTAGAGTTGAGCGTCTTGTGTCTGATAGCATTTTGGATTCCCTTGATTTTTCGGACTTCGACGTATGTGTTGAATGTATCAAGGGAAAACAGACTAAAGTTAAGAGATTAGGTGCTAACAGATCTTCGGATGTCTTAGGATTGATACATACAGATATTTGTGGGCCATTCCCTACGGAATCCTGGAATGGTCAACAATATTTTATATCATTCATAGACGATTACTCACGTTATGGGTACCTATATCTTATTCATGAAAAATCTAAGTCTCTGGACATGTTCAAAGCCTATAAAGCTGAAGTTGAGAATCAACTCAACAGAAGAATTAAAACCGTTAGATCTGATCGTGGTGATGAGTACTATGGTAGATATGATGGTTCAGGAGAACAACGTCCAGGACCATTTGCTAGATACCTAGAGGAATGTGGTATCGTCCCACAGTACACCATACCGGGTTCACCTAGCATGAATGGTGTAGCTGAAAGACGAAACAGAACTCTTAAGGATATGGTAAGAAGTATGATTGCTCATTCTTCTTTACCAGAGTCACTCTGGGGAGAAGCACTTAAGACAGCAGCTTACATTCTGAATAGAGTACCAAGTAAAGCAGTTGCTAAAACACCTTATGAGCTTTGGACTGATCGAAAGCACAGTTTTAAAGCATTTACATATTTAGGAATGTCCAGCTAAGGCAAGACCTTATAGGCCAAATGAAAAGAAATTAGACTCCAAAACTGTTAGCAGCTACTTTATTGGGTACTCTGAACGCTCTAGAGGCTATAAGTTTTATGATCCCACACTAAGGAATATTTTTGAGACTGGAACAATAACATTCTTTGAGGATGTTGAGTTTGGAGGGAGAAATAAGGTTAGAGACATTAGTTTTGAGGAGGAATTGGCTTCAGATCCAATTCATACAGTTACTTTCGACAATATTCAGGTTTCTATACCTGTTGTTGCTCAAAAAATAAATCTGGAGCCTCAAGATGACAATGTTGAACAACTCCTTGTTTCAGAAGAACAAACTCAACAACATCAAGAACTAGTGCCATTAAGGAGATCCACGAGAGAAAGGAGAAATGCTATTCCGGATGATTATATTGTATTTCCGCAAGAACATAAGGAAAGTAATGGAATGTTGGAAGATGATCCAATCAACTTCTCTCAGGCCATGAAAAGTTCTAACTCTCAACAGTGGATTAATGCCATGAATGAAGAGTACAAGTCTATGCAAGACAATAAGGTTTGGGAACTTATCCCATTACCAGAAGGTGCAAAACCAATTGGTTGTAAATGGATTTTTAAAACCAAGCGGGATGCAAACGGTAATGTGGAAAGGTATAAGACACGTCTTGTGGCTAAAGGCTATACTCAAAAGGAAGGCATTGATTATACAGAGATTTTCTCTCCGGTTTCATCGAAAGACTCTTTCAGAACAATCATGGCACTTGTTGCTCATTATGATCTTGAGTTACATCAGATGGATGTTAAGACTGCATTTCTCAATGGAGACATTGATGAGATGATTTATATGGCGCAATCAGAAAACTGTGTCAGGAGACCCAAAGAATATGGTCTGCAAATTAAGAAAATCTATCTATGGACTCAAGCAAGCTCCGCGTCAATGGTATCATAAGTTTCAACAAATAATTATCTCGTTCGGTTTTGAGATGAACATTGTTGATGACTGTGTATATCACAAGTTCAGTGGGAGTAAGTATATCTTTCTGGTTTTGTATGTCGATGACATATTGCTTGCCACTAATGATATAGGCATGCTGCACGAAACCAAGAGATTTCTATCAAAGAATTTTGAGATGAAAGATCTTGGGGACGCCTCTTTTATATTAGGAATTCAGATACATCGAGATCACTCTCGGGGTATTCTTGGATTATCACAAAAGATCTATATCGATAATGTACTTAAAAGGTTTGGCATGCAAGATTGCAGACCAGGAGATACCCCTGTTGCTAAAGGAGACAAGTTTATTCTCAATCAGTGCCGTAAAGGCAACCTTGAAATTCAGGAAATGCAGAAGATTCATTATGCTTCGGCTGTAGGAAGTCTAATGTATGCTCAGGTATGTACGCGTCCGAATATAGCGTACATTGTTGGGATGTTAGGCAGATACTTAAGCAACCCTGGTATGGATCATTGGATAGCAGTCAAAAGGGTTATGAGGTATCTTCAGAAAACAAAAGATTATATGCTCACATATAGAAAATCAGAATAGCTAGAGGTCATTGGGTACTCTGATTCTGATTTTGCTGGATGCCAAGATAGCAGAAAGTCTACATCAGGCTATATTTATATGTTAGCAGGAGGAGCTATATCATGAAAAAGTGTCAAACAAACACTTGTAACTTTCTTCACTATGGCAGCAGAATTTGTAGCTTGCTATGAGGCATTCAATCAGGGAATATGGCTGCGAAACTTTGTCACGGGACTGCGTATTATGGAAAATATGGAAAGACCACTAAAGTTATATTGTGATAATAAATCTGCAGTAATGTATTCCAATAACAACAGGAGCTCAACTAAGTCAAAACATATTGACATTAACTTCCTGGTTGTGAAAGAAAGGGTACAGAGTGGACAGATATTCATAGAGCACATTAGGACAAACTTCATGATAGCTGATCCTCTTACTAAGGGATTGCCACCCAAGGTCTTTCATGAGCACACTGCTCATATGGGTGTGGTATTATTTAAGGATATCATGATTTAGTGGGAGTTTGTATTTGTGGTGCTCTATGTTTGGTTGTATTGTCTGATCAGAATAAAGTTTTTTTTTCAGTTCAAACACTCTGTTATATTATGTTTGGTTTTGACCTCACTAAAGTAGGACTAGTTGAAAATAGACATATACTGATCACATTGCATGTAATTTTCATGCTGCATATCCATGATTGATCTATGTCGTTTGATTGTATTGGTATATGTGACCATTGATGGGTCGATTCACGATAAATGTGACAAAGGCCGCTTTGATCCTATATTGATATAGTCAATGGACGAGATTGTTCGAAAATACCTTTTCAGTGATAGCAATTTTGAGCTCATAAGGTTATACACAATTTAAGGAATTATATGGTGCCCAAGTGGGAGATGGTTGGATTTAAATCTAATTAAATCTATTTATGGGCACATATGATTAATCTGTGTATTGCTATCCTTCAAGATAACCCACTAAAGTGATCAATCAAGTTGGGTTAATAGGTATTTAAATATAATCATGGGGTTATATGTGCAGATACTAGGTTGTAATTGTGATTTGATAAGGGGCCAAATTGTAAATATACAACATCTATAAATAAGGGGTTATGGTCCCTAATCTAGGGTTACATTCTCTAATTCTCTTCACCCCCATCTAGAGAGAAATTTGGCTAGAGAAACCCTAAGGTTAGAAGATCCAAAACTCATCTCAAGTTTAATTCATGGATTCAGGTATAAGATTCCGCTCTTTTCTTTTGATTCTTGTAAATCTCTTTGAATTAATCATGGCTTTATGGTTTAGATCTCAAGTTTTTATTAGATCTAACAAGAAAGAGACCAATTTGTCAATTTTAAAACTTTTCGGGGCTGCATATCCTACAAGCTTTAGGGGGATTTTTTTTTAATTGACCCACCTAATTGATCATTTGATATATTCATCATTGGCACTCTAAACTTAATTTGATGGATCTATCTATTTCTAACATCAGGTGAACTGAAACGTGCAAATTTCAATATAGGATGAATGTTTTGATCAATTATACATTTAAGTTTCCCTATGTCTGGAGATTCTCAAAACAGTTTAATCCATAAAATGATATCTGTTTAACTTGATATACTAGGCGGATGATTTATTACTAACCATCTTAATTTGTCATATAATTCTTATCTATCTATCTTTGTCTTCCAAGTTAAGTGACTTGCGTTTCAATATCTTTTTAAACTAGCAGTATTGCACATGCAACTGATGTTTTTTTCCCTAAAAATAGGGCAGATTACCCTATCATATATATATATATATATATCAACCAAAACGAGAGCTATAACAAAAGATATCTGATTGTGATTTGGCCAGTGACTCCGAGATGGAGGAGTGAAACCCAATCACCAAAAGATGTCTCTGAGAAAAAATAAAAATAAAACAGAGAATCGAACCCAAAGAAAATAAAGAAAACAACGAACTAGGACCAGACAGCCTCTCGGTCCCCTGGGACCAAAATCTTCAAAACCAAAACCAAAACCAGAACAGTAGCAATGCCACTACCCCTGAGGATCTGGTAGACCAATTCTACCTGAGCTTGACTCGGCAATATCCGGAAGGCCCGAGCTGTGAATGAGCTTGCTCAACTTCATAGCTTTTTTAGAAGAGGAGGCCCATGTCCATAAAAAAGAAAGCGAACAGCCTTGTTGATGATAAGTTGAGGTGATGTAGACAGATTAGAGAAGATGAGGTCATTTCTAGCTTTCCAAAGGACCCAACAAACTGTGGGAAAGCTGAGACTCCAAAGCAGCCGAGCAGAGGCAAGGATCGATGGACTGGTCAGAGCAGATAGCGATGCAATGGTTGATATCGGTGGGAGAGGAAGCAATACAGATTTTTTGTAGCCAGGGGACCCGATTTGCTTAATAAAATTGCACGAGAAGAAAAGGTGGTCTGGGACTCTGGATCATTGCAGAAGGCACAAGAGGGGTCAGCCATCCAACCCTGAGCAGATAATCTATCCTTGGTTTTCAATCTGCTCTGGCTAAGAAGCCAAGTGAACATTTGAACTTTGCTAGGCAAGAGCTTATTCCATACAAGAGCGTTGAACGGAAAACGATGACCTCTATCCGAGATGTGTTTATACATAGATCGCACCGTGAAGGACCTAGAGGCTGAACCTGGCCACGATGGTCTGTCAGCTGAAGAAGAGGGAACATGGTTGGAATCAAGAAGGAGCTGGTTAAGAGCATGCACTTGACCTCTGTCCTGATCAGAAGTAGGTCGCCTGAGGATAGGTCTCCAAGACCATGACCCCCCCCCAATAAACGCCCTTGGGACTCAACTGATACATGATTGGAGAAGGCCAGGAGATAGGCCTTTGGAACTAAGCTAGCAAGGGAGTTATCTCCTATCCATTTGTCTTCCCAAAAGAGAATTCTAGAACATTTACCTAGAACCCATTTGACAGATCCATTGAAGAATTTGTAGCAAGAGGTAACATCCTTCCAAAATTTGGAGCTATGATAAGCAGTGGAGGGTTTGTGCATGTTAGAGTGGTAAATGGACTTGAGGACATGCAACTGACGTTGAAGTCTAATTATTATGATATTTGTGTAAAAATGGTCATTTTAATATGTTGTGTTATAATATATTTGTAAGATTTTTTTATGATATTTATTCATTTAATATGCAATATTTTATTTTGGCTTATTCAAGACTGGTTACGACATATTGATATTGGAATATATTAAAATTCCAATTTTTATTTTTGTTGTATTAATTTACATGGAAAAAAACTTTATGATTTCATATTTATATTATTTATAATATACAATGTAATAGATAATATCATTTTATGGTTTCATATTTATATCATTTTATATTTAATTATCATGCACTATATAATATATTTTAGAAAGTTCTAGAAATAGAAGGAAAAAAATCTTGTGTGAAATGACCAAAATTATCCTTATGCCTTTAGTGAGATGGATGACAACTTTTTCACGTCATTAAGTTTTTAATATAATAGTATAGATTTACATTCTAAAATTTTAGTGGCTTTACATGATTGACACTAAACAAAATCAATTATATTTATATTTTTATATGCAGTGAACTTAATTTGATAATACTAACATTAGAACTTTAGCTATTCCTTTTATCTTCTCTCCTTTTGAAACGGGACATTTGTTTCAATTACTCTCAATATTATAGTTACCTTCCACAACAAACCAACTGATACATTATACGTAAGTTTTTCTTTTCTTTTATTTTTTTTTATAGGAAAGGTCATATATGCTAGGTAATTACCTTTGCATTTGTCCAGGTTGACTCTCTATATTAATTATTTTGCAAGGTACAATACTCTTTATTTTGTTGAAGCGCATTTTTTACGGAGACAACATACATTATTCCCACTGCTAAAAAATTAAGCATCCTAGACGGAAAATTCCGTCTAGGATGCACAGAATTCCGTCTAGGATGCGTATCCTAGACGGAATTCCGTCTAGAATACCCGTCTAGAATGTTTCCGTCTAGGATAAAGTATTCTAGACGGAAATTCCGTCTAGAATACATCCTAGACGGAATATTCTAGACGGAATTTAAAACCGTCTAGAATACATTATAGACGGATTATTCTAGACGGAATTTCCGTCTAGAATAATTTATCCTAGACGGAAAAAATTTCCGTCTAGAATAAGTATTCTAGACGGAAATTTCCGTCTATAATACGTATTCTAGACGGAAATTGATGTTTTTTAATTTTTTTTATTTTTTTATTTTAAAAAATGCATCCTAGACGGAATTTTAGTATCCTAGACGGAATTTCCGTCTAGGATACTTGCTACAGTAGTTTTTTTATTTTTTATTTTTTTTATTTTTTTTGCAGAATCTATTTGGGATGCATGTACACGATGTTGAACAAAAAGAAATTATATTCATATCCAACACAATATAATTATATTCCAATATCAAATCTCATTATATTCAAATAATACATTCACCAAAATACTAGAAAAAAAATTGTTTACAAACTTTTACATCAATTATTTACACGAATTCACATAGGATTTTCCCTTCGCAATCAACTCATCATCATCACCACTCTTCTTATTAAGCCCAAGCCTATTCTTCCTTGCCTCTTCCTCTTCAACATCTTCCTCGCCTTTGTCATAATGATCGCATGTATCTTCGCTTTTCACCTTCTTGGAACGATTCCCTTCAGCCCCACCATCATGCATGCCTTTACCATCAATATTACCATTATATTCAAAGATATATTATCATTCAAAATCAAAGATAAATAAATCTGTGCATTTTTGCCAAGACTTCTCACAACGGCAACTTTTAGGTGCCATGAACCACATGCATTTTTGCCAAGACTTCTCTCTCAAAGGAAGATGAACAATCCGATTATTTAGGTGCTATTTATGTACAACATTCTTTTGCATGCACTTCATGTATATATACAAAAGATATTTGAGAAGAGGATTCAGAATTTTACTCACCTTGGCAAGCTGCAAGCTGCAAGGCATACGAGAAAGTTCGATAGTAGTTAGAGTAACTTTTCTGTATAAGGTTGAAAGAATTTGAGAGCATTCGTAATGAAGAAATAGTGCATACCTCTTTGAAGGACCAACTGTTTGGGTCTCAGACACCGAAGAAGGCAGTTGAGTGTTAGACCGTGCACGTCCACCACGTTTTCTGTTCACACATGCAGATCATATTACTCAAAAATAGTATTTTTTTTGTGAAATTGCACAGCAATAAATTTATGAGCACATACTTAGAAATAAGCAAATACGGTAGGTATGAAGCAGTTATCCTCTTCGTGATTATTTATCCGTTCATATCTGTCATAGATATCGAAAAATATCTCATCTACAGCTCCAAGCAGATCAATTTCAGGTTTAGTTCAACCTCATGGTTGTCAGTCTCAGCTTCAGTTGAAACAAAAGCCATGTATTTTCCTTGCGGGGCTACATTGTGAGCATAAGAGCAGCAGAATACATACCTGTAATATGAAGAAGTCATAAATAAAAAAGTAGTCATTATAAACATTAATAATGGTTTTTCATTTTTTTTATCTGTTGGAAAAATTTACATGTCTGATTTGCGTCCAAGCTGTTTTTGTGGAATAACAATCTGCACCGAGTGTGAATCATTTGTGTCTGGGATTGGATGGCTCATTATGCAAATTGCACGAGATACTCTTCCGACCCTTTGAATCTGTCACAATTGTAAATTTCAATTTCTGTCACAATTGTAAATTTCATTTTACAAGTTTTTCATCAAGCAAAAAATTAACAATGAACTGTTTGTATGTAACATTGTAACTTTGTAACCTTTTTCAAGGTAAATATGAAGGATCACAGACTACTTCTTTGCACTTCTCTCACAAATAACAACATTATCCCCCCCCCCCCCTATTTCAATTTTGAAAGCTGGTCATAGGCTAATATTTTGATGCTAACTAGCTATATTAAAACTATAGAGATGAAAATACATGTATCGAAAGGGGGTTCCAAACAACCAACAAAAACTATTATCATTTTAATATTAGGGGAAAAAACTCACTCATTCATGGCTTTTCCTTTTCTCTTTTTCTTTGATGCTGCAGGTTTATTTTAGACAATGCTATTTGTACACATTAAAAAAAGATTTGCTCTATGAAACTGTCTGCATTAATTCATAAGCATCCGTACAATATCCACATTAGCAAGCATCCCACAAACACCTAAATGATAGGAAAAAATAATCCACATTGCAACGATTTTAGGAAGTGATGAATCCACATCGCATAGTCCATTATCACTGCAATCATATACAGCAGTGCATAATTAACTACAATCATATGATCTACTAAATTTGGCTACAAACTGAAGCAACACAATGCATAATTAACTACTGATTTCACAAATGTATGAATCCCGTGCAAAATCAAATGGATATCACTAATAAAAAGAACTCACTTTAATCGACTGAGAACTCACTTTAATCGACTGAGCTCCGACGATCGCCGGCAAACTTCGTCCCTGAGCATGGAGAGCATCCACGTGTCCAGATGGACGTCAAGGGCGCCGGACCAAGCGCAATAATTTACTCTCGATTCAATAACATCACAATATGAACATTGAAGTAGTTAGAAGTCGCACATCTAGCAGTAAGAGGGGTTTCTATGCAAGAATAGGATTTCAAAGCTATTACCACGACGCTAGAGAAGCGGGGGGTGACGGGCGATACTAGCCTCGAGCCCGGCTTTAACAGCGTCAACGTCGATCGTCTTCGCCGTCCCCATCATCGCTATGATGTTGCAGTTGAAGTGCGGCTGATGGAAGAGCCTCGTGGCCGGGCTTAACGGCTGAACCTCGCCCTCCGTTAACCCCCCGCCGTTGACCCATCCCGCCTCTGATCCTCTCGCTTTCTCCGTGTTAATTGAGAGCGTCCTCTTTCTGCCCTCAGTTCTTTTTAAAGAGGTTTTTTTTGTGAAGGAAAGGTATATGATGGGGGTGAGGTTGAGGAGGGTGAGGGTGAGGAGGGGGAAGCGGTGGAGGGAGGGGTCGGGGGTGAGGTTGAGGAGGGAGAGCGTGAGGAGGGGGAGGCGGTGGAGGGGGGAGTAGGAGTTGAGGATTTAGGGGTGGGGAGGCGCTGAAAATTTCGATTTGGGGGGAAAAGAAAAGGGGGCTGGGGTTTTGAGGAGTTAATTTTTTTTTAAAATTTTCACGTATCCTAGACGGAAATATCCGTCTAGGATACATTCTAGACGGAAATTTCCGTCTAGAATACATGAAAATTTTAAAAAAAATAATAAAAATAAAATAACCGTCTAGGATACTATTATAGACGAAAATTTCCGTCTAGAATGTTTTATTCTAGACGGAATATTCCAGACGGAAATTTTCCGTCTAGTTTAATACATTCTAGACGGAAAAAATTCCGTCTAGAATATTTCGTCTAGAATACGTGGTTTTCTACTAGTGTCCACAAATATTATCGGTCAAAACCTATATTTTTAAATGCGTTGTAACTTGAAATTTTGTAAATGCGTTGTCATATTTAAAGTAATTACCAAAGCCCTAGCGTTGTACTATCGGTCAAAACCTATATTTTTATACAGCATTGTGACGCTCTTTCTAAAGAGTTGTGCTATTTGTCTCGCGTGTGATGCATCACGCGCGAGACAAACAGCGTTTTTGCTTTCTAAATGCCTTCATGGTGAAACTAGCCAAGTCTAAACAGCTAGATAAAAGACTTGGATGTAGCGACAAAAGTCGTTATGATTACAGTTGTATATTATATGCTAACGAATACATAGCGTATAAATATAGCTAACAAGAGCTTTTATATTAAAACCTTCTTAGCTTTTGTATACGTTAATATTTAGGGAAAAATCTCTTTTAACCCAAAGTTTTACTCCCAATTATTTAAAAACCCATCCACTTTACTAAATACCAATAGACCCAC
>BQKN01063643.1:22609-43545 GCA_022839385.1 Asparagus kiusianus
TAATAGAAATAATTAAATATGGTCAAATTTTCAGGTATGATTTCCTTCATGGATATTATTATTGATTTGAAGAGGAAAAACTCATTTTGAGGTCAATTTGAAGGAGGATTAACCAGTATAATCGAAGCAGGCATGCTGCATGCATTTGCATTTCCTTTGATATCTTCCTTTTATAGTTATGACTGCTTGCTAGCAGATCAGTTCTCCTACTTATTTCATCGACAAGCGTGTGGTATAAAATTTAAAGTTGCGTTAGGGCTTTTAGCATGTAAATTCTTAGGTTTCTCCTAAAGTGCCATAGTTCCTAGTTTTACGCTCATTCCATGTAGTTCCTCCCATGTTATGGAAAGCGAGCAGACAATTGGCGAGCTATTCCTACTTTTAAAAGGTCAAAAACTCATGAATAAGTACTTTTTTCTGCAAAATAGTAAGAAAAGAGGTCAAGTTAGAAATAACCATAAAAAGAGTTGTTCTTTTTCATAGAAGATATTTTCTATGCTATAATACCTTTCCTAAACAAAGTGGCATATAATTCGGTTAATTAAAGCATGTCTCAGTCCTTTATTTTCTAACTACTACAGGGTGAAATCCATCACATCATGAATCCTGATCCATACCGTGGGGTATTTGGATCTGATGCTACACGTTATGCGAAAGAATTAGAAGATCATATTGCTTATGGTACTTCTGGCAAAGTTGCAGGATTTATCGCTGAAACTTTTCAGGTATGAGCTCCTGAATTCTAATGAAATTCAAACAATTCTTTTATTTTAAAAACAGTTTCCCAACAATTTTTTCCGAACTTTTTTAGGGAGTTGGAGGTGCTGTTGAACTGGCTCCTGGCTACCTAAAGTTGGTGTATGATATTGTTCGCAAGTCTGACGGTGTTTGCATAGCTGATGAAGTTCAGAGTGGGTTTGGTCGCACCGGAAGTCACTATTGGGGATTTGAGACTCAGGGTGTTGTCCCAGACATAGTCACAATGGCAAAGGTATGCAGATTACATGCATATGTTAAATATTATATCCACGACATACCAAAAATTCAGAAGGCATTTAGCTATTGTTGTTAACTGTGTTTGAATGTCTAGGAGTACATAAAAAGTGAATAAAACAGAAATGGCAAGATAAATAAAGAACGAAACGAGTTATTTTTCTTGATTCTATGACCTGTACCTTTTTGGGGGCTGGAGAGCGAGGGATCTAACAGAAGATAAATACTAAATCATATTTCTGGGTTAATTTCGGATAACCTCCTGTACTATCACCAAACTACTATCACCAAACTGTACTTACTATCCCTATAATTCTATTTTTGCAGATAGACCTCCTGAGTCTATCTGCAGGGGGTCTATCTGCCGCAATAGATTTTTTACTCAAGAGGTTCTATTAACTCTTTTCGGCAACAATGGAACTGCAGGGGTTGTAAGATCAATTTGGTGATAGTGCAGGGGTTCTACCCTTAACCTGTTCGTCATTTTCTTTACTCCTCTTTTGCTTTGATTCAATTCCCATAAAATAGGAAAATTATTCCTTAGATAACCCCCCTCCAAACCAAACGCAGGCTTGCGGTATGTTGATGGTTGATGTTCATACAACAAGGTTGGACAATGCCATTGCATGCCTGAATTTCCACTGCAGTTATTTGATTTTACTGCATATTTCAGGGTATTGGCAATGGTTTACCACTAGGAGCAGTGGTGACAACTCCTGAAATAGCACAAGTGATGTCTCAAAAAATTCAGTTCAATACCTTTGGTGGGAACCCTGTGTGTTCTGCTGGTGGACTTGCAGTGCTCAAGGCTCTTGACAAGGAAAAGCGACAAGGTCATTGTGCTGATGTCGGGTCCCACTTAGTTGAGCGGTTGACAGCACTTCAGCAAAAGCATGAAAGTAATCCTCTTAACTTCTTGATAGTTAATATTGGAGTGATCTTTCAATTTGTTGATACCATTAGGATTAGGATTTCAAAAAATTAGCTGTGCGCTAAAATAACCCATGATTAAGAGTTTGGGTACAAATCACAGTTGTTAAAATTATAGGAAGACCTGTCTACTTAAGAAAGAATAAGCAGTCAAACAATTCATCCACCAATACATCTATGTCAATGAAATTTCCTTTATTAATGACTATTCGCTTTGTCTCAGTCATTGGAGATGTGAGAGGCAGGGGTCTGATGCTAGGAGTAGAGCTTGTGACTGATAGAAAAGAGAAGACTCCTGCCAAGGTAGAGACAGGAGTATTGTTTGAGAAGCTGAAGGGTATGGTTCAACTTAACTCAAAACACTACTACTTGTGTTTTGGAGATAAAATTCACAAACTTCTGCTCTTATTGTAGATCTTGGTGTCCTAGTTGGGAAAGGAGGACTTCATGGAAATGTCTTCAGAATAAAACCACCAATGTGCTTCACAAGAGCAGACGCAGGTTCTCACAGTTATCTCTGCCTATCAATAAAATGATTAGCATATAAAATATCGTCTGAAATGGCTTAATTTTCTGGTGTGTAGATTTCTTAGTCGACGCATTGGATTACGCTATATCAGGGTTGTGAAGTTTCTAAAGAATTCGGGCAGGTAAGAAATCAAGTAGAAGAGCTGTGTGTTGCAGTGGTCCAACTGGGTGGACAAGGAGACGGAGGGGAATTGGATTGAATCACCCCATCTGTAATGAAACATTTGTGTTGATTGGAATAAAAGTTCAGAGAGAGGAATGAAAATTTAGAGAAACTCAGTCAGCTTTGTTACCCTCTTTATACCATTGTGTCGTGCGTCTTATCATCGGATCTGAGACTCGGATGGCATGCCCTAAATTTTGGGGGACACAAGAGAATAAGTTTGGGGTCACCAAACCTAACACTTGGCTCTATGATTGTGAATAGAATGTATTCTTGTCAGAAGTTTATTTTTTTAACTGAACTAGTTGAGGAGTACTTCAAGATCGTTAAATCACAACTCCTTGATAAATAGGAGTGTACACTGTGCATGGTTCGCGGAAAGATCCATCTTAGTTGTGAATTAAAGTGAAGGTCTATGTTTAAGGTATGAGTATGGGTATAGCTTCAAAGAATCTTGGCAAAATGTGTAGTGTGGATACCGTACGAAGATTTCAAGATTCTGTTTGAGCTTCTACCCTGTTAGCAAATATGTCCCCTTTAAGGACAAGGTTACGTGAAAAACTACCACTACATGTTTACGATTTGCAAAAGGACAGTAACGGTGGTAATGGTACCTATTTCTTTACATAATTGTATTTTGTTATTATCATTTTTTCCAACAGCGGTTGCAGAAAGACTATAATTGCAACATCATGGACGTAAATAATCAACAATCAGCAGAGCATTTTGACACTGGTTCTTTAGATAGCGGCTTAAACTTCTTCCAGATAGATATGGCTCTCAACAATCCCTACACAATAATCTATTTCCTTTGAAGAGTTAACAACACAGACAAAAATTGTAGCAGATAATGTCTAAAATCTAGAGAACTGTCATCGCATGATCATGACAAATCACGTCTTATCCTTCCCCCGCAAACTGAATTATACTACATACTATATAACATTATTATGACTGCAAATAGCTGAATCATAAATTACACTTTAAACATAGATAGGGAGCTTCTAAACTATTATACACCCGGCTGAATATGTACACATTTCCCTCCCTTTTACCTAACAAACCTTCAAGAACCTCCATGCATGGCACGTATGATTATACAATTACCCCAGCCACCGAAAAGGAAAATCAGTCAACTTTACAAAACTCTCTTCGGTTTTCTAGATGGGTTCACGAGGGCGAGCAGCCCAAAGGGAGCTCAGAGCACGCAGGCGCTGAAGGTAATCACCCAAGGCAAGGAGTGCACGTGCAGCTTGACGTATTGTTAGGATCCGGTGCATCTGTTGAAGTGCTTGTTGCCTTAGATGGTCTGCCTGTTCCGTAAAAGAATGTTCTTAGATGTCATTGTCGTGTTCATTATTGTTGGAAGTCCCATTAAACATCAAAGGGTTTTCGTTATATTCCCCCCCCCCCCCCCCCCACCCCCCCACCCCACACACACACACACACAAAAACCAAAAAATCTTCATAACTATAAAGTAGACCGCCAAATTCAGTAAGTTGTTTTAAATAAGACCCCAAAATCTATTAAGTTGTTTAAATAAGACCCACAAACCTATTAAGTTGTTTTAAATAAGACCCCAATTTCGAACCTATACAAAGATTTGGGATCTAATTTAGAAATGTATAGAACTGAGGAAATAATATAGAGTTAAACAAAGATTTGGGGGTCTAATATGACAAAAACCCGAACTTCGAAATGTACATGGCAAATTATGAGATTTCCCTAGCTCACATGACTCCAACTCTAAACTCTTTAGTTCTTCTGTCACATAAAGCAATAAAGAGATCCAAGAGACCAGGGATAAGGAAATTGCGACTAAAGAGATTGCAAGATGAAGGGTTATGAAACATTACTTGATTGACAAAGTTTTCGAGGGCGTCTAACTTTTCCATAGCTTGAGTCATCTGACCCATATAGTTTGCCACTCCAGAAGCATCTAAAGGGTCTGTTGCTATCGTTTCAGCAAGGGTTTGCTGAAGTTTATCCAATCCCTGAGAAAGAGCATCTTCAGCTTGTTGAGATGATTGTTGCAGGGTACAAACGGCCATTACTTGCTGCTCAGTTAGAGGGTCCAGTTGAGGGGAGAGAATCTGTAGAACACCAAGAGAAGCAGGTGAGCAAGGATTGCTCAAAGTTCACGCATCTTCCAGATATTATAGATTTTTGGGTTAATTGTGGTAATTCCCTTGTACTATCATCCAATTGCAGATAGAAATCCTATAGTTGTTGCAGATACACCCCCTAAGTAAAATTTATTTGACTCTTTCGCCCTCAGAAGGTCTACTTGTCAAAGGCAAATTATTCTTTCTCTGAGGATAGAAGAGTCAAAAAATTTCATTCAGCGGGGTTTATCTACAGCGGTTTATCCGCAATTGGTACGGAGGGTCTATCTGCAAATAACCCCAGATTCTTCTTAAGATATAAGGAAAAATAATGCGTAAAAGAGAAAACATAGAAGCAGAAGAAATCCTATCATAACAATATGAACAAATACACAAGCAATGTTCGCAGAAGGTTTTCCAAATTGAGAATCATTGTTTACTTGGATCAAGAGCATCTCAAACTGCAATGAAAATGTAGTAGTTAGGTTGCCAATGCATATGGTTTCAGGATGAAGGATTTCAGCATTGACTATATACATATATATACCAAGTAAATTGAGGATTCACACTATAATGTTTTACTAGATGCTCAGAACAAAATAACATGGCTTAAGATACTGTTAAATCATAAATCTAATCAACCCAGTGAAACTTTTCATTTCTAATCACGAGATGCACAAGAGAACTACAAATGGGTCTGTATTGCATCTTGAGCCAAATAAACTCTTAGCAAAAGGCATGTTGTTGTTATCAATTATCATTGTTGTTATAAACTTATAGCCATTCTTGATGACGTTTACAATAACTAACCGTTTGCATTGATACTTCAAAAGAAAGATGGTTGACTATGTAAACTTCCAGAAAATAGGCATTGGGGGATCAACATAACGGCCTACTATGATAACTTTCTCATTGTAATCACAAGATGAACAGAAACATATTGTGATTTTGGCTGTTTTTCATAGCCACCACAAATGTTAAGTAAGTTTTCCACATTCATAATACAAAATTCAGAGGCACCACTATGTAAATTTAACAGTAGGATTACAGAGTATAGCCGTATACACATTATGTACTGGTTACCTCTAAAGTAAGGCATAAAAAGAATCTACAAATTTCCCCCAAATAAAAAACGAGTAAAAAATTAGGAAGCAATTATTTTAACAACCCTAACTCTTGTATGAGTAGAAATTGATGCATACAATCAAATACCAGGCCAAGGAAATAGTTAGATGCTAAATAATGGAAGAAACTACAGAACTAGAGGCAATACAGCTTTATATGTCCCAAAATAAAGCTAAATCACCTTTATGAGCCCAGAAGGTCGAAAGCCTCCAATCCAGAGAAAGAAACGCTCGGCAGATGATTTCCACATGCCAGACATAAGGTAGAAGACATCAGACTTGGCAAGAATTGCTTTTATCCGGAAAAGATTTTCATAGTGTCTCATTCCACTTTCTACAAGCATCCGGAGTTCTATTTCAGATACTCTTGCTTGCAAAGCAGCCCTGAGTTCACGAACATGCCTATTCTGTTCTTCAATCCAATGTCCATATTCCATTTCAAAAGCAGCAATTCCTACAATAACTCACAAGGCTATAGTCAATAACATTATGAGGAAAAAACTCAGTTAGTTGTATTAAGTTTCTCATGAGTCGAATAAGAAAAAAGAATAAAGCCGGATCCTTTTACATATTTGCATTGGATATTTAAGACAATGAATTTTTAAGCGAAATATTAAAATTTCTTGGGGAAGTTGTGCTTTAAGCTCATGTGATTTTTTAGACAATATTTTCCCCCATACCTTTCTCCATTATGTTAGCCCTCTTGAAATCAATGGGTCACCCTCTTAATCCCTTTGTAGAATCAATACATAATCTTTTGCAAAGTATGGAACCCATCCTGTTAAAATACCTTCATATTGTAGAATTTTGATATTTATTACGAAGTGTTCCAGATTGAAAGATTTTATGAAGAGGTTAGAAGGGTGAATCATTGGCTGCAAGCGCCTATAAGAAATGGAGAAAAAGATTTCTGGAAAATCGTGTGGACCTAAAGATGATGTCTAAATTTTCTTAAAACTCCATAGTCATTAGAGAAATTCAGTGTGTCAAGCAGGCATTTTTTTTTCTGTTGTGATCTACTTGTCTCTCCTTGGAGGATGTCAAACCAGAGTCTCCCCTTAGTATTGTATAAACTAATAGAATACTTGGAAGATAAAATATATCATGTTCTAGATTAGCAGGGCTCGCAAAGTAATAATGAGCGGCTAGAATGTGCACTGTTTCATGAGAAGATATTTTCTATCTTTAAAATAACACAGAAATCGGGTTCATGAGTCACCAACATGAAGCTCTAGACGATACTTGAAATAGGAATGGCATACTTATAATCATACAATAGCCAATGCCAAAGCTATAAGATTTCAAAAAGAAATATGGGGGGAAACAGTTCTCTTAGCATTCAAAAAACTAAAGCCTCACAATGCCCAAGTAATGCAAAGTTAGCATAAGATGCTTTAAAGCATTAGGCATAAAAATATAATAAAACTCAAGTAGTAAGCACACCTGAATTAACTGATTGCCCCAGGGTAGAATTTCCTGAATGTCCACCCATGTATAAACCCTGCAACTCAGATTTCATCTTATTAGCTAAAGAGCAGTTAAGAAAATAGAAGGGGGAAATGAAAAAAAGAAAGAAACTAGTGTCAGTACCTGTTGTCTGGCTAGCTCAAGCTCCTGCTCAATCTGAGCCAACTTAATACGACTTGATTCTAGTTGTTGAATGTAAGCCTACAGGGGGAAGTAACAGCTGAATATCTAATTCCATTATTTATTGGTAATACTCATTTAACATTTAGGTTCTTCTGTGTTATGAAGATAAAAATGCTGGTGCCTAGAGTTTTTTTTTTAATTTTATAAATCTACCTTCTTTCTTAGACGACTTTTGCGGGCAGCCTCTCTATTTTGTGCAAGACGTCTTACTACCTGCATAAGTCAATCATTATCCAACAACATTCAGGTAACTTTTCAATTTTTTCCAATCAGAAAAGTACACAAACACTACCATCCAGAGACTCTACCTGAAAAAAAATTTAGGTGCATATGTAGTTCCGTAGCTAAAATATCAGTTCCACAAAATCATTCTTAAATAGTAACCATGTACTAAATACAGAAAGCCTAAAGTTTCAACTAATAAAGAAGTTCAAATACTCCAATCAATTACCACTTTCGATGCATAACTCTAGATTTCTCACATTTTGTGGTCTGCTTAATTACCTTGTCTGAAGGCTTGTTTGCTTCCTGCTCAAATTGCGTTGATGGCCTTAACATTTCATGTAGAGCATCCTCTAACTACAAAAATCATTATGCAATACATTTTATCACTACAAACAAAGATATTATCATCAACAAGGAAGAAAATATATGTAACATATATTTTAAAGCAAGTAGAGAAAAATAAAGCTGAAAATGGCTCACCCTATTGTCAAGTTTGGCCTCTGCCTCTACAACTGTGGATGAGTCGGTATTTTGACTGCTTTCTGGTTTAAAGGAGTCATCCCACATGCTAATTTGATGACTGGTCGCAAACATTTCCATACTCCTACAGGTGTCAAATTGAGTCGGAGATATCATATTTATTTGAACTGCAAGAACGAAGGGAAAATTATTACCCTGCAAAAGCAATTCATGAAGTAATAAATAAGAGAAGAGAAGACAAATCTAGATACGAAATTTTAACACAGTAGGATCATCTGCTTTTGTTTGTTTAATAGTTAGACAGATCACACACTAGGCTAAATCATAAAGTTCTCTCATAAAGAAACTCGGCAAAATAAAAGTTAATGAAGATTCTTAAATAATCGGCCATGTATAACGAATGTGAAATTCTCAGACTCCCTCATCATATTCACTTTTATAGCTGCTACATAATTAGTTTACGCAAACGGTAAAACTATAAAGACTGTAGGAAAGGTAAAACATGAATTTTATCGAGCAGAAGCAAATAATAGTCAGCAGATTAATGCAGTTAACTGGGCTAATAAGCATAAATATACTTGTTGGTTGAGGGTGACGTAATATTAGGGAGTACAAGAAAAATAAACTTCTTCAGGCGAAAAGAAGTAGCTGCATCTGTAGTAAGAGTTACTTGTAATTTGGGAGGTAAAAGGTTAAATATAATAAATTCACACCCTTAGGAAAAGATTTACTGATCAATCACTTAAATCAGCAACAAGTTATATAATCCTTAAATCATATAAACATCAATCAATTTTCATATATTCCTATACAAACAACACCCCAATTCATTCCCCCATGAATAAGGAAATTAAAAAGTGCAAAATTGGAAAGTTATTCAGTTTAAAAAAAATTCCCATAGTATGTAGATAAGGAAATTTCATTGTTTCTCCCTGTAAAAAAAAATAAAAAAATAAAAAAAAAAACGTTTTTTTAATACCACAAGAACACCCAAAACACATACAGAGGGAGCAACTTAAGAATTCTAACTGTTGATAACAGAAGCTGACATGTAGAAAATCAGCTCAGCTCAGCTCAGATAACAGATAACACAATCAAATATCATAAAGGGGCTGCAGAGGAATAGCTAAAACTAATCAATTTCGTTCTAATACTCTAAAAAGAAGCTTGAATTTACTCAATAGAGAAAGAACTCTCCAAAAGAACCGAGCGAAAACAAGAAGGATTCAATGTTCGGACCTCGGAATTAGAGGAAAGAGGCAGCTGGGCACGAATCTTTAGGTTCAGAAAACCCAAGTCGCCATTTTTAGAATCGGAAAGAGATGGTTTTTAAGAGGAGGAGATGAGTTGAAAGTGGAAAATAATGCGAAAATTAGCTCACTATTGTCTGCCTTTTAAAAATATTTATATATTTTCCTTTTTGTCCCCTGCACATTTTGTCTCTCTCTCTCTCTCCTCATTATTGCCATTATATTAAAGGGTCTTATCGTCTAAAGATTTGCTTTTCTTTTTAGGTAAAATGGTGCGAGGACATAATGTGTGAAAATAGGGGTGGCCAAAATGGAAAAAAAGGTCCTCAGCGCACAAAATAGGTTAGGTGCAAATTGTCCACGTGTCTCAAACAGAATAACAAGAAGCAATGTATGTTTTCACTAGAACTAGAAAAAAACAAGAAGCCGCACGCGTCTCAATGTCAGAAAAACAAGAAATGATTCATGTCTCGGTAAAAATGTGGAGAACAAATATTTATTTTCATTGTGGGTAAATGGTGGCAAAACATAAATTGCGAAAATATTAGTGCCCGAAATGGAAAATGATGGTCCTTGTATGTATAAAAAGATAGGTACAAAATCGATCGCATGTCTTGGGCAAAATAACAAGAAGCAATACATGTCTCGGTCAACGTGGAGAACTCAGAAAAACCAGTTTTTCTGTCATAGGTCGACTCATACACTGTGCATAAGTCGACTCACGATCTGTTCTCCAGTTGTTGTTTTGGTCTCTGTCAAATCGACTTATGATAAGTCGACTTGTTCCCACTGTTAAGTCGACTTACGGACATGTTTCATACCTATTTTAGTTTCCTGTTTGGTTTGGGTTTCTGTTTTGATATAAATAGAAACACGGTTTTCCAGGGTTTCTTATCAGAGATTTGTGAGTATTCTGAGCACTTTGAGAGGGAGAACTTGTGATCAAGTTGAGAGATTTGGTTTAAGGTTTGTGTGAGTGGTTTTGTGAGATTGTAACTCTTTATATTCTCCTTGATTTAGTGAAATCTCCCCAACCTCTCCCCGTGGACGTAGGTAAATTACCGAACCACATATATCTCTGTGTTTGGTTTGATTTGTCGTATTTGGATTGAATTGTGCTCGTGTATAGTTGGTTCTCTTCTCCCGTGATCACAGATTCGTTCGGTGTGCGAGCACGCTTCCACATAGGCGCGCAACAATTGGTATCAGAGCACAACAATTGGTATCAGAGCATAGATTTCAGATCTAGGGTTTTGGCATTAGGTGGAGAAAGATTCATCGTGGAAGCTTGGTTCTTGGAGTTCTAGGCTTTGGTGGAGATAGTGTTTGGGGTTGTCGTTGAAGATTTTGCTTTCCTCATGTGGTTAGGAGATCTATTTGGAATCCGTTCTAGGATTCAGTTGGGTAACTTCTAAATTCTATCAAGTTTGAATCTTTCTTTACAATTTGGAGTTTGTGATTATGGGTGAAGAAGTTGGTGAAAGCAGCAAGATGGTGGGTACAGTTCAAGTTGGTTTTCAGAATACTAAAATTAGTGTGGTGAAGTATGACGACAAGATCAATTTTGGTTTGTGGATGAGAGATATTCAGGATGCGCTAAATGCTCAGAATTTAGAGGAGACCATCACGGTCCATGAGAGGAAACCAAAATATGAAGATGTGATATGGGAAAATATCAATATGAACACTTGTGGGGCGATAAGGTCTTGTTTGGAACGGGAGCTGAAATATAATGTGATTGGGGTGACGTCTGCAATAAAGATGTGGGAAATTCTCAACAATAAGTATCTTACGAAGAGTGTTGAGAACAGATTGTACTTGCTGCGTAGGTTATTCAGATTTTAGATGTCCAGGGGTACCTCGCTAGCAGTTCATGTGAACAACTATACTAAGTTATTGTCGGACTTGACAAATGTTGATGAGAAGATATCGGATGAGTACAATGCTATTATTTTGTTGGGCTCCTTACCGAATGAGGAGTATGATACATTTGTGATTACTTTATTGAATAAGAGATCTTCTATCACTTATAGTGAAATAACTAACGCTTTGACGAATTATGATTTGAGGAGGAATGACAAGAAGACTTCTCGCGCTAGTACTTCAGGAGAGGCCTTATCGATGAGAGGTAGAAGCCCATATCCAAGAGGTGGTAATAGAGGAAGGTCAAAGTCATGTGGCCATCACCAGCTAGGAAAGAACCAATGTGCATTCTGTAATGAGCAGGGACATTAGAAGAGAGACTGTTCAAAGATCAAGGAGAAGGAGAATAGCAAGAAGAATGGTCCAAAGGCGAATGAGGTGAATATTACGAAAGGCGATGATTCTGATGATTCGAGCTTTTCTCTATTGATTTCTCCGGAGATGAACCACTTGGATGTATCAGATTGGATGCTTGATTCTGGCGCTACTTATCATGTGACTCCTAGGAGAGATTGGTTTTCATCATTTGAGAGACTTGATGGAGGTGTTGTTATCATAAGAAATGATCAATCCTGTGATATTTGTGGTATAGGTACCGTAAGAATTCAGATGCACGATGGAGTAGTCTGTGAATTGAAGGAGGTGAGATTTGTTCCTCAGTTAAAGAAGAATCTTGTCTCAATTAGAGCTTTGGAAGCAAAGGGATTCATGGTGACCTTTGAGGATGTTGTAGTAAAGGTTACCAATGGATCTTTGATGGTGATGAAGGAAGTCCACAGTCGGAACTTATATTATCTGAAGGAGAGCATCGAGATTGGCTAGGTTGCTTCAGCTATTTCAGAGGCGGATATTAGCAGACTTTGGCACTACAGGTTGGGGCAAACATGAGAGAAGTCACTGCAGGCGCTATGCAAGCAGGGGCTATTGAATGGAGCCAAGAGTAGAAAAGTTAAGTTTTGTGAGCACTGTGTTCTTGGCCAGGTTGCTTCAGCTATTTCAGAGGTGGACATTAGCAGACTTTGACATTATAGATTGGGGCACACATGAGAAAAGTCACTGCAGGCGTTGTGCAAGCAGGAGCTATTGAAGGGAGCCAAGAGTGAAAAAGTTGAGTTTTGTAAGCACTGTGCTCTTGGCAAGAAGACAAAGGTAAAGTTTAGGACAGCCATTCATAGGACAAGGGGCATCCTGGATTATGTGCACACAGATGTTTGGGGTCCCACCAAGACTGCTTCACTTGGTGGTCGAATTGGTTCGTCACGTTCGTTGCTGATTATTCTAGGCGTTGTTAGGTGTACACCATGACGAAGAAGAGTGAAGTACTAGATATATTCGTAAAGTGGAAGAAGAGGTTGGAACTACAGACTGGGAGAAAGATCAAGACGTTACGATTCGACAATGGTGACGAGTACACATCAGACCCCTTTCTACAGCTATGTCGAGACCAGGTTATAGAGAGATACTTCACAGTTAGTCATACACCATAGTAGAATGGGGTGGCAGAGAGGTTAAATCGGTCTTTGTTGGAAAAGATCTGATGTTTGTTGGTGCATAGTGGTTTGGAGAAGATCTTTTGGACTGAGATACTTTCATATGCAAGCCACCTCATTAACAGACTGCCTTCATCTATGATTGAGGGGAAGACCCCTATGGAGATGTGGTCGGGAGAGACAGCACACGACTATAACCAGCTCAATGTATTTGGGTGCCCTGCATACTATCATGTGAAGACTGATAAGTTGGAACCTTGAGCTAGGAAGACCATATTTGTAGGATTCAAGCATTGTGTCAAGGGATACAAGCTATGAGATCTAGTTGATAGGAAGATTATGCTGAGCAGGGACGTCACATTTGATGAGGCTTCTATCTTGAAGCTTCCTAACTCTCATCAGGTGGAGAGTGACCCGACAGAGGAGATATCGCAGGTAGTGGAGATCGATGTAGCTTCACATTATCCAGATGGTATAGTATCCATTAGAGTGCCGACTGAGGTGACGTCAGGCGAGCATGGCGACGACGAGGAGGATATGAGTACAGATGTGCAGGATCAGGGACTGACGGTTCAGGTTTAGGATTCTATTGCGGTTCGGAGACAGAGGGGAGACATACGGATTCCAGCACGATATACCGACACAGTAGTTGCATATGCACTTCCGGTAGAGAGTATCGATGAGTTGGTGCCTACTACTTTCAGAGAGGCCGAGCAGAGTTCAGAGGCTGATTCGTGGCAGGTAGCTATGTAGGAGGAGATAGAGTCTCTTCACAAGAACGATACGTGGGAGCTTGTTGAGCTTCCAAAGGGGAGGAAGGCGATTGGTTACAAGTGGGTATACACGAAGAAAGAGAGCATTGAGAATACTCCAGTGAGGTTCAAGGCTAGGTTGGTTGCGAATGGCTATACACAGGAGGAAGTTATTGATTACAGTAAGGTTTTCTCTCCAGTGGTGAAGCACTCTTCGATTCGGATTTTGCTAGCTTTGGTAGCATAGTATGGATTGGAGTTAGATCAGTTAGATGTGAAGATGGCATTTCTTCATGGTGATCTTGATGAAGAAATATATATGACTCAGCCATTAGGATTCCGAGCTGCAGGGAAGGAAAACCTGGTTTGCATGTTGAATAAATCGCTATACGATTTGAAGCAATCTTCTCGACAGTAGTATAGGTGATTTGATGGTTTTATAATTGGTCATTCGTACACTCGGAACTAGTTTGATCATTACGTGTATTTTCGCAAGTTGAAAGGAGGTACATACATCTATTTGTTGCTTTATGTCGATGACATGTTGGTTGCTTCTATTTCTAGGTCTTCTATAGATGAATTAAAGACACAACTTTTAAAGGAGTTTGAGATGAAAGATTTGGGTGAGGCTAAGCGTATTTTAGGGATAAAGATCGACAGAGACAAAAGGAAAGGTAGAATTTGTTTGACACATGTGGCTTATTTGAAGAATGTTCTATAACGATTTCATATTAACATGAATACGAAGCCAGCTAGTGTACCTTTGGGACCCCATTTGAAGCTTTCAGATGACCTCTCACCGAAGACAGTTGAAGATCGAGAGTTGATGTCGAAGACTCCATATGCGAGCGCAGTTGGGAGCTTGATGTACGCGATGATATGTATGAGGCCAGATTTATCACAGGCGGTGAGCATGGTTTCGAGATACATGCACGATCCAGGAGTGAGTCATTAGGACGCCGTGAGATAGATTTTGAGGTACATTCGAGGTACGCTCAATGTTGGTTTGGTTTTTGAGCGGGACACTACAGGTGGACAGTTGTGTTTTGGCTATGTTGATTCGGATTATGCTAGGGATTTGGATAAATACCGATCTACTACGGGGTATGTGTTCACTTTTACCCATACACCGGTGTGTTGGAGATGCACCTTACAGTCTACGGTGGCTTTATCTACGATGGAGGCAGAGTATATGGCGATTACGAAGGCTGTGAAGGAAGCTATTTAGCTTCGGGGACTTTTGGAGGAACTTGGTATATCACAGAGGTTCGTCACTATTCATTGTGATAGCATGATTGCTATCTATTTGGCGAAGAATCAGGTTTTTCATGCACGGACGAAGAACATTAACGTTCGTTATCACTTCGTTCGGGATGTTCTTGAAGATGACGATGTGGAGATTGTGAAGGTCCGCATGAAAGATAATCCGGCGGATATGCTCACTAAGGTGGTTTCGAGCCACAAGTTTGATCATTGTTGAAGCTTGTTACACATTCGTGATTGTTGAGGCCGTTGACGGCCATTTGGATGAACTACGGGCGGTGTGATCCCTTACGAGAGGAGGTACGTAGGCAACCATATTGATACAGTCGATTTTAGAGAGATGACGTATTAGTGCTCTTTGTTTGGTGTCAGCTCAGTTTTGGCAAAACTTCATCGAGGTGGAGAATTGTGGAGAACTCAGAAAAATTAATTTTTCTGTCATAAGTCGACTCATGCATAGGTATAAGTCAACTTATGGTAAGTCGACTTATGACTGTGTATGAGTCGACTCATGATCTGTTCTCTAGTTGCTATTTTGGTCTCTGTCAAGTTGACTTATAGTGAATGTTAAGTCGACTTATGGTAAGTCGACTTGTTCCCACTGTTAAGTCAACTTACGGACATGTTTCAGGCCTGTTTTGGTTTCCTGTTTGGTTTGGGTTTCTGTTTTGATATAAATAGGAACACGATTTTCTAGGGTTTCTTATCAAAGGTTTGTGAGTATTCTGAGCATTTTGAGAGAGATAACTTATGAGCAAGTTGGGAGATTTGGTTTAGGGTTTGTGTGAGTGGTTTTGTAAGATTATAACCTTTTTATTCTCCTAGATTTAGTGGAATCGCCCCATCCTCTCCCCGTGGACGTAGGCAAATTGCCGAACCACATATATCTCTGTGTTTGGTTTGATTTGTCGTATTTGGATTGAATTGTGCTCGTGTATAGTTTGTTATCTTCTCCCGTGATCACAGACTCGTTCGGTGTGCGAGCACGCTTCCGCATAGACGCGCAACAATTGGTATCAGAGCACAACATAAGAAGTAACAAGCTTCTCAATAAAAAAACAAGAACTGACACGTGCCTCGGTTAGTGATATCCGTCTGAATAAAAGTGTGAAAATACTCAAAACTATCCTGCTTCTCTTTGCCAACATCTCTGGCCTTCAAGTTAACTCTCAAAAAACAAATCTCTTCTAGGCAAAATGCCCCACAAAAGCTCTCAACTAGCATCCATTCTCAATAAAAAAAAACAAGAACTGACACGTGCCTCAGTTAGTGATATTCGCTGATGACACTATTATTTTCAGTAGGGCTTCTCCATCTAACATGATCATACTCAAAACTATCATGCTTCTCTTTGCCAACATCTCTGGCCTTCAAGTTAACTCTCAAAAAACAAATCTCTTCTACCTAGACAAAATGCCCCACAAAAGCTCTCAACTAGCATCCATTCTCAATTGCTCAACCGCCTCTCTCCCTTTCTCTTACCTTGGCCTCCCTCTCTAAAGAGGCTCTTTGTCCAGAAGGGAGTGACAACCTCTCCTGGACTCTTTCATGAAAAATTGTCTCTTTGGAAAAACAGGTCTCTTTCCATTGGAGGTAGACTCACCCTTCTCAACTTTGTTCTCTCTTCTATACCTCTCTATTATATGTCGTTCTTCAAATTTCCCTCATGGGTTGTTAAGGCCATTGATAGAATCAAGAGGAAATTTCTATGGAATGGCAGCCATTCTCAATCAAAAGCTAAATGCCTGGTCAATTGGGCTACTGTCTGTAAGTCTAAGCATGAAGGTGGGTTGGGAGTCATTAATAACTCTTCTTTCAATCATGTCATTCTCTACAAGTGGATTTGGAAAGCTTTTGATAGAAACTTCATCATCAGTAAAGTCATTTTCTCTCTATATTCTAAAGACAATTCTAATCCATTTGTGCATGTTCCAAATAGCTCCGCATCCAAATTCATATTTGATTTGCACTCTATTCACTCTACATTCTTCAGTATGTTTAGATGGAAGGTGGGGGATGACAAAACTTGTAGATTCTGGTTTGATAAGTGGACTGATTCTAACTCCCTTATCAGCCTATTTTCAAAAGCATGCCATCTTGCTTTCTCTGTCTACAGCTCTGCCCGGTCCTAAGGTTATTTGCATCAATCTGCTTGGAAATGACATCCCATTCTCAGAAGGTGCATCACCTATGAAGAGAGAAGTGACATTGATAAGCTTCTTACCCACCTCGAAGCGCACTATGTTGCAATCAATACAACTCCAGTCAGCTTACGATGGCCCCTGCATCCATCTGGCTCCTTTTCTGTAAAATCCTGCTATGCCAACATCACCTCTGGTGGGCTGAAGTCTAATATTTATAAGTTCATCTGGAAATCTCACATCCCCTTAAAGGTTAAGGTCTTGTTTTGGATTATTTCTAAACAAAAGCTTAATACCAGAGCTAATTTGATCACCAAAGGTTGGATTGGTGACCCACGTTGTCCTCACTGCTACCAGGAGGTTGAAACTCAAGACCACCTGTTTATTCACTGCCCTTTTGCGTGTTCGGTCTGGTCTTCCATCCTCCCTCATGCTTCTTTTGTTAGATGGCCTCAATCCATGGAGGCGTTGATCCTATTATACAGGAACCCCAATCTTTGTTCAGACATTAAAGTCATCTGGAAATACTTGTTACCTTGCTTCTGCTGGTGGATGTGGAATTGTAGAAATCTTCTTATATTTAGAGATTTCCCTGTAAATCCTATCCATATTGCTGCTAATATCGCAAGGTATGTCATCTTTTGGACATGGGTAGAAGAATATAGACTTGCGAGGCGCATTCGTAGGGCGGCTCTTAACTTGAAGATGCAGGAAATTGTAAAGAAGAACACCGCATGTGCTAGCGGTGATATCTTCTCCGAAGATATCTGAATTGTTCGGTGGCTCTCTCTCTGTATGTCTCTCTCAGAGTCTGCTTATACTATCAGAAACTAATTTGTTTGTTTTTTTGTGTTGTATGCTTCTAGTGTTTGTGATTTTGTTGTCCAGACTCTATATTAGCTAGTGATGTCTTTCTTTTGGCTTTGAGTGAAGGGTCTCAGTAGGCTTAGCTTGGTAGGTGACGACTAGGTCCGCTCCTTACCAGCTGCTTCTCTTCTTTGATCCTTCCTCCCTGCTTCTATGTTGGACTTGTAATAGACTTTTCATCTTAGTTATATATATTATTATTGAACAGGGTACCTCACCCTGTTTTTCACTTCAAAAAAAAGTGTGAAAATAAATAGTATTTTACTTTTTAGGTAAATGACAGGAGAATAGAAAGTGTGAAAATATAACTGCCAAAATGGAAAAAAAAGGATCATTTATACGAAAAAGGCAAGCACAAGATCATTTATGTGTCTCAAGTAGAAAACACAAGAAGCGATATGTGGCTCAATTAGAATAACAAGAAGCGATGCTTGTCTCAACCAGAAAAAAAAAAAAAAAAACAACTTGAGTCTCGGTAAAAGTATGAAATAAAGATTTTCTTTTCTTTTTAGGCAGATAGGAGGAGAACATAAAGTGGAAAAGTATAAGCAGCCAAAGTCAAAACGCGACCCTTTATGCACAAAAAAACACAAGAAGCAATATGCATATGGATAGAAGTCTAAAATTGAATGGTTATTACTCATCAGTTTTAATATGTTACTGAATAACATAAGCGTCACATTCTTGAATTTGTATGTTGGGACCATAGTGAATTTCATACTGATGCCTGTTATATAGTTTATGTGATTGTAATGAATTGTGGTTGTATAAATCTCTCCACCATCTTCATATCCTAGTGTTAACAACTCAAAAGTCCTCCTTAATCTTGAATTTGTATACCCTATGTAGGTAGAAGGGTATGGGAGCACGCAACACCATAAAACATTGCAAATAAATTAGCATTTACTTATAAGTTAAGTATACGTAGCTCCACAAAATTTTTATTTGGTGTCCCCACAATCAGAATAATTATGAGAGATTATTATTAGAATTTAGTATTTTATTTGGTAGCTTTTATATAAGGTGCGAACTGAAAATCATCATGAGTTGATGTGAAATTGTTAATGAAATAAATTACGGGTTGAGATCTTTATGACTGTCGTATAAATAGCTTTTTTTATTCGTATAGTATAAATCGTTAATTTATATTTATATTAATGTATATAAGTTTCCCCCATGAGCTAGAAAGAATTTCTGGACCTGTTCATTTGATCAATTGCCAAATTGCCAGCCATATGATTGAGCTGATTGGTGCCAAAATTATTCTTCATCTAATAAACACCAACTTACAAAATCAGTTTCAGCTACGCAAGGAAGACACCAACTTTTGAGAGGAAATTAATTAAGGATGAGAAAATTAAATAAGAAATTAGAATAAGCGCACAATTAATCTTACCTAGATACATTTGTAATCAAACTTAATTAGTACAACTTGAAATTTTTTTTATTTGCCCAAGGTGCAACATCAGGCGTAAGCTGCTACGGCAGCTAGCTTAAACAAACATATCCTTGAGAGGGCTTTAACATCATGGCTTTGCCAATACGCATACAAAAAGAAACACTCGTGAGAGATTACATCATTCAACAATCACGATGCTAATATGATGATGTTAAAGTACGAAAACAAGTAGTTAATATATAAGTTTTAGAAACGAACCCATTTGCAAATATTTATACTTAGCCACTTTCGGTAAAAGGTAAGTAAATTAAAGACATCGGAGAGCTGGAAGATCGATACACTTTGGACATGGAACCATGCTTTAGATTATGTGGCATAGTTAGTTATCTCCTTTAGAAAAGGAATTGTTAGAGTTGAAAGGTAGAGACCCTTGGTGCCAGTAAGCAACTATATGGTGTAAAGGGAGCCTTTTATTATATATGCTCAAATTGACGCAAGTAATCATGACTAGTTCTTGGTTTTTGTAATAAGCTGCAAGTTAACCTAGTATTAATCAACAGCCGGGAAGCTTACACGTGTCTCACTCCATGCTTAGTCAGATTACTCTAGCAGCCAACAGCTCGAGTTGTTCCAGCCGACAACTTCCATGGCCGAGAAGAAAGATGATAATTATCGACCTATTCTCCAGATCGAGCCCACAAGACTCCACACTCGGCCTGCTATTTCAGTTGACAATTTGCGTAACTGACTAAAAAGATGATGTTCGTCAGCCTTAAGTCGGTCGGCTAGAGAGGTGGTGTGTCCTCGAACCCCCCGCTGATAACCAACTACTCTCGCATTAACTGTTCTGACAAAGTCGTCATTGTTCTAAGCCCCCATAATCTTTATGACTCATCAGACCCTATCAGCACCAAACAGCTATTTTCGCTTTTTCACTAACTACTTCGTCTGCAGCCGACACCTGTAAGACACCTGTCGAGTCAGTTGTTTGCCTAGACTCGGCCCAAGTTACCTTTTTGCCCTTCCGATTTGTTATAAAAGGAAGCTTCATTGTATGAGGTAACTTCTTCTGCTACATGCAACTCTAGATTAACTTCATAACTTATCTTATATTTTCCCTTTAAAGTTCATGCATTGACTTGATCGTTAGAGAAACCACAGGAGAAACCAATTCCGGCCTCTCAGGAGTTCTTCATGTGCAGGAAAGAACAGCGGGCTCCAAAGCCAGTCATTTGAAGGAGTTTGAGGACCCAAACACCAAACCCTCTGTTTGATTATATATATATGAGAAAAATGGGTATGCTTGGTATCAAGCGTAAAAAGTTATGCGAATGGGTATGCTTGGTATCAAGCGTAAAAAGTTATGTTTGGTAGTGAGATGACATAATCCTCTCCACTCATTCAAATTGTTACATATCCTCATGCACTCCTCAACCTATGTGAATGTGGTCCCCTATTTGAATGAGTTGAGGGATTGTGTCACCTCACTACCAAGCACAAAATTTGTGCTTGGTACCAAGCATACCCATATTTCTCTCTCTCTCTCTCTCTCTAATCCCCTCCACTCATTTAAATGGGGGATCACATTCACATGGGTTGAGGAGTGCATAGGGATACGCAACCATTTGAATGAGTAAAGGGGATTGTGTCAT
>BQKN01063643.1:43945-67201 GCA_022839385.1 Asparagus kiusianus
TATATATATAGAGAGAGAGAGAGAGAGAGAGAGTTGATCTTATGTCAACTTAAGTAGATGTCCACCAAACTTTTTACTCACTCATTTATATATATAAAAAACCTCTTCATATATTTCATGGATCCCTAGGCAACATTAATTGCTAAAAAGTTTGGTGGATAACTTTTTGCTATCCACTTAAGTTGACACAAGTTTATACATGCTGAAGTAAGATTCAAGGCAAAGATTGATATGGACCATATTCGTCACTAACTTCTTTTTATGGTTTAGACAGTTAGTCCTCATCCGTTAGCGTAATTTTTATTATAATCATTTTTTTAATTAAAAGAAAAAGAAATTTTTTTTCCCAATCAGTCTTCTAACTATGAAAGTGCACAAACATTCTCACCATTGTAACTCTACTGATATATTAGGCGAATCAAATGTATGCAGTCTAATTACTCTGCGCTATAAAGAGGGTTATATATTTACGTTACTCAAACAGTACTCTCCACATCACATAATGATATCTATAGTGTGATATAACCAATTATATTCCTACAACTTTATTTCGATAAAGAAAGTCCACAGATTCGATCGTCCAAGACAAATAAATTTTTTTTAGCCAATTGGGAGGCTCTGCGTCGTGTAATTATAAGGTCATCATTCTCATAAGTTTGATTCCTTAAGCTAAGTTCCATTGATTTGAAGAGAAATTTGTTCCATATTTGACTGGGCTAACAGCCTAACACGATCAGTAAAGCATGAAAACCCTGTCTTTCTGTACGTCAATAGTCTTATTCTTCAGCTCTTCTTTATGCTAATGGCATCACTTTCCTCTTGATGTGGCCTTCCTTTTCTTACTTTTCGAAAAAACAAAAGAAGGGGAAAAAAAACAAACAAAAGAAATTGAAGACGTCACTATGGGCTAGTGTGGGGCCTCACGCAATTATCTTACGTAGGCCAACTGGCCGAGTTAAGAAGTAATCGTATTATAATATGGCAGCCAAAACGATAATTGTGCTTGTTTGGTTTGCTTTTTCCTAGAGGAAAGGAATGTTTTGTTCTTTGGTTACCTCCAGCTTGTTCCCTTTTGTATGGGGATCAAAAGCTAAAAAAAGTTAATATGGTTGCAAGAGTAATGCATTCTCATATCCCTCCCACTTTTGAAGTGGCCAAGCCACCCAAGGCTATGAAACTAGGGGGAAAAACCTATAGAGGGCCCTCTACTGAAAACCATAATATATAGATGTCGTAAGTTTTCCTTGTTCTCTACGTGGGTGTTAGTCAATTGGAACATTTTTATGCAAAATAGGATAATTGTTAAAGTAGAATAATTTTTCGCTAATGGGATATTTTAGTGGGATAAATATGAACAATTTTGTGAAGCGGGATATATTGGTAAAATAACGTGGGATAAATTTTTATAATCATGAAATATATATTTATGCATTTTGAAGATATAAATACTATTTATGTATTTTAAACTTACTATTATTGATTGATAATTGCTTACAAGAATGTTCTTTACTATCAAATAACTTTTCGTTAGACTATAAGATGTTGACTATTATTATTATAATGATGGTCTAATGATGATGATAACCATAATAGGAAAGAAGTAAAGAAAAAAATATATATAAAATAAAAAATAACAAAATAACTATGAGTTCTAGTTTTTTTACCACCTAGTTCCAAACTAAAACTTGGAAATTTTTGAGAGACTAGAACTCTCATTTTTATATAGAAAAATAAAAAAAATAGGATAATTTTGTACCATTATCCCAATTCTAGTTTTGTTAGAGTTTACTTGTCTAACACTATAAAATTTTGTTCTAGTTTTAGTTCTATGTGACTAACACCTTAAAAATTTATCCCACGGATTATCTCAGTTCTAATTTTGAGTTCTAGGTGACTAACTCTCCCTATATGGTTTCCAATTTTGAGTTCTAGGTGTCTAACACTGTTTGGCAACAAGAGATTGTGTCTTATCTAAGAGATTGTGTCTTTGGTCAATAAGCTAGTAGAGCTGTTTGGTGACAAAAAATAGGAGGAGATTATTTTAAAGATTGTGTCTTTGTAAGTAGTTTTTGGAAAACTACCTCAAGTAGCGTTTATCTTTGGGAAGGATCTGTCAATTTTTTTCCTTTCGTTTTTGACCCTAATAATTAGGGCAAATGAAAGCTACTACCCCACCCAAAAAACCCTATATATATATATATATATATATGAGTAGGTTTATAATTATATAAGTAAATAAGTATGTAAATAAATAAATGATTGTTGAATAATTCTAATTTTATATCAATAATATTGCATGTCCTTTTTAGTCATTTAACAAATTTAAGCTAGTTGTACAGCTACTTTTACCAAACAACTCTACTTCAATCAGCTAGCTACACAGCTATTAGCTTTCAGTTACAATTTCATAACTTTCAGCTAGCTTAACAGCTTTCAGTTATAATCTCGCAGCTTTCAGCTAGTTTTGCCAAACAGAGCCTAGATCTCATGGAAGTGCATCTTTGACCTTTAATTCGTGCTCATACTACATGCAGGAAAAATAGGCTGTTAAGTTGCGGGTGGTCCCAGATTCAAGAGCATCTGCGCGTCGATTGAAAGATCAAAACATTAAAGTTTAAAAAAAATAAAAAATTCTAACGACTTAGTAGCCACAGCTTTTTATAAAAAAAAAAAATGGAAGTGAATAATGTATATTGTAAGCTGGAATTCCTATTTTGCGATTAGTTACATAGATCTCTACAATGATGAGGCCAATCAAGAAATCCGGAATGCAGCTCTAAATTAATTAAGGATATCATATTTTGAAGATTTATTCGTAGAACTGAATATTCTATATTCCAATTTTACTTGACCTGAATCATGAACATATATAACAAGCTTATACCCGTCCCCTCTATTGTTCTACTTATGATTGTAGGATTCCCTTTTCATTTTTATTTTTTATTTTTATTTTTTATTTTTTCCGTTTGATTGATAACCTTGTGATTGTAGGAGTAAGGCGGAAGTAAAAGCAATTGAATATGTCATTAATATTGGTCTTAATTACTTGACAGTCTGAATAAGTGTTTCAATAACTTCCACTTTGAAAGGTTGAGAATATTCCAGGGATCAAAAACAAAAAATAATAATAATAATAATATGTGTGTAATTGAGATAGAACTGTAAAATTCATTCTTTGTCCTGAGGCTACATATGATGTGAGCATCAAAACTAGCACCTTGCATAAACAGATGTCTGAGTTGCGTGCATATATACCCAACATTATCCACCTAACGCCCGCAAAGATATGATAGTTTAATAAACAGTTCTTGAGAAAACAAAACTTTTTGCACGGTATCATAATCAATCAAGTATAATTAGCGAAAATTCATGAAAATTTTCGTAGTTTGTATTTCCTAGTAATAAAACATAGTATAAGATATTTAAAAAACAATAAATAGTAGTAACAATAATAACAGTTGCTGTCTTCTCAAAAGTCCAATAATTCATGTTTCTATTCGTGCCAGGCATGATTGAACGCAATAATAATAATAATAACTTAAAACACCCCACCTAGTCAAGGCAAGGGATAAGGAGATAACATCAAATAGAGTTTGTTTATTATTGCTTAGTGCGTCACACAGAAATAACGTCAATTAATTTAGTTTTTGGATGAAGTCAGCAGCGTACCGATCTTGTTGCTCACATAAAGGCCAACAAATTCATCTGGCGTACTTTATAGCTGGCTAAGGCTTGTCAGTTTGGGTGTATGTTCTCCTTCCAATAATGATGGATCTCTCTTCCGTCAAAGGACACTTGAGGCTTGCGGCCCACACAAGCCTATTCTAATTTACCTAATCAAAGTTTTTTCTCTCTCTAGTTTTTGGGGGGCACTTTGTCGAAAGCTACATGACTTTGTGTTGGTTTTGGTATTGTGAAGAACGAAACCTGAAGCAATTCTGCGAGGCTGAAAAATCTCGGGTCGGTCGACCGACAGAGGAGATCCGGTCGACTGAAGCGACTACAGGAAACGAGGCTAGAAACAGCGCTTTGGCCGGTCGACCGAAGGCCTTGATCCGGTCAACAGATAACATGCACGAAGACCCTTCTAAATAGTATGTTCTAGCCGGTCGACCGACACCCATGGTCTGGTCGACCGGAATCGGTTTTTTCCAGTTTTCTGATTCGTTTGGAAAACTGTTTAGGCCCAGGATGCTCTATATACTTAAACGATTTTAGGGTTATATGCAACATAGAAAAAGAGGGTTTTGAGAGGGTTCTTTCAAAGAGATCTCCGAGAGATACAAACCTATTTGTGGCTTCTTCAATTAAACAAGTTTTTGTGGTGTGGCTCCCGAGAATGTAGGCACATTTGCCGAACCTCATTAAATCTGGTGTTCTCTGGTTTGATTATTCTTTCCTGCAAGTTTTTCTTTTATTTGCGATGATTTTCCTACTTGTTAAACTCTTAGCACAATATCCGGAAGGGCACGGGTTCGATGGTGTGATTCGAATCCCCAACAACTGATATCAGAGCTTTGTTTAGAAGATTTGTGCGAGAGCCATGACAGAGGAAAGCAAATCAAAGATTGAGAAGATTTACGGGTCAGATTTCGCCTATTGGAAGTCACAGATTGAGGACTATTTGTGCCAGAAGGAACTTTATCGTTCGTTGATGGGCAAGGCTTCGTTGATGGGCAAGGCTAAGAGAAAGAAAAAGGAGGAATCAAACGAGTAATGGAAAATATTGGATCGAAAGGCTCTAGGGTAGATCCGATTATCGCTCGCCAAATAAGTCACCCACAATATATTGAAAGAGAAGACGACAATGGGGCTTACGAAAGCGCTCGCGAAGATGTACGAGCAACCGTTAGCCACAAACAATGTGCATCTCGTCAAAACGCTCTTCAACCTCAAGATGGCAGAAGGATGCTCCTTCAAGATGCACCTCAGCGAGTTCAACATAATTGTCGATCAACTTATCTCTGTGGACATCACATTTGATGACGAAATACAGGCATATTAATTCTATCGCAGTTGTCGAATAGTTGAGCAGGTTGTGTAACCGCAATTAGCAACTCGGCGGGGAAAGAGAAGTTGAAGTTGAGCGAGGTTGTTAGCATGATTCTATCCGAGGAGGTTAGAAGGAAATCGTCTGAATCAAAAGGTTCAGGTTCAGTCCTAAATCTCGAGCAAAGAGGCATAAATCAAAAGAAGGGAAACCAGAACAGGAATCGGTCAAAGTCGAAGAAGAAGAGGTCGAACTCGAATGTTAGGCCTATCAAAGGAAAGTGTTGGAATTACGGTCAGGAGGGCCATATGTCTTTAGTCTATAAAGCACAAAAGAAGGATGTGAACGAGCACGAGGCTCATATCGTGCAAGATGTCTTGATCCTTTCTATGGACAGCGATTCTAATTCATAGGAAATTGATTCAGGAGCCTCCTTCCACGCTGTTGTTAATAGAAAGCTTCTTCAGAACTATATAGCAGGAGACTTTGGGAAAGTGTACTTGGGAGACAAATGAACCTTATAGTATTGTTGGAAGAAACGACGTGCAGATTTAGATGAAGGGCTCTAAGTGGAATCTGAAGAACGTCAGACACGTACCGAAGCTGAAGAGGAATCTTGTTTCGGTAGGCTAGCTTGGAGCGGAATGCTATATTTTAACATTCACCAGAGATTCGTGGAAAATATCTAATGGTACTATGGTGGTTGCCCGCGACAACAAAACATGAACTCTCTACCTCACTTTACATGCGAGTGACACCCTCGCAATTACAGCTGACAAAGAGAATGCAGATCTGTGGCACAATAGGATTGGGACACATGAATGAGAAGAGTATACAGATTCTACACTCACAGGGATAGCTAACCGGTATCGATTCAGTTAATGTTTATGTTTTTGAAGATTGCATCTATGGGAAGCAGAAGAGGGTCAGCTTTCAGAAGAGTGGAAGACCACCTAAATCTCAGAAGCTAGAGCTTCTCCATACAGATGTTTGGGGTCCAGCTAGCGTGTCTTCTCATGGTGGTTCGGCTTACTATGTCACCTTTATCGATGATCACTCGAGGAATGTGTGGGTATACTTCATGAAGCACAAGTCAGAGGTGTTTGAGATCTTCAAGAAGTGGAAAGCCATGGTGGAGAATGAGACAGATCTGAAAGTGAAGTGTCTGAGATCAGACAATGGTGGACAATACGAGCTGTAGGAGTTCAAGATGTTTTGTGGTCTAAATGGGAGAGGACTACTCCAGGGACGCCGCAATAGAATAGCGTTGCAAAGAGGATGAACATGACATTGTCAGAGCGTGCAAGGAGCATGCATTTATATGCAGGTCTACCTACAATGTTTTGGGTGGATACGGTGCATACGACAGCTTACTTGATCAATCATGGGCCATCAGTTTCATTGGATTTTGGGATTCCATAAGAGGTTTGGAGTGGCAAGGAAGTTAATCTCTCACATTTGAAGGTCTTTGGTTGGGTAGCATATGTTCATATCAGTGACCATGTTAGGGTCAAGCTAGAAGCTAAGTCACAGAAGTGTACATTCATTGGATACAACATTGATGAGTTCGGATATCGTCTTTAGGATGAGAAGAACAGAAAAATCATCAGGAGCAGAGATGTGATATTCAATGAGGAGGTGATGTACAAGGACAGAGACAATACTAATGATAGCCAAAGCAGTGGGAGCAGCACTACGAATGTAGGTGGATCCGAGTACATGGATTTAGAGGAACTTCTAGATAGGGGAGAGTGTCAGTTTTGACCGAAGAACGGAGGAGACTCCAGGTGCAGAGACTACTACCCAGGGCGTAAAGCTTAGGAGGTCATCTAGGGTACCCAAACCGAATTCCATATATCTTTCGTCACTAGATTATTTACTTTTAACAGATAGTGGAGAACCGAAGTGCTATGAGGAGGCTATGCAAGTTAGTAAATTTCAGCAGTGGGAGCATGCAATGCAAGAAGAGATGGATTCTCTCTACTCGAACGAGACATGGGAGTTAGCCCATCTACATGCACATAAGAATACATTACATAACAAGTGGATCTACCAAGTCAAGCAGGAGAGTGATGGAAGCAAGAGGTACAAGGCCAGATTAGTTATGAAGGGGTTCCAATAGCAGGAAGGAGTGAATTATACGGAGATATTTTTCCCGTTGTGAAGCTTACAACCATCAGAGTGGTATTAAGCTTAGTAACTGCCGAAAATCTCTACCTTGAGCAGTTAGATGTGAAGACGTCTTTTCTTCATGGTGACTTTGATGAAGAAATCTACATGAAATAACATGTTGGATTCATTGAAGAAGGAAAGGAAGAGATGGTGTGTAAGCTCAAAAAGAGCTTGTACGGTTTGAAACATGCTCCGAGACAGTGGTACAAGAAGTTCGACAACTTCATGCAAAGCAATGGCTATGGAAGATACAATTCAGATCACTATTGCTAATTTAAGAGGTTCGAGTCCAGCTATATCGTGTTATTATTGTATGTTGATGACATGTTAGTTGCAGGATCATATCTAGAGGAGATAAACAAGCTGAACAAGCAATTGGCAAAGGAGTTTGCTATGAAAGATCTGAGTGCAACGAAGCAAATTCTTGGGATGTGAATCAGTAGATATGAAGCTGAATGGACGATAAAGTTGAGTCAAACTGAATACATCGAGAAGGTACTTCAGAGGTTCAACATGGAGAATGCTAAGCCCGTCGGCACGCCCATTGGAAGTTAATTCAAGCTATCTGAGGAGCAATCACCTAAGATAGATGCAAAAAAGGAGTACATGAGCAGGGTGCCATACTCATCAGCCATTGGTAGCCTTATGTAAGCGATGGTTTAAACGAGGCCGGATATCGCCCATGCAGTGGGAGTTATGAGTAGGTTTGCAAGCAATTCAGGGAAGCAGCATTGGGAGGGCGTGAAGTGGATATTGCGTTACTTGAAAGGGACTACAGATATGTCATTGTGTTTCAGAAGGAAGGAGTTGGTACTGTAGGGATACGTGGATGCAGATTTCGTCGGTGATCATGATATGAGGCGAAGCACCACGGGGTATGTTTATACTTTAGCATCGACAGTAGTAAGCTGGGTCTCACATCTGCAGAAGATAGTAACATTGTCCACGACTGAGGCAGAGTATGTCGCAATGACTGAAGCCAGCAAGGAGATTATTTGGTTGACTGGGTGCTTGAAAGAGTTGGGTTTAAAGCAGGGGAATAGTGTTCTTTATTGTGATAGCCAGAGTGTTATACACATTGTCAAGAATCCAATATATCATGCCAGAACGAAGCACATTGACGTACATTACCACTTCATACGCTCGCTGATTAAGGACGCCAAGTTATAGTTGGAGAATATTTGGGGAGTCAAAATCATGCGGATATGTTGACGAAAGCAGTGACCATCGACAAACTAGAGTTGTGCGTAACTTTAGTTGGCCTTCACGCGTAGGAGATGAAGGCGGAGCCACACTAGGAGGATCGGCAGGATCGCCGAGATGATATTGACTGAAGAATGGATTTTCCGGAATAGGAGAAGATGCCTACGAAGATGGCTGGAGTTCGGGAGAGCTCGTTGATGGCGGTTTCGTCTCCAAGTGGGAGATTGTTGGTTTTGGTCCTGTGAAGAACGAAACCTGAAGCAATTGTGCGAGGCTAAAAAATCTCGGGTCGGTCAACCAACGAAGGAGATCCGGTCGACCGAAGCGACTGCAAGAAACGAGGGACTCTGGCCGGTCGACCGAAGGCCTTGATCCGGTCGACCGATAACATGCACGAAGACCCTGTAAAATAGTGTGTTCTGGCCGGTCGACCGACACCCATGGTCCGGTCGATCGGAATCGGTTTTTTCCAGTTTCCTGATTCGTTTGGAAAACTGTTTTGGGCCAGGATGCTATATATACCTAAACGATTTTAGGGTTATATGCAACATAGAAAAAGAGGGTTTTGAGAGGATTCTTTCAGAGAGATCTCAGGGAGATAAATACCTATTTGTGGGCATTGTAATTTTCTTCAGTTAGTCAAGTTTTTGTGGTGTAGCTCTCGAGGACGTAGGCACGTTTGCCAAACCTCGTTAAATCTGGTGTTCTCTGGTTTGATTATTCTTTCCTGCAAGTTTTTTCTTTTATTTGCGGTGATTTTCCTACTTGTTAAACTCTTAGCACAAGATCTGGAAGGGTACGGATTCGATTGTGTGATTCGAATCCCAAACACTTTGGAGGGGGGATTGTTCTGATCATTTGGCTGTAGAGCTTCACTAGTCCTCTCCAACTTCCTTTTATTTCCATCTTAAGGATTTGTAGTCTTACATCATTGGAAAGGAAAAACCTCTAAAAATGGAAAATAAGCAAACATGCTGAAGAAAAAGTAAATCGTTACTTACTTCAATACCCATAGAACGGAAAGAGCAACGCTAATAGTCGTACTACCCTTGTATTATTACGAGAGACAAAATTGAGAGTCTATAAAAGCTTGTGGTTTTTCTTTATAATTCACAAGGAAGGACTCCACATTTTGTTTGTCTAAATAAACTTATGGCTTTTCATTGTAATTCACGAAGAAAGACTCCACATTCGCGTCTTATGTTTTTTAACTCCTATAGTCTAGCCAGCATTTACTCGTCTTAAGACAAAAAGCTTGTGAAGATTCTGAAGAATAATAAGTTCGACAGTGGTCCCCAAGAATTCAAAGCGAGGGACAGGCCGTGGCTTAATCACTAGAAAGACCTTGATGCGCATATGGAGTAGAAACTTCACTCATAATGTGCTATAGCATAGAATGATCCTAGTTTTGGTAGAATATTGGCACCTGTCAATTTTCCCTCCTCACAAATCCAAGGACAATAACTGATGAGAAAGAGAGTCTTGTGCCTCACATAGTGCCACTTTGGGTAGGAAAAGGACTACCATTAGAGCTTGTGGAAGATCACCTCTTTCCTTTTTCTTCCTTTCCATTTTATTTCTTTTAAATGTATGAATTTAGAATATTCCATCTGAATAAAGTAGTGCTGGGATGGAAAGTGCTGAAAACATATTGCTTACTTAAGAACCACAGTGTGAAAGTTCAACGATAATCACCTTGAATAATAGAGAACTACGTTAGCAACCATAAGAGCTGAAAATGTCTGAAAACATGGATCATATCCACCCAAATACCTCCAGAAAAATCCTTCAGGAAGGAAAATAACTCCCTCATTGAGCAAAACGACCGCAACAAAACACATTCTTCTCCTTCATAACTAGGACTAAGAAGTTCCATAGTTGCAAAATCTTGACAGCACGAGGATGTTTCATCATACATCTCAGTGGTCACATGATGTACTTTGCATCAAAAACAACTAAGATTAAACTGCGACGAGATCGATCAAGAAGGATCAAACCCACATTCCATTTAAATATGTCAGACACTTGATTGAAGAAGGTAGGAAAAACCTGCCATTGCCACGACTTCAATCTCCCTTCTTTCTGAAAGAGCATCCCTCTGTGAGCCTTGCACGACCCCCTGTTGGCTGGCACAGCACAGTCTGGCAGTTACCGCAGACGACGACAGTCTGTGAGTGGCTAAACACAGTTGTTCTGCAAAAATGATAGATAACTGTCATTAGCATGCAATTGCAAGTGGCTATATATAGATTTATAATTATTCACCACTCCCATCATTTTTCACAATTTTCAAGGAAACAATCAACCATGAATGTTCAACATTTGAGAATATACGGCAGTAGAGAAGATATTGGCAGAAGATTTGATGGAAATGACCATTAAATGCAGAGATGAGAAAACAGATGCTATCATATTTTGCATGCATTATCATGAATTAAAAACAAAAGATATATCCAAACTGAAACTACAATGATGAGATGTAAAAAATTAGACATCTACCATATAGCACTTCAAAATCTAAAACAATAGCTTACTAAATGACTACGGAATCAAACAGAAAAGGCTAGGTTCTAATATGATGCAAAATGCAAGTTGAAGTGTGGTTTATCATGTCAATTGAATATACTGCAGTACACCATATAAATAAGTGTTAAGACCCATCAACGCGCACAACTGTAACTAATGTTTCACTCATCTTAAACACGGAATAACTGATTCTCGGATTAAATGTTTTATACTTGTGTTAAAAGTCTAAAATATTAGATGGAAAGAGTGGAAATGATGCTACTGTGCGGAAGCCTAAAAAGGTCCATTATCTAAAAGGATCAAGTTTATGTGAGATGATTGTGTAAGCCTAAAAAAGACAGTATTTAGAAGGATTGAGATTATGTGAGATAAATGACGGCACATAAGATCTGAAATAATATATATGAACTGAGAATTTGTATACATAAGCATCTGCTTTCTGCAGCAGATACAAATATCGATCCATATACATCAAATCTATTACCAGAACTAACATTCACATTGGTCATAAGACTCATAATGGATTATGGATAAGAGCAAACCTGCTCCACCAAAACAATAATGGTCATTGAGCCTAACTCAAACCACAGATGTTAGCATTTATCAAAATTTAAGCAAATATTCTCCTTGAGAAGAACACTCTGTCAAAAGACACAACAAAACCTTACAAATAATTTAAATCGCCTCTAATTCAAGTTCACCTGTTGTTTTTCCTACTATTTCTGTGCCATCAGTCCTCTCTACAAATCACTCAGCTGTTAGCAGCACGTGATGCTAAGGCAGTAACCCATCACCAGTTGGTGCAGTTTCTACAACTTACTAATATCTCAAGATTATCAACTTAATATAATTGCAACATAGATCCTCAACTCTCAATTAACTGCAATACGAAGCACATCCGATCCATCAAATCTAATACTATTCTAAAAGTGTGTTGGATGTTAAAACATTTCTTCCAAAAATGCCCTCAAAAATGTGTATAACTATAAAAGTAACATTCATAGATGGATATCAATGTCATGTATCTCTTGATGATAAAAAAACACGTATGTATATGCATACATAGATAACATGATAAATATTACAATAAATGCCTGTAAACACATCTTTACTCTCTCAACTGAAATATGCTCATATTAAATATTGTATATTCAGAGTACAAAACCAGCTCAAAAAAATTAATAGAAAATGTAGGAGAGAGTGGAGGCTACATTATGATCAAAGAAAAATGAGGAAAATGCATCCGCTTTTCAGTTAAAATTACCCATTCAACTACTATCCATTATCCCCACTATTTATCCAAACCTCAATCGTTCATTTACTACCCACTAATTACTTATTATTTTCATTAATTCTTCAGTTTCCATGACCTCTCATTTCTTCCTTAATCTCTACTAATAAAGCACCTCCATTTCCATCAAAAAGAAGGGCATGAACCCTACGAATTTTATCTCACCAATTAAGTTTCAGTCATCTGCTACCTAAAACCAATGAAAGGGACGAAATTTCCCTAGGCTGAACTTTTGTGATTTGATAAATTGGTTGATGTTTATTCTACCAAACCAGAGATGCTGCAGAAGATTTTCAGCAAAAAAAAAAAATTTGCTCTGCTCAAGAAAAGACTTTTAACGTTAGGGTTTTTCCACTATCTTTCACCAAATGATTTACAGGATAATACATAGTATTGAAAATTTGAATACTATTTTTATATGTATTGCTTTAGTAGAATATAATCTATAATGTATGAATACTGACATGAGAAATTTGTAGTTTTGTTATTGCTACAATTATTTCGACTCTTTGTCGACGGGGCCATGTTTGAAACGGAAAATGGCCATGGCAAAGAGATCTGTGGGTCGTGCTTCTACAACTGGAGGTCCACAATCATGAGTACTACCTTGGCGATGAGATAAAAGAATGATATATCAAGTTGTTTGTGTATTATGAGAAATGAAAAAAAAAAGAATTTATGGGATTGTAGCAGAACATTGCAAAATGAAAATAAAATTGATATTCTTGGAAGTTTTAATGTAAAGTTTGAATGTCCTTTACATTGTCAGTGTTGTAGAGTCATGCAAACAATTGTTCTCATAATGATGATATCATTGTTCACATAATGATGACATCAGTCACGATCATTATGAAAATCATTATCAACTAGAAGTGTGGAATACATATATCAGAATGGAGAATCACTAATCTATACAAATTTTAAAGATTTGAATAGAAATTGAAGGAATTCTACATCGGAACCAATTATTAAACTAATATAAATTTTGATTGGGTTCAAATATAATAAACACAAAGCACTATCGAAAGTTGGAAGCAGGGATAAAAAAGAAAACAGTAAGTTGTTACTCAAAATTATGAAACATGCAACCAAAGTTTTATGTTCTCACTTCACATTAATTTTAAGAATTTCTCTTTATAATACAAAAGACAGCACATTATGAGTATGATGGTATAACTCTATCAACTTCATCATTTGACCAACTTTTTAATATTCGTTATTCAACCAAACACAATTAATACGAATATCAGTTCATTCAAATTAATTTCTACTTTATAAATTTTGGAAAAGCCTAACTGCTCTAAAAGTAATTGACATTTGTGATGGTGCATTTATAATCCAATAAAAGTTATGACTATGCAACAAGGATCAAAATATAAGATAGTAACAAAATAGTTCTCTTTTAGATTAAAACATTTTTCTAAGATAAAATAAAATGACCTGGATTATGGACTCATTACCAAGCTAAAGTATACCTACGTGCAACACACGTACACTATACTAGATTTAATGTAAAAGTCCAATGTGATTCTCACAGCTCATCCGTAAGACTTACCAATTCAGCACATTTAAGTCAACACTGAAACTGCTTCATGAAGCGCCCAACATGCTAAAACATAAAATATTAAAAACTTGCTAATAATTTTGTAATCTCTTCAATAACGAAACATGCAATGCACCATTAACCTTCTGGTCGATGTCTAAGGCTGTTAAATTGTCTTCAACTATGGTTAACCCTTCTTTTGTACAATCATTAGTTTACATGTACAAGATGATAAACCACATTGTGGATCTTTTATCTGCTTTCCCACCTTCTCAGTGCAGTCAATTATACTCACATTTCATCCATTAAACTGTAACATAAACACGCAATGACACTTAACTCTAACCCATAAACTTTTGCTAATTGTACTCACATTCAGTCACATTAATATTGTTCCATCCAGAACCAACACATGCTGAAACATGAAGCATCAAAGGACCTTTGTAACATTACAGGTCAATGAAACAACTGGATATATAATGCACTATTAACCTTCTCTTACATTGTCTAGTACTGCTACTATCATCTTCAACTATCTATCACTATCATCTTGTACCTGGGTACTTCTAATATGGAGCCATACCCGTACACGACACATGTAGTACCTATATCAGTACCCAACACTTCTTGGGCACTCCTTAAATATATGCATATATCGATTCAGACCAAGACTCGATTATAAAATGCATGTTTAACTTAAAACACTTGTCATGCACTTCTTGGATATATATACCCTACACTTCACATTCATTTTTGTAACTTGTTGGGATAGGGGTCGAGTTCGTTTCAGCCTTAAGAACTACGATTTAAAAGGTCGTTTACATTTATACCTCAGAATTATGATTATATTCCATTGCAGTCATGTTCTCCAATCCTACAAATGTTAGTGTCCCATATCCATTATTGTTCAGTACTTTAATGGGTGGAAAGTCCAAGATCTAAACAACATTGCGGATCCCCTACTAGCATCTCTCATTTTTACCATCAGTACTGCTACAAGATGTTGGTATTTATTCTAAAATTTTGACATCCAACTTATTTTCATTTTCTTGTTTAGCATCTCATTTTATTTTCATGAAACTGCTAATAAGCATGACTACATCAGTAGAAAAGTAGCTCTTACATTCTTTTACATTCTTTAATGTAGCTACATCTTGATCCTAGAAATAACTCCTACACCATGCTAATGACTAACACTTTATTTGGGAGTTTACTAAGGGAAGGACGGAAAGTTAATTAATGGAAAGGAAAGATATGGAAGGAGAGTAAAAAGATAAAGTGTTGTTTGGGAGTTTAGTAAGGAGAACAGAAGTAAATTTATTTTACCTTGTTTGGGAGTTCTAATAAAGAGGGCAGTAAAGTGAATATATAAAGTTACATAAATACCTTTAAATGTTATTAAAATGAGGGTATATCTTAGCCATTGATTTTAATGTCATAAGGGTATAATTGTCTTATCATATTGTGAAAATTTACTCTCATTTCCACTCCATTCTCTACCGCTCAAATTTGGGGAGGAAAATCTAGGAAATTTAACCTTCCATTCCATCTCTAACCCCCTCAAAAAAACTTTCACACAAGGTTAAAATGGAATTTTACTTTAACTTCCATCCTCTAACCCGCATCCAAACAACCTAAATGTAATCGGAATTACTTAGTAGATGATATTATAAAAAACCCATAAACAACAAATAGAATTACATAAAACTACTACCAGGCTCCAATGCACTTTTTATACAAAAGTATTTAGCTATTTATTAAGAAAGTATTTATTAATCCAAAGTTTTCAATGAAATCATAATAACACTACTTGGGACTTGACAATAGAAAAATAAAATTATTAAAAAATCTAGATAAATAATAATGCTTTTCTAAAAATTAAATTACTATTTAATAACTGGTAAATATATGAAGCATTGTAATAAAATTTTTACATATTTAAATGTTATATCATTTGCATATTAGTAAGAAAAAGACCTCTAACAATAATGTTTTCATTTAAAAGTTTACTTTGGGGGAAATGATTAAATTACTACATTATTTCTTAGCTCCATATTTAATAAGAAGCAACTTATATCTCAAGGAAAAATCATGTACCAAATGAATACTACCACAAAAATGATCATTACCATAATATACCTTGCATTTCAAAAAATTATTATGAAACTACTAACAATGAAATTATAATATTTAATCATTAAAGTAAAACATATCTATGTAAGAAAATCTGAGAATGCAAAGATCATAACAAATACTAAGAAAACTAATCTAAAGAACCATCATCATATAGTTAATTTCTTAACCAAATATTTTTAAATAGAAAATAATTCAGTATGACGTGCTAAAAGTACTCCCCCGAGTAAGCAAAGATCAAATTACTCTCCCAAATAAGAAGATATTAAATACTCCACATAAAAGCCCATGGCACATTAAAGTTGACCGACAAAATCAACAAAAAGTAGAAAATGTAAGAAGGGGGGATTTTTCACCTTATCTCCCACCTAAAATATTTATCCATTGTTCTCAGGCCTTCATTTTCCACCTTTAGCAATTGATCATTATTCCTTGTCTTGTGTGTGACACTTAAACATCAATGCAACTCATCAAGCAATAGCATAGGGCCCAAGGACCATAGTAACATTACTTTCCCCTATGTTATATCTTTTGTTTTTCTCATGTCCCAGTTCCTTCCTCTCTCCATGCACTTTGTCTTATGGTTATACCTTTTTATGTCTCGAACATCCTTACACTTTTGTTTTTCTTTCTACCAAAGGATCATGATGCTTTGGTATTGCCAAGGTTGCTGATAGCGGATCGCGACGCGTCGCGGCGAGGTACCGCTAAGGCTATATCGGGCTATTGCGGCGAAATCACGGCAAATAGCGCACAGTCAAATAGCGGTCAAATTTAAATATATTTAAATATCCTAAATAATAAAAAAATTCATAAAAAAATCTAAAAATTCAATTAGTTGTAAATTTCTTGTATTATCAATAAATAACAATTAATAAGCTTGTTGTATGAATGAAACTATGAAGAAATTCAAGAAATATAGCATCATATGTGTGATAGCGGGTTTAGCGGGTTTAGCCGCTTTTAACAACAAAAATCCGCTTTTAACCGCGAAAATCCGCTTTTAACCGCGAAAACCCGCTTTTAACCGCGAAAACCCGCTTTTAACCCGCTAAAATCCGCTTTTACGCGCTATTCGAATGAATAGCGGATTTTCCCGCTTAAGCCAGCCGCGAAACCGTTACGCGTAGCGCTGAAGGGCCGCGACCGCTATTCGCGCCGCTATAGCCCCGCTATTGGCCGCTATTTACAACACTGGGTATTGCATGTGTATCAACATGCATATCGCTCACAGCAAGTTACCAATAATAGCATATAGTCCTCTCTTGCTTGTCTTCCATGTTTCCACCATACTGTTTTAAGATCTTCCTTTGCACTATTGTTCCATCTTCTTTATCCGACCCCTACCAGCATTTTTATTGTTCTCCTTTCATATATATCCTCCTATCCTATGTTTCCTCTGTACTCTTTTCACATCTTCCTTCACACTTTCATTTGCATTATCTCTCCGCCCCCTTTCAACATTTTTATTGCCCTCTTTTTTATGTACATCCTCCCTCCATTTACTTGAATGCAAGGTATTTAGTTTTTATTGCTCATTATTAGCCAGTAAAAGACATTCAATTATACCATTTGGATCTTTGCATGATGTACTTGCCTTGCATACTGAAGTTAGAATATGTTTGTATGATAAAAATAGTAGGTTGTAAAATAGAAAAGAAGAAAGAAAATGATCCATCTAAAATTAAGAATTTAACATATTACTCTATTATGCTTTCCATGTGGTTGCATAACTGGACATCTGGTTCCAATTTACATAAGAGCAATTTTGCTTTTGTTAAGAAATAGAGAAACTAACAAATCTAATAAACTAGAAATATTGTATGAAATAACTGCAGTTAATGGAACTTGCGCACACTTTCCCTTTGTTCAGCTTTAGAAGTCGAAGGCTCGAATCAATTACATATACAAATATCTGTCTATGTCTGTCTATGTAAACAGTATACCAATATAAATTAAAAATAGGGCATAATGGGGATGACAACATCAAGCCCGAATTAGAGGGTATGGATTGGGCATAAACATGTGTGTAACTGGACCAATTCTTTTAACTGGACTAATCAATGAGCCCGGTATGAGCTAAGGTAGTTTGCAAGGTTAGTCCAATTTGTCCAATTAAAAAAATGCAAACTGCCTTTAAAGATTAAAACACGTAACACAAATGATAAATAAGTAGGATAGAGCTATACTCATTTATAAACACAATGGTATCTGGTGTTAGAGAACCAAAATGCATGTATGAAGGCAATATGCGCTCAATCTTCACAATTAGAATATTTTGTAGAATAATAGCTTATATACGACCTGTGGTAATTGGCTTTGATAGATTGGTTGTATGAGTAACCCGGTTATTAGGCAGAGTGGATATGAATTGAGTAACTTGACCCATTAAATAAATGGATCAGATATGTGTGTGATATATACATCTTGACCGTCTCATACTTGCTCTAGGTCATTCAATTCTCATCATAATGTTTACATGTATACTAATGAGCTTCCAGTCAATTATAAAAGAGCGTGCCTATAAATAACTAGTCTAAGATTTGAATAAAACAAAAAGTAGACGACGATTCTGAGATTTAAATGAAACAAAAAAAAATAGACAATGGTGAAGAAAGGCAGGTTTCTAGTTTTAAAGAGAAGAACGCATGGATTCAAAAGTATGTTAATGGTCCATATTCTTTGCCTCAAGACAGGACCTCTTCCCTGTAGAAACCTAAGAAGAGAACAAACAGCTTTATAATAATCATTGTCTTAAGAAATGCAGGAAATATGTTGGGTCATGGGGTTGAAGCTAGCACCTGAGTTGCCTAGGGAACCTGCTTAACCGAAACATACTCAAAGACGCAATGACTGACAACAGTAGGCATACTATGTGAGCACAGGTCCCTTATTAAATCATATTTGTAAAAAGAACAGTATAAACTTGCTCAATTTGCCCAAGGAGACCGTGCTATGTAACCAGAGTCAAAATTTCAAAGCATATGAATATCATGGCTGGACAGACATTGAATATGTCCAAGTCACTTTAAATTTCTAACACACTCGATAGCTCATATACTCATGGAATGAAAGAGTGTTCATTTGGTTCAGCTTGGGATTCAGCAAAAGAGCCAAATTACTAAATTTGCCTTATTTTAACCATATGAGATGAGGTGCTGCTAACAACGAAAGGATCATGAACCCAATATCACAAAACTAACAAATTCAAATCCAACGTAATAATGGATCCCATCTGCTACCTAATTGTAACAAATCCCGCAAAAAGAAACCTTATACAAGTCTCAAGATAAAATTTTCAAAAGGTGAAACTTTTTCTTACATGTTGAAGCATCCCTGGCACTTTACATCCTAAATCATAAAATAGAAAAGGATCAATCAACATTCCATCACGAATCAAATCAGTTAGCTACAGAAAGAGAGGGGAAAAGAGACGAACCATGAAGAACGAGTTAGGGGATTGAACGAGGCGCTTGAGCTTGTGTCTCCTCTTCTCGAGCTCCGCTGGCGGATTCAAAAGATCAATGTCGTTCGGGAGAACCTAACAACAACAAAATCGAAGGGAATTCGTCAAAGAGAGCAGAAACCCTAAACCTAGAAAAATGACGGTATCGAGGGGAGAGAAGAAGTACCATGTTTTAGATCCAGATGAAACCCTAGAAAAGATCGGGCGCCGTTCTGGGAAGGAGAGAGGCAGCGGGAGAGTAGGAGGGAGACGAGAGAACTAAACCCTAATTTTGAGGTTTTTATACGGGGCCAAGTCACGTGAAATTCACGTGTATTTAGAAACAGACTAGGCTGTTTGGTTGCTTTTCATAAGACAAAGCGAGCAAAATTGGACCCTTTATAAACCGAAAAGAAAAATTCCTTGGGACCCAAATCATGAGATCTAATAGGGGACATGTGAGGTGTCAATGCCTAGGTGTATGATCTACTGTTCATGAACATTAGATCATGCATTCAGGGGTTGACACCTCACCTGTCCCCCCTTGGGTCCCATGATTTGGGGTCCCTGTAGAACAACTCAACCAAAAAATGAACATTTGCTTTGAAAATACACACTATTAGCTAATCATTTATAACAAAAGAGCTTTGCTACAGGAACCCAAAATATGGGACCAATAGAGGGGACAAGTCAGGTGTCTCCCTCCTATTGGATAATGAGTTCGCCATCATTAATGATGGCCAACTTATTATCCAATAGGATGGAGACACCTCACTTGTCCCCTCTATTGGTCCCATATTTTGGGTCCTTGAGGAAATTTTCATAACAAAAATATAGCAAGCCGCAAACAAAGAACAATTGACACCATATACCAAAAATACAAAGCAGATTTAGAAATAGTTCGGACAATTATTTTGTGTCCAAGGGCCTGTTTGTTTTGTTAAGAAAATACCCAGAAACATATTTCCAAACCAACTTTGGAAGAAAAAAGTGACATATTTCTTTGTTCTTTCATATTTGATTCATTATCTCATTCTTAGGAAAATATCAATCGAAATATCATTCCACATCAGCTTTACTTGGAAATGAATATTCGAGCTCAGAGCTCCGAATTGGGAGGAAACATTAAAAACTATGAAAAAAACATAAGATGAGACATTTGGTTTCCAGCTTGCAGAATTGGGGATAATATTAAGCTGTTTGGTTCATTTCTTAGAAACCCAATTTTAAGAGATTACTCATGAGAAATAGATTGTGGGACCTATTTTCATATTTTGAAGTTTATTTCATGACATTTTGGAAGAAAATGAGTTTCCTTAAATTTAGGACTCATTATACTATTATCTTATTAGGGCCTGTTTGTTTATTTCCTAAAAACCAAGAAATGGAAATGGAAAAGGTGGAAATCTCAAAATAATCCATTTCTTCCATTTCCATCCCTAAAACTCACCCACAACATCCAATAAAATATTATTTTCATCCAATAACTCATCCACATCATCTAATAAAATATTATTTTCATCTAACCACTCATCCACCACATCTAATAAAATATTATTTTCATCTAACCACTCATCCATCATATCTAATAAAATATTATTTTCATCCCAACATCACTCAACTCATCTCTTTTCATCATTTCAAATCACTCACATCATCGAATAAAATATTATAACAATTCACCTTATCTCATTAACATTTCATTTCTTTGTTTTCATTCCAAAAAGTTATGAAAACACTTTTCTTAATCTTTCTTCACATCACCCAATAATACAATGACAACTCATCTCATCTCATTTCATTTCTTATTTTTTAGAATGAACCAAACAAAAGAAAACAACAAAACTACAGGAAATAGGTTTCTTATAATTCATTTCCTTATTTTTTTGGCCAACCGAACAACATCAAAACTAGTTTTCTTAAAAAATCACTCACATCATCCAATAATAATGTGACAACTCATCTCATCTCATCTCCATTTCTTTGATTTTCTTTTTTTTAGCCAACCAAACAATTCAAAAACCTATTTTTCTTAAAAATAGTTTTCTATTTCTTTGATTTCCCATTTTTTTAAGGCAAACGAACAGGCCCTTAGGGGATGTTTGTTTCACCCAATTTATAGAAAAGGATTGGTATTTGGATCTGACAGTGGCAAAAGTGTAATATTTGGATTCTTTATCAATCCTATTCTAGAGTTTGGCTCAAAAAAAATTATGAATTACAAAATCCATAAAGGTGCAACAGTAAGGGTTTTTTACAGAAACCCAAATCGGGGTTTTTTGAGAGGATTTGGGCGAGATTTCTGACAGCGGTCTTCATCTTCGTTTTCGGATTCCTAATCCTCACGAGCACGAGCCCTAGATCTGGAATCGCAACTCCCCCAATTCTTCTCCCGCCTCCCCCCAAGCTTCTTCGCGCCTCCTCTCCCGCTGTTCTTTGATATTGCTGTTGGGTTCAGTTGGTGGATTTGGCTTCCCCACCTCTTGTCAAGACTGATTCGCCCTAGATTTTGGCTTCGGCTTCGCCCACGACCCTTTATCCCACCTCATCTCTTTGATTTCCTTTTCGAAGACGAGGCTCGACGCTTATTTGTCAGTGGGGTTTGTGGGTTTGTTCCGTTCGGTGGGTTTTGTTGGCTTTGGTGAGTTTTGTGGGTCTGTTCCGTCCGGTGGGGTTTGTTGGTAACGGCATCAATTTCAGAATTATTCCCTTCGCAACTGCTTGGCAACTACATGTATAAATCATTTTATCCCTTTTAATGTGATTGTTTCATTGTGCTTGCTCTGAGGAAATTAATATTGGTAATAGAAAGCGTTGATTTTCAAAATTTATTACATGTCTAATCTCTCATGAAACAATGGTTTTGGTATATAGTTGATTATTGATTTTCGGTTCTCTGGATTTTTTGTTATTGCAGTCCTTCAAACGACTAAACCATGGAATGAAAACCTTAATTATATTTGTTTGATCAGCGTGCATGCTTAGGGTGCAAAATACGAAATAGTTGTTTCACTACTTGATATAGATTTGTGGATATGTAGATATATGATTTTACGATTTCAATATTTTTATTAGTTATTTAATTATCTTTAGTCTCCAAACATTATTACTGTTAAGTTGTAAATATATGCTAATTTTACAATGGATTTAGATGGATAACGTAGATGAAGAACAATTGAAGAGGATGTGTGCTAATATAGTTGTGTCTGCGGTGGTCACGATAATAACCTGTATTCTGAGAATGTTGTTGGATAGCTGAACACGTGAGTTGAGTTCACGTGTTTGGTGGTGAAAACGCAGTTGTCCAGTTCGTGTGGCCCACCCAAAACTCCTGAAGCGGGCATGCAGGTGCGGCCCACCACGAGATTGATTAATCTCGTGAGAGCTATAAAACCTAATAGCTAGGTTTTTTCTTTTCTTGGGCATGTGAAGAGCAGAGGGGTGTAAGGGGCGGCTGTGCAAGAAGCAAAGGCAAAATTACAGTGGCTGATTCGAGTTGGCAGTAGTGTTTTCGGCTTCAAGCAAGTAGGAAAAACGCGGCTAGTTTTTGCTGCAGGCGGCATGCAAACGCAGAGTGTGCGGGAGCCCCGTGGACGTAGGTGTAGGCGTATAAAATTTCCTATAGGTCCCTTAGCATGGCTCGACATGATGATTCGACAAATCAACAGACGTTCGAGCGACGAGGCGATGAGGCACGCAAGCAACGGAATACGTTCGCGTGTGGAACCAATCCAACGGTTCAGAAAGTTAACGAGTCGTCCAACAACAAAACGGACTTGAACTCAAACACCGAGGCGGATTTACTGCCAAATGAAGACTCGGGCTATCAAATCAAGACCCGAACAAATCAAACGAACAACCGAATCACGGACATAACCGAAAGACGGAAAACAACAAAACGGAACTCACCCGGGGGACTCGGCCCAAACCGAACCAACCCGGGGTGGCTCGGC
>BQKN01063643.1:74859-105861 GCA_022839385.1 Asparagus kiusianus
TGTTTAGCTCTTTGGCTTTGGGTTTTTTTGCCATCAGGTTTGTGGAGTTTGTGTAGCTCCTTGGCTTGGGTTTATTGCTGTCGGTTTTTTAGCTTGTGTAGCTCCTTGGCTTTGGGGTTTTGCCTGTTAGTTGGAGCTTGTGTAGCTCTTTGACTTTGGGTTTTTTTGCCATCAGGTTTGTGGAGCTTGTGCAGCTCCTTCATTTGGGATTTATGCTATCGGTTTTTGAGTTTGTGTAGCTCCTTGGCTGTGGGGTTTTGGCTGTCAGGTCGAGCTTGTTTAGCTCGTTGGCTTTAGGTTTTTTGTGCGTTTTTTGCTGTTGGTTTTGATGCTAACATTAGGGTTATGTTGCCATAGGTTGACGTGTAGCTGGAGCATGATGTGCTCCATAGTTAATATTTGGCAATGATGATGATTAGCATTTACTAAGAATGTAATCTAACGTACAGTGTTTATTATATTCAGATAAGGTAAAATATGATGAGATTGTAGCCTACATTGAATTGATAATGTCTAGGCGAGGCAATCAATCTTTAGAATGCAATCTATAATAAACCTGTAAGTTATAGGTGGGGCATTCAATTTTGACAAGTTGATCTATTCCTCAGCCATACAATATCAACGAGAATTTATACTCAATTCTAATAACAGTTTTCATTACAACATCAATAGTTTTTGCAAGTACAAGTACATGACATACGGTTCATAATAATTAAAATAATACAAAAAATTGCTAAGAAAATTGCTGAAATTTTTCAAGCTAATAGTTGATTTTTGACAAGTCTTAATTCTTTCTTTATCATCTTTGATTTCATAAAATATTTATCTCCGTACCTATTTTCTTTGACATATTAGTTTCCATGGTTACTTATTTCTCCTATTTCATCAGCCCATTCAAAAAAATTGCATTCTTAATTTGGGAATTCTTGTATACTTTCATAGGTGTTCGGAGATTGCAGTCGCAACAAACTTCATAATTTTTGGGGTATTCTTCTGATATCATATTGATGTCGGGGAGGCAAATTGCAAACAATGAGAATTTATAAATTGGTAAGAATGAAGAATGCATTGGAAAAATAAGCCCTCAAGCTAAATTTATAGCCTCCAAGGCCTTGGAACTAGCCTTTGCTACAGTGTTTCGGATTTGAATATTGAACTAGTCGTTGCTACAGTGTTTTTGTTTTACATATTGAACTAGTCGTTGCTACAGCGTTTATCCAAAAAAATTCATTCCGAACCAAACTAGAGATTAGAAATTTGAGGGTTTCTATAAAGTTAGATTCTATTTTTCCATGTAATGAAACACACATAGAATGCAAAAAAAAAAAAGGATTCCATGAATTTACAAACTTGTCTTAAATTTTTTTTAGGAATAGGTAGGAATCCATAAAAAACCAGATTCCTAATCCTATTCTTGCCCACTAATGAACTAAACACCCCCTTAGTGGATGAGTCCACAGGCATTTTTTTCTCTCTCAACCAAACACAAGAAAAAAAAATCAAACACCTTCGCGTGACTATGTCGGATGTTTTAATTTCATTTTCTTAGTTTGTCAGCCAATGAAACAGCCCCTGCGCCTCCATTGCTCGAAAAAAAAAGTTTAAAGCTAGGGTTTTTCTTGATCTGGATTATTCTTGCTTTGTGGTTGATCTCTTTGCTATTTTTGGAGACTAAGGTAGATCTATTTCCTGCTTAACCCTTGAAATTGAGCAATCTCTGAAAGATCCAATTGTTAGGCGCTCAATCTTTCTCAAAATCAAAACTTTCCTGATTTGCACGCCTTTAGAGCTTCATCAAAGGTAAATTCTTCAACATGCAACTCCCTTCTGTAAAATGAATAATACAAATGTTTCTTTTAGGTTGCTAATGACAAAATAAAGCTTGTTAATACTTGATTATAATTATTTTTTGTGTATTTGGTGGTATGATTCTGTACCTCTCTAACTGCATGTCATTTTTTGACACATGAATAACCAATTTTCGTAATATATATTATCACAAGGTCTGATTTTATTGAATGGGTTTATGATAGTTGATTATTGCTTGTTTCTTGGTAGTTTCATGATAATTTATTTATTAGTATATATGATATGATCTGGTCATTTTGAATGTTTGAGTATAGTAATTTCATGTTTGATAAATAGTTTGTTTTTCTATAATTTTTTAAAGGTTGATTAAATCTGTTAATTTATTGATGATAATTAAGATTGTGGTTGAACTTTTATTTAAATTTAGATGACAATTACGTTTATTTAATAACAATATCTGCTCATTTTGGTTGTTTGCTGAGTATAGGATTTGCATGTTTTTTAAATCCTTTATTTTTTTTGTTATTTATTATATTGATTAAATCTAAATATATATTTTGGATGAAGTTGTACTTAGTGTTCATGAAGCGTTAGTGTATGTTATATGCCATTTATCTATTGAATATATAATTAATAATTTAGTACGGACGTTGTAAATGGATGGTGATTCTTATAATGAAGAGGTTGTTTTGAGAACATGCTCCGGGGCTGCATTTTCAGTCTTATTAATAGTAATTAATTTCATGAAGAGAATGCAATATAGACATAGAAGGATACGTCATGCTCCTAGTGAGCAAAAAACGCTGGACCAAAAAAATAGAATGACACACATGGATTGTATTTATAATGGGTTTAGTGATAGTTGTGCAATCTATATTAGAATGCGTAGTGAGGCTTTTATTAAACTTGCAAATATCATGAGGAAAAAAAATCTGTTAATGGACTCTAGCCTTCAAATGGCACGAGTTCTCTTCCAACCAGAGCTTCAAATGGCACGAGTTTTCTGCTGTTACCAAACTCGGTGAATCTAAAAAATCTCAGATGTTTGGATGAATTGCTAGAGAAAATGATATCTAATTGTTCCTTACTAGAATCACATAGGTCAAACACATGTTCTGAAAAATCAGAATATTTGCACCAAATCTGAAAACCTTGCATTTACATACTTATGGATCAGTTCAGATATCAACATCGAAACTTGAATCTTTAATTTATAAATCATATGAATTTGCTAAAATTTCAACCGGGATTTGGAGTTTTGATGTGGTGGGTGATATTTGGTGTTGTGGAAAACTGTTGGATTTGGGTGTAGCCCAAACCTACCTGCAGGCGAGGTCGGCGATCTGCAAGCGGGCTCGAGGCGAGCGTGAAGCTGTCTGGCAAGGTTGCTCAAGGCGAGCTCGACGAGCGGGCGAGGTTTAGAAGCAGGCAAGCTTGTGGCAAGCGAGCTCGAGGAAACCCGCAGGCGAGGTCCACGCAAGCTGCAGGAGAAGTCGACGACAACTTACAGGCGAGGTCGATGACGACTTGCAGGCGAGATTGAAGGACAGGCGAGCTCAAGCGCTGCAGGTGAGTTCGAGTTCGAGTTCGAGCTCGAGCACTGCAGGCGAGCTTCGGTGACAGGCTATCGCCAGCCTGTCGCTAGGGTTTCCCTATAAAAGGAAAACCCCAGGGTTCGAGATGGGTGTGCTCCCCTTCTCCTCTCTCGCGATTTTGGTGGCGGCGGAATCTCTCTCTCCCTCTTTTGTTCAGCACTCAAACAGTGAAATTTGGGGGAATTTAAGAGGAGAATTAAATTAAAGAAGAGGGGGATTTAATTGAAGAGAGAGGAAATTAAACATTGTAGCTACAGTGTTGGTATTACATTTATTGAGAGATCTCAAGTTTGAGATCTGCTCTTGCATTGTAATTTCTTCTTAATTAATAAGAAATTAATTGTGTAGCTCCCGAGGACATAGGCAATTTTGCCGAACCTCATAAATCTTAGTGTACTTTTCTTTATACTATGTTTCTGCTGTTTTGGGGTTTTTTGACGTAAGATCCCAACAACCGGTATCAGAGCGTGAAATGATCTAGAGGAAATCAGATTCAAGTGGGAGCCATAACCGCAGATGAAGGAAAAGTGAGACTTGAGAAGTTTGATGAAACAAATTTTGGATTCTAGAAAATACAAATAGAGGATTATCTGTATCAGAAAAATCTATATCAACCACTTTTGAGGAAGAAGCCGGAGTCTATGAAGGAGGATGAGTAGAACCTTCTAGACAGATAAGCCCTAGGAGTTATCAGATTGAAGTTGACTCGTAATGTTGCGTTCAATATTACGAAGGAAAAGATCACGACGGGTCTTATGGCAGCACCCTCAAATATATATGAGAAGCCATCAGCCACGAACAAAGTTCATTTGATGGGGACGGTTATTCAATCTGAGAATATCGAAAAGCGCGTCAGTAGCATAACACCTCAATGAACTCAACACGGTCACAACCCAATTGAGTTTAGTTGAAATTGAGTTTGATGAGGAAGTTCAGGCGTTGATACGTTTGTCTTCCCTATCAGAGAGTTGGAACGCTACAGTCACAACTGTGAGTAGCTCGTTGTGAAGCAACAAGTTAAAGTTCGATGACGTTCGTGATCTGGTTCTCAGTGAGGAGATCTGATGGAGAGAGTCGATTGAAGTTATAACCTCTTTAATATTACATACAGAGTCAAGAGGTAGAAATTTAACCAGAGGGAACGGACGAGGTAAATCAAACTATAGAGGTAGATCAAAGGACAGGAGGTCCAAGTCAAGGAATCCAAGCAACAGCTCGAAAGCTATCAAGTGTTGGAATTATGAAAAGACCGGGCATTACATGAATCAGTGCAAGAGTGCATAAAAGGAGAAGGATGTGAAGGCAGAGGTGAATGTCACTTCCACTTCAAGAGGAGACGACGCATTGATATGCTCTTTGGAGAGCAAGGAGGAATCTTGGGTATTAGACTCTGGAGCGTCGTTCCATGCCACTTCTCAGAAAGAATTCATTGAGAAGTATGTCCTTGGAAATCTTAGATATGTATACATTGGTGATAATCAACTGTGTGCTATTGTGGGCAAAGGTGTAGTGAAAATTAAGTTGAACGGGTTAGTATGGGAGCTGAAGGATATCAGGTATATTCCCGACCTGAGAAAAAACTTAATATCCGTAGGCCAGTTGGCTGGCGAAGGATACACTATAACCTTCCATGAAGATGTTTGGAAGATCTCAAAGGACGCAATGACGATTTCCCGAGGCAAGATGATTAGTACCATGTATATGACAGAAGATGCATATTGTTTGATCTCAGTTATAGCAGGCGATAAGACTTTAAAGCTGTGGCACCAGATACTCGGTTATATTAGTGAGAAGAGGATGAAGATCATGCACAAAAAGGGAAAACTCCCAGGTCTAGAATTAGTTGATTTAGATATGTGTGAAGAATGCATACTTAGAAAGCAGAAGAGAGTCAGCTTTCAGACAAGTGGCAGAACCCCCAGGAAAGAGAAACTAGAGCTCGTTCACTCAGATGTTTGGGAAACAACCACCACCGCGTCCATTGGTGGTAAACACTATTTTATGACTTTTATTGATGATCACTCTCGGAAAGTATGGGTCTACTTTCTGAAGCATAAGTCAGAAGTATTTGAAGCTTTCAGGAGTTGAAAAGCTATGATCGAGAATGAGACCGCTCTGAGAATAAAGAAGCTTAGGACCAACAATGGTAGTGAGTATGAAGACACCGGATTCAAAAAGTTCTGCTATGAGCACGGGATTAGAATGGAGAGAACCGTGCCCGGCACGCCTCAGCAAAATGGTATAGCTGAGCGGATGAACCGAACGTTGATAGAGAGAGTCAAAAGTATTCGGATACAGTCAGGCCTACCGAAATAGTTCTGGACAGAAACAATCAATACAGCAGCTTGCTTGATCAACTGAGGTCTATCGGTTCCATTAGAGTACAGAATACCAGAAGAGGTATGGTGCGAAAAGGAGGTAAAACTCTCACATCTTAAAGTTTTCGATTGTGTAGCTTATGTGCATATTAGTTATCAATGTAGGAATAAGCTTGATCTCAAGTCCAAGAAATACACTTTCATCGGCTATGATGAAGATGAGTTTGACTACCGTATTTAGGACAACGAAAACAAGAATATGATCAGGAGCAGAGATGTGATATTCAACGAGAAGGTGATGTACAAGGACATGCACAAGACAGATGACTCAGAAAGCGAGTCAACATTTATAGATGCAGATAATGTCCCCAGGAACCTCTCAAAAGAACCCAATACAGAAGGTCCTCGGTCAGAAGAGCCTGTTGGACAAAACGGTGCGCAGGAACCCGATACACCAGCTCCGATATTGAGAAGATCTTCTCGGCCTCCTGTGCCCAACATGAGATATATGAACTATCTGTTGCTGACAGATAGAGGAGAGCCTGAAAGCTACGATGAAGCTTGTCAGAGTAGAGATGCAAGCAAGTGGGAGCTTACCATGAAAGATGAGATGAAGTCTTTCATCTCAAACCAAACGTGGGAACTAGCTGAATTGCCTATGGGTAAGAAGGTGCTCCATAACAAATGGGTGTACCGGGTGAAAGAGGAGCAGGATGGTTCCAGAAGATATAAGGCCCGGTTAGTTATCAAAGGATTCCAACAGAAGGAATGAATTGACTACACCGATATTTTTGCTCCCGTTATGAAGCTAAATACTATCAGGACAGTGATGGGTATTGTAGCTATTGAAGATCTTTATCTCGATCAGTTGGACGTGAAGACGAGGTTTCTTCACGAAGATCTAGAAGAGGAGATATACATGTACCAGCTAGAAGGTTTCTCAGAAGAAAAGAAGAAGAACCTGACGTGCAGACTCAAGAAAAGCTTGTATGACATGAAACAAGTCTCAAGATAGTGGTACATGAAGTTTGACGGCTTCATGCACAAGGAAGGTTTATAGAAGTGCAACGCCGACCACTGTTGCTACTTCAAAAGATATCAGTCCAGTTATATCATCTTGCTATTGTATGTTGATGATATGTTGGTTGCAGGTGCAGATATGGAGGATATCAGGAGCTTGAAGCAGCAGTTATCAAAGGAATTTAACATGAAGGACTTGGGTTCAGCAAAGAAGATTTTTGGATTGCAAATCACGAGAGACAAGAAGAAAGGGTTCTTACAGTTGTCTCGGATAGAATACATCAACCGTGTTTTGCAGAGATTCAACATGGGTGATGCCAAGTCAGTCAGCACACCCTTGGCTAGCCATTTTCACTTATCAAAGGATCAGTCTCCTCAGCCAGAAGAAGAAAAAGAGAGTATGGCTAAGGTTCCTTACGCATCATCCATTTGAAGCTTGATGTACACAATGGTCTGTACAAGATCAGACATTAGCCATGTAATAGGAGTGGTCAGCCGATTCATGTCAAATCCAGAAAAAGCTCATTGGAAAGCGGTCAAGTGGATTCTGAGATATCTACGAGGCACCTCACATAGTGTTTGCACTTTAATAAGGGAGAGGTGGAAGCGAAAGGGTACGTAGATGCAGACTTTGGAGGTGAAGTCGATCACCAAAGAAGCACCACCGACTATGTATTCACTGTTGGAACTACAGCTATTAGTTGGATATCACAGATACTAAGATTATCACTCTGTCTACTACAGAAGCTGAGTATGTTACAGTGACTGAAGCCAGAAAAGAGATGATATGACTTCAAGGTTTGTTAACAGAGCTGGGATTCAAACAAGAGAAGAATGTTTTGCACAGTGATAGTCAGAGTGCGATCCACTTAGCTAAGAATTCCGTATTTTATTCTAGAACGAAGCATATTGGGCTTCGGTACCACTTCATCAGATCCTTGTTGGAAGATGGCGTGTTAAAACTGGAGAAGATTCTAGGAAGTAAGAATCCAGCAGATATGTCAACAAAGACGGTGACCATTCAGAAACTGGAATTGTGCGCAACTTCAGTTAGCCTTCATGCATAGGTGATGAGGGCGGAGCCACACATGAGAAGATGTTTGTTGAGATAGCCTGCTGACGACGGTTTGATCTCCAAGTGAGAGATTGTTAGATTTAGGTGTAGCCCAAACCTACCTGCAGGCGAGGTCGGCAGTCTGCAGGCGGGCTCGAGGCTGGCGTGAGGCTGTCTGGTGAGGTCGCTCAAGACGAGCTCGATAAGCGGGCGAGGTCTAGAAGCAGGTGAGCTTGTGGCAAGCGAGCTCGAGGAAACCCGCAGGCGAGGTCCATGCGAGTTGCAGGCGAAGTCGACGATGGCTTGCAAGCGAGGTCGACGACGACTTGCAAACGAGGTCGAAGGACAGGCGAGCTCAAGTGCTGCAGGCGAGCTCGAGCTCAAGCGCTGCAGGCAAGCTCTAGCTCGAGTGCTGCAGGTGAGCTTCGGCGACATACTGTCGCCAGCCTGTCGCTAGGGTTTCCCTATAAAAAGGAAACCCCAGGGTCCGAGATGGGTGTGCTCCCCTTCTCCTCTCTCGCGATTTTGGTGGCGGCCGAATCTCTCTCTCTCTCTCTCTCTCTCTCTCTCTCTCTCTCTCTTTTGTTCAGCACTCAAACAGTGAAATTTGGGGGAATTTAAGAGGAGAATTAAATTAAAGAATAGGGGGATTTAATTGAAGAGAGAGGAAATTAAACACTGTAACTACAGTGTTGGTATTGCATTTATTGAGAGATCTCAAGTTTGAGATCTGCTCTTTTATTGTAATTTCTTGTTAATTAATAAGAAATTAATTGTGTGGCTCCCGAGGACGTAGGTAAGTTTACCGAACCTCGTAAATGTTTGTGTACTTTTCTCTATACTACGTTTCTACTGTTTTAGGGTTTTTCGGCGTAAGATCCCAACAAAAACTACAGGGGAACATAAACAAGTTGATGAAATTTCTGAAACAGCTTAATAATGCAAAGGTGTTGAATTTGACAGGAGATTTTATCGAGGTACTTCCTCTCTTTGCAAATTATTTTCATCTACTAAGTGATCTTCACATCTATCAGCTACCAATCTTCTCTATACACTTGTTGCAGTCACTCATTGGGATGGACTTGTCAAACCTATATTCTACAATCTGAAGCAATTGGAGATAGGGGCATCTCTAACCACAAAGAACATCAATGTGATGTTTGTGTTACTTTAAAGATGTCCCAATTTGGAGATACTAGTCCTATATAATTATGAAGTATTCTTTATGCGCCTGAAGATCTTTATGTCGCAAAGATGTGTTTATATTTTCCTACTGATTTATTTTTCTTGGCAAGTGGGAGATGCTTGTGTTTTCCCAAACCTGAAAGATATCAGTTTATACAATTATGAGGTATTCTTTATGCGCCTGATGATCTTTATGTCGCAAAGATGTGTTTATATTTTCCTACTGATTTATTTTTCTTGGCAAGTGGAAGATGCTTGTGTTTTCCCAAATCTGAAAGATATCAGTTTCAATTACGTTTTTGGAGGGGGAAAATGAGTTCCAACTTGTGAAGTTTTTTCTTGAGGAAGCAAATACATTGCAGTTGCTTCGTATCAATCCTAAGCTTGTATGTTGCGCTTATACAACAAAAGAGATCCATGAGAAGTTGTGTGCTATGTCCATAGCCTCTTCGAATGCAGAAGTCCTGATCACCAGTGATGTACATGCAGTATCTTATATAATCAGATGCAGCTCAAGTAGAAAACAAATTTATTAGTATACTTACTGAATGTTTTTATTTGGAAGCACATATGCGCATGCCAGTCCAAAATTAATTATTTTTTCTTGAGAGAACTCGAACGCTGTTCTATATTCCCTTTTCCGACTTTGTCTCTCCCTATTATCTTTTTTATCATTTGCAGAAGTTTGCATAATATTAAAATAAATTTGTTTGTGTTAATGTTTCCCTCAGAAAAAACTCATGAATATGCGAATACCATGGTCCTTGATATGGTCAAATGTAAATAAGTACCAGACATAATAGCCTTAAACGAGAACAAGGCAAAGCCTCTTGCTATCTGAGCTAGGTTCAAACTTGCATCATATCTGGTATTCTGCCTATCTATTTATGTTCAAAAGTTTCTGTTACTGTTGTTCGCTACAATTTAGTAGCCATTCAGGCTCAGCTCCTTCCAAAGTTGTCAGGAAACAGGATTTAGTTGATAATATCTGAGCTAGTTTCAAACTTGCATCATACCTGGTATTCTGCCTATCTGTTTATGGTGTATTTTAACAGGTTTTGGATCCAATCGGTGTGTTTTTCATATACATTCTAACTATATGCCCAATTTTCATTGGATACAAATTACATTTAAATCCTGATGTTAAAGCATGAATCAAACCTCTCAACTCCCCTTCGGAAATTATGCTGCCTTTCACTAAAAAAGAATAAGGGAAGAAAATGTTCAACTTTATCTCAGTCACCATGATCCATTCCACACAGAGAACAAGCTTTTTACAACATATATCGTATGGATAAGGTTCTCGTGTGAAACTGAAGCTAGCCTCTGTTAGCATGTTTATCAATCAGGGACCTTATCCAGCTTCTATCGTTAGAAAGCTAGTTACTGCATTTATAGACAATACATTGGTATTTAACATAAATGACAAGACTTAGTATCAAGCAATGTAGAGATTAAAATTCATTACTCTGGTATGAACAAATACACCAGCTTCAGTAGGTGCTATCCATCTTGGAATATGTTCAGAATTAGGATGCCAGTTCACATCTCCAGGCAGATCACCAGTTGAGAGATAGTATTAAGTAGTAGGTTTTTCTCTGCTGATAATCTCAGACTCTCAAAGATGAGAATTTAAAGCAAAGAATCAAGGATTATTATTATTACTACTACTTTTTATTTTTTATTTTTTATTTTTTTATTGTGACAATTCTCGCCTCTTCAGCAGTTAGCTTATCAAGTACATGACGATCGACCTCAGAGAATAAGCATGTGCAGTGACCAGCAGATTTTTCCCATTCAGAAGTTGAGGTTCTATCAGTTGTGTAATCTCTTCAGAGTTAGATGCTTATATTTCTGCGTACAATGCATGCTTCTAGCCAAAGAACATTTACTTGCTCCAAAAATCGAAGTATTTCTAGACCTAACATATCATTCAAATTCCAAGATCCTCTCCTTACCTCATACTAAAATGAAAGAAAATTAAACCAGCTACAAATAGTTTTCTGCCACAAGTATCTTAGGACAAGTAGAATTAAACTTAAATTTATTTAGACATACATTTTCAGGGATACCCCCATAAAAAAATTATCGAGTATTCTATATAGAGGATTTGCATCAGTCTTTAACTTTCTACGATTAATTAGGTCCCGTTAAACTTTTTGATGAATCCGACATAATTTACAGTATAAGAGAATATGGGCCATGATTCATACCAAGTAGTTGTCTGAACAATACTTTTAATAACGTCCACTGGTTTCACATTCGCTTATTCGAGCAACTATAAATTAGAGGGCTGATGTTTGTAGATGAGTTGCCGAAGGCTGGAATCGTCATGCAAACCAATTGTTTCACAAGAAATTCTTGCATGCTTTTGAAGCGGCAGGGATCAATCCGAATTATAATTCATGTGCATTACCTTCATAATTCTCGAATCCTCGTCTTCACTAAGGGGCTGTTTGGTTGCACACTTTTTGAGAAAACTTTTCTCAAAACATCTGACAATGGCAAATTTGTAATTAAAAGTTTTCCAGAGATTTCTGTAAATTGTGTTTGGTTCAACAAAAAATTTACAGAAATATTTTCTATAAAATATCAAAACCTACCAAATTTTACAAAAATAATTTCCTCTCAAAATGAAAGGAAATCACCAGAAATCTGACACATACCATATTTAATTAAAAACCTACCAAATCTTGTTATTTCTATAAAGTTATGAGTCGTTTTTTTGTTTTGAACCAAACAAGCAAAATACAAAAAACAAGAAAATTAGTACCTTTTGATTTCTCAAAACTTTTCCTATAATTTTTTTAAGAAATACATGGAAATCATATTTTAGGTGGAAAACATTTCCTATAATTTCTAGAAATTGAACCAAACACCCCCTAATTCTTGCAGGAACAGATAAAAATATAAGAAAAAATTGCCTACCATAAAACACAATTCCGATTCCTTTCACAAGAGCTAAGGATTATCTGTATCAATAATGATAATTGAACCATCTTGTATAAAATTTAAAAAAAAAATCGCTTAACTTCAAATACATTTACCTGATCTCTGTTGGATAGGATTCCTAGTCTATTTTGGTAACATGAGGTTATTAGGATTCCTGAGGTTATTAGGATTCCTAATCTATTTTGGTAATAGGTTATTAGGATTTCTAATTTGATTTGGCTTTTGGTTTAGAATTCCTAGTATGTTTATGATTTTAGGATTTCTATATATATGGAACAATTGAACGAGAGAAGAGGAAGAGAGAATTAGCATTGTTTTGAGCACTTTGAGTGGGAGATATTGTGAGGGAGTTGAGAGTTTTGGTTAGGGTTATATTTGATTGATTTTGTGAGTTATAACCCGTTATATTTCTCCTCCATATAGTAAAATCTCTCTATCCTCTCCCTGTGGACGTAGGCAATTTGCCGAACCACGTAAAAATTGATTGTACTGCTTTTGTGTGATTTGTAATAGCTTTTAGGATCCCTCGACAGGTCAGTCCTAGAACTGATGAGAGGAAGAGCCGATATCTCACTTTGTTGAGATATTCGCTTCAGATTCTTGTTTCCTTTGTGAAACAAGAATTCTTATTGCGATCTGACTCTCTTGTTGTGCTGTCGAAGTACTGCTAAAATTTTCGCTACGCGTAATAAGTGGTATCAGAGCCCAGATTTCAGATCTAGGGTTTTTGGGTGGAGGAAGATTCTTGTGTGAAGCTTAGTTCTTGGAGTTCTCGGCTTCGGTGGAGATAGCATTAGGAGTTGCCGTTGGAGATTTCGCTTTCCTTGTGTGGATAGGAGATCTATTTAGAATCCGATCTATGGTTCAGTTGGGTGGTTCCTAATTTCTATCAAATTTATTCTTTCTCTACAATTTGGAGTTAGTTTGCAGTTGGAGAAGAAGGTGAAAGCAGCAAATCGATGGCGAGTACAATACAAGTTGGTTTTCAGAACACTAAGATTAGTGTGGTAAAGTATGATGGCAAAATCAACTTTGGTTTGTGGATGAGCGACGTACAGGATGCGTTCAATGCTCAAAATTTGGAAGAGACCATCATGGTCCACGAGAGGCCACCTAAATATGATGAGGCGATATGGGATAAGATGAATAAGAATGCGTGTGGGGTGATCAGGTCCTGTTTGGAACAGGAGCTGAAATATGATGTGATTGGGGTGACGTCTGCAATGAAGATATGGAAAATTCTCAACAATAAGTATCTCACAAAGAGTGTTGAGAACAGGTTGCACTTGCTGCGAAGACTCTTCAGATTTCAGATGTCTAGAGGCACCTCGCTAGCGGCTCATGTGAACAACTACACTAAGTTGTTGTCGGACTTGGCGAATATTGATGAGAAGATATCGGATGAGTACAAGGCGATTATTTTGTTGGGCTCCTTACCGGATGAGGAGTATGATACCTTCGTGCTCACTTTGTTGAATGGAAGATCTTCTATCAGCTATAGTGAAGTGACTAACGCATTGACCAATTACGATTTGAGGAGGAAGGATAAAGAGACTTTCCGTGCTAGCACTTCAGGCGAGGCCTTGTCGATGAGAGGTAAAAGCCCATATCCGAAAGGTGGTAATAGAGGAAGGTCAAAGTCAAGAGGCCGCCACCAATTAGCAAAGAACCAATATGTATTCTGTAAGGAGCAGGGACATTAGAAGAGAGACTGTCCGAAGCTCAAGGAGAAAGAGAATGGTAAAAAAAGGGCCCAAAGGCCAATGAGGTGAATATTGCGAAAAGCGATGATTCTGATAATTCGTGCTTTTCTCTACTGATTACTCCGGAGGTGAACCATGTGGATGTATCAGATTAGATGCTTGATTCCGGCGCTACCTATCATGTGACCCCTTGGCGAGATTAGTTTGCATCTTTTGAGAAAGTCGACGGGGGTGTTGTTGTCATGAGAAATGATTAATCCTGTGGCGTTTGTGGGATAGGTACCGTGCGGATTAGGATACACGATGGAGTAGTCCGTGAGTTGAAGGAGGTGAGATTTGTTCCTCAACTGAAGAAAAATCTTATCTCAGTTAGAGCTTTGGAGGCGAAGGGATTCAAAGTGACTTTCAAAAACGTTGTAGCGAAGGTTACTAAGGGATCATTGGTGGTGATGAGGGGAGTCCGCAATCGGAATTTGTATTATCTGAAGGGAAGCACCGAAATTGGCCAGGTTGCTTCGGCTATTTCAGAAGCGAACATGAGCAGACTTTGGCACTATAGGTTGGGGCACACAGGTGAAAAGTCACTACAGGTATTGTGCAAGCAGGAGCTATTGAAGGGAACCAAGAGTGGGAAGATTGAGTTCTGTGAGCATTGTGTTCTTGGCAAGAAGACGAAGGTGAAGTTCGGGACTGCCATTCATCAGACGAGGGGCATCCTGGACTACGTGCACACAGACGTTTGGGGTCCCACCAAGACTGCATCACTTGGTGGTAGACATTGGTTCATCACTTTCGTTGATGACTATTCTAGGCGATGTTAGGTGTACACCATGACAAAGAAGAGTGAAGTCCTAGATTTGTTTGTGGAGTGAAAGAAGAGATTGGAACTGCAGACTGGGAGAAAGATCAAGACGTTGCGATCCGACAACGGTGGTGAGTATACTTCTGACCTCTTTCAGCAGCTATGTCGAGACGAGGGCATAGAGAGATACTTCACGGTTAGTCATACACCGCAGCAGAATGGGGTGGCAGAGAGATTAAATCGGTCTTTACTGGAGAAGATTTGATGCTTATTGTCGCAGAGTGGTTTGGAGAAGATCTTTTGGGCTGAGGCACTTACATATGCGATCCACCTCATTAATAGGCTGCCTTCATCTGCGATTGAGGGGAAAACCCCTATGGAGATGTGGTCGGGAAAGCCAGCACATGACTATGACCAGCTCAAGGTATTTGAGTGTCCTGCATATTATCATATTAGAACTGATAAATTGGAACCTCGAGCTAGGAAGGCCATATTTGTAGGATTCAAGCGTGGTGTCAAGGGATACAAGCTTTGGGATCCAGTGGACAAGAAGATTGTGCTGAGTAGGGACGTCACATTCGATGAGGCTTCTATCTTGAAGCTTCTCAGCTCTCATCAGGTGGAGGGCGACCCGACAGAGGAGATATCACAGGTGGTGGAGATCGATGCAGCTCCACATTGTCCAGATGGTACAGTATTCATGCAGGTGTCGACTGAGGTGACGCCAGGCGAGCACGACGGTGACACGGAGGATACAGGTACTGATGCGTAGGATTAGGGACCGACGGCTCAGGTTCAGGATTCTATAGCGGTTCGGAGACAGAGGAGAAACATGCAGATGCCAGCACGGTATGCCGACATGGTTGCGTATGCACTTCCGGTGGAGAGTATCGATGAGTTGGTGCCTACTACATTCAGAGAGGCCGAGCAGAGTTCGGAGGCTGATTCGTGGCAGGTGGCTATGAAGGAGGAGATGGAATCTCTTCATAAGAACGATACATGGGAGCTGGTTGAACTTCCAAAGGGGCGGAAGGCGATTGGTTGCAAGTGGGTATACACGAAGAAGGAGGGCATTGAAGGCACTCCATTGAGGTTCAAAGCTAGGTTGGTTGCGAAGGGCTATGCACAGGAGGAAGGTATTGACTATAATGAGGTTTTCTCTCCGGTGGTGAAGCACTCTTCGATTCGGATTCTGCTAGCTTTGGTGGCATAGTATGGTTTGGAGTTAGATCAATTGGATGTGAAGACGACATTTCTTCATGGTGATCTTGATGAAGAAATATATATGACTCAGCCATTGGGATTCCGAGCTGTAGGGAAAGATAAGTTGGTTTGCAGGTTGAAGAAATCGCTATATGGTTTGAAACAGTCTCCTCGATAGTGGTATAGGCGATTCGATGGTTTTATGATTGGTCATTCGTACACTCGGAGCCAGTTTGATCCTTGCGTATATTTTCGTAAGTTTTTTTTTGGTCAATGAATTAAAATTTTATTCATCTCCCAATTTTTGAAAGTGTATACATATCAAATATTTACCAGCTTATCTCTGGTAAGAAGCAACCGAAGAAAAAACAAACAAACTGTTCTTACATTTTCCCTATTTTTTCCTTTATATGTACAGGTATTCTTTCATTTAGCACCTTAGAAAAGATTGAAGTTTTTATCTCTCTCACCAACTGAATTGATGTATGCATTTTTCCTTGAAAGATTCTTAAGTTCCTCTCCTTCCAAATCCAATAGACAGTAGCCGACAATGTCATTCTCTTCATCTTCTTCATGTGTCCCTTCCCTTTCAGATTTATACTATACCAGTTTATAACTCTATCCCAGTTGCATGATCTCCATGAGTAGTCCAGCCATTCCATCATTTCATTCCATATATGAGCTGAATACTGACATTCAAAAAACAGGTGCTTACTTGTTTCTTGTTGAGCTGAGCACAAGACACATTGATTCTCATTTAGTATTCCCATCTTACATAATCTGTCCTTCGTCAGCAGCCTGGAGAGGGTGTTAAGCCACAGTATAACTGAGTGCTTAGGGTAATGCCATCCTCCCCAAATTGTATCCGACCATGCAGCAGAAGTTGCTGAAAAAGTCAGTGCATTGTATATAGCTGATATCTACAGTTTACCATTAACATGACAGTTTTCTATAGCTCTTTGTAGATTATTTCTATCACCAAATTTGTTAAGAGCCATATCTCTAACTTTGAGTAATTGCCTCCACATCCAAGAATCTGTCACTTTTGATTGAACCTGCCATATATCCATTTGGTGTATGTAATTCTCATGCACCCATTTAATCCACAATATATCTTTTTTGATGTGAATCATCCATAACAGCTTGATTGCAGCTGCCTGATTCTAATCCTTTGCAGTATACAATCCCAGACCTCCCATTTTCTTGTCTTTGCAGATATCATACCAAGAGACTAAATGAACCTTACAGTTCCACAAGAAGTCAGAGCATAGTCTATCAATCTTTTGTAAAACCTTGATGGGTAACACATAGTTACTTGTCCAGTAGTTTTGTATCCCTATAATAACATATTTAATCAGCTGAATTCTACCAGCGTAGGATAGATTTCTTCTGTTCTGCCATCCTTGAAACTGCTCTGAAATCTTGCTTAACAATGGTGTGCAGTCTAGATAGCTGAGCTTTTTAGCAATCAAAGGCAACCCCAAATACTTGACTGGCATGGATCCTTCTGAGTTATTCAGGTGGGAGCAAATCTGTTCTTCGATAATATCTTCAATTCCACCCAAGTAGACTGCACATTTATTTGGGTTAGCCTCCAGCCCAGATACCCTGCTGAAGTCTTGAAGACAATCATGCATTTTATAAATTGAGTTCATATCGGCTTTACAAAATAGCAATAAGTCATCTGCAAAGATCAAGTGTGTTATCCCCATTCCAGAACATTTTGGATGATATTTGAACAGAGTGTCAGTTCTAAGCTTCTTCAATCTCCTGGACAGATATTTCATCCCAATAACAAACAGGTATGGTGATAAAGGATCACCTTGTCTCAATCCCCTTGCTCCTTCAAAAAACCCATGCAGTGACCCATTGAGAGATAGAGAGAATTTTGTAGTAGTTACACAAGACATAATCCATCTAACCATGTTATCTGGGAACCCCAATCATGTTAGCATGGTCCTTATGAAGCTCCAACTAATCGTATCAAAAGCTTTTCTCAAATCAATGTTGAGTGTAGCCCTTGGAGATATGAATTTTCTACCATAGTGCTTGACAAGTTCATGTGCAAGAAGAATATTGTTTGAGACAATCCTTCCCTTGATAAATGCACTTTGTGCATCATCAATTATATGTCCTATAACTTTCTGAATTCTGGCCGTAATTATTTTTGAGATCACTTTATATACACAATTACAGCAAGAGATTGGTCTAAACTCAGAAGGTGAACTGGGATTTAGAACTTTAGGAACTAGTGTAATAGTTGTTGTGTTGAGAGAGCCAAGAAGTTTACCCGACCTGAAGAATTCCTGTATAGCTTTGATCATATCTTCAGCTATGATGTTCCAAGCACTTTTGAAAAATGATGCACTATAGCCATCAGGTCCAGGGGCCTTTTCATCAGATATTGCGAAGACAGCTTGCTTGATCTCTTCTTTAGTGATAGGAGATCCTAGAGTATTCCTGTGGGTATCTGTGAGAATAGGACCATTAGATATAACTTCTGGATCTGGCAATGCTGTGTTCACTTTTCTACCCAGCATTTTCTTGTAATATTCCACAAGCTCAGCAGCAATATCTGATATATCAGTAAGCCTTTTCCCATCCTCTGAGTAAAGAGTTAACACTCTATTTTGATGCCTTTTGGTTTTCATCACTGAATGAAAATATTGTGAACACTTATCTCCATGCACAGCCTAGCTGATATTGGCTTTTTGTCTGTGAAATGATTCTTCACAATGAAGCAGACTATTGTACTTTTGAATACATTCCTTTTCTTGAGATATAAGATCTTGATTAAGGAGATCTAAATTCAATTGCTTTTGAACACCAATCAATTTTTCTTTAGCTCTTAAAACTTGCTCACCTATATTCATAAAATGTTTCTTGTTCAATTCCTTGAGTGCAGGTTTCAACATTTTGAGCTTGGAGTATAACCTGTACATATTATATCCTTTTACTTATTGCCTCCAAACAGAATTCACAACTGTTAGGAACTCTGGGTGTTTTGTCCACATTTTATAAAATCTAAAAGGCTTTTTACCTTGAAAATCTTCATCACCAACAGATACAAGAGCTGGTGAGTGATCAGAGCAAATAGGAGTTAAGAACTCCACTTGACTTGATGTGTATTGGTGCAGCCATTTTTTATTAATCAAAATTCTATCAATTCTGCTCCAAACTCTAGTATCAGCATCTTGTTTATTGTTCCAAGTATAGAAGCATCCAATGGATTTAATATGAAGCAGTTGACTGGATGATATAAATTTTTGGAGATCTTCTGTATCAGCATCAGTTGTAGATGCTCCACCCAGTTTTTCTTCAGCACTCATAATTGCATTGAAGTCACCACCAACAAGCCAAGGACAATCTACATTATTTTTGAGACTCAGCAAGTCCTGCCATAAAATTTTCCTATCTTCTTTTTGATTTGAAGCATATATCACAGACATTAGACATGAGAACTTGTCATTATTCAATTGAACTGAGCAGGTTAAACACTGATCACTTGCTTTCACCTTATGAATTGTTAGTATATCTTTATTCCAAAGAATCCAGATCCTGCCATTCCCAGCTTCCTGCACATTTGAAGTCCAGCTCCAGTCCTTGGTAATTTTGCTTGCTATCTGCTTCATTTTGTCTTCAGAGAGCTTAGTTTCTAACAGAGCTATAAGGGGAAGATTGTACTGATATATGAATTGCTTGACAATCAGGTGTTTAGAGGATTTATTAAACCCTCTAATATTCCATATAGCTAGTTGCATTTCATTAATTTCCACCCCTGTCAATATAACAAGGGTCAAGTTCATATACTTGAGAGTCCAATGGAGAGAATTGAGATTTCAGACTTGAATCCACATAAGTATTGATTTTTTGCTTTCCTTGCAATATTTGCTCTACTGACACTTGTGAATCCAGATGCATTCACTATTGGAGAAGTGATTTGGTACACATTTGCAAAACCAGTTTTCTCATGCCTTATGCCTTGCATGTCAGGTGAGCCATTATCAACAGCTCTCCCTTTACCCTTTGAACTGTACATGTTTTTCTCAGCATCTTGAGTAGGAGTTGCATTATTTTTTCCACAACTATTAGAATCTAATTTCTCCTGGTTCTGTGTAGGAGTTGCAGTTGGATTTCCTTCCCCTTTATTAGTATCCAATACTTCCTTGTTCAATATACTCCCCTTTTCAGAATTTGATCCTGTTAGTGTTTTCGTGAAAAGTTGCTGTTTTCATTGCTTTTCTCCTTTTTTGAGATCTGTTACAACTTCAGGCGTTACAACAGAATAAAATGAAAACAAAAGATATTACAGCTTTTCAGAAAATAAACACGAGATCCCGGTTTGGTGCGGTCTCGCTTGCGTGGGTTGTTGGCCTGTGACGGGGATGTTGATATCCGTGGACCGCCGACTCTTCAAGATCCTTTCCGGGAAAATCCGGCAGAGTTTCGTCTATCCGCGTGGGATTCAGAAACAGAACTTCGTCAATCCGCGTGAGATCTAGAAGTTATAAGCGTATATCTCGGCTAAAACGAGATAATAGCTCTTCTTAGTGATCACCGCTAATGGGCAACACTAAGGAAAGAAGGGCTGAATGAAGAAGAAGTTGATGAAGATCTCTTGCTCCTCGATCCGGCAGGGCTTCGCCGCTCTCTTTTGAAAACCCCGACTCCTCACTCCGGCAGGGCTTCGCCGCTTCACACAAGAGCAATCCTTGGCTAAGATAATTCAGCCTTGAATCGGGAGCCCCTTGAAAGAGAGGTCTTAGGGGCCTATTTATAGGCAAACAAGGAGAGGGGGGGGCTGCCTTGAGGACACCCCCTTGGGGGTGTCTTCAGTCATGGCCGAGACACCCCTGGGGTGTCTTGGTTTTGCCAAGACACCCCTCGGGTGTTTCGGTCTGGTCCGAGGCTCTGCTGTTGTTCCGCCGTTGATTTCTCGTCCGAACTCGGATTTGAGTGCTTTCGGATGCGTTGGAATTCTGACGGCGAGCTCTGTTGATCCCGATGGTTGGATTATCAGTAGGATGATCGGGACACGGCGGGCGTTGGCCCAATTGCGGTGATCGCGGGGTTTTCGGTCAATCCATATCCCCGCTGTTCTGAGATTTGTTGGCTCACGTAGTTCGTCGGTTCACTTCAGGCGCTCACCGACGTCATTTGAACTCTTGTGAACCGGGTAGTGACGTTCAATCGTCGCTCGTTAACACTGAGCTGTGTGCGAGGACCTATTGGCAATTTTTGATGCCTACAGATACCCCCTCCAAAGTGTTTCGGACTCGTTTCCTTTATAGAAGAGACCGGAATACTTTGGATATGATTGGTCCAGCCTTCAGTCGGCCTAAGGGACCTGTGGTTCGCTTCAACTCTCGGCTCCTTCGATCTTCAGTTTATCCGGTGCTTTGTCGAATAACCGAAGTTGTTTCGGCGCTGCGTTTATCGCCTGGCCGTCGTTGGAGTCTCGAGTTTACAGCTGGTGGGTTGAGTTTGGCTCGTGTCATTGAGTTGACTTTTGAACTTACTATCCCTGTCACATCGTGTTGATTTGGGGGTTTCGGTTGACTTTTTGTTGCAACGCGCTGAATAACGTTGACCTAAGGTTACGCGTTGACCGGCGTCCACCTTAGGGTTTTGAACCGCATGGGTTGACTTTTTATCGTCACGCGTTGACTTTTGTCATTACGTGTTGACTTTTGCTGCAACGCGCTGTCCGGCGTTGACCTAAGGTTACGCGTTGACCGGCGTCCACCTTAGGGTTTTAGAACCGCTTGGGTTGACTTTTGTCGTCACGTGTTGACTTTCGTCGCCACGTGTTGACTTTTGATGCAACGCGTTGAATGGCGTTGACCTAAGGTTACGCGTTGACCGGCGTCCATCTCGGGGTTTTGAACCGCGTGGGTTGATTTTTGTCGTCACGCGTTGACTTTCGTCGTCGTGTGTTGACTTTTGACGCAACGCGCTGTCCGGCATTGACCTAAGGTTACGCGTTGACCGGCGTCCACCTTAGGGTTTTGGAACCGCTTGGGCTGCAACGCGCTGTCCGGCGTTGACCTAAGGTTACGCGTTGACCGGCGTCCACCTTAGGGTTTAGAACCGCATGGGTTGATTTTTGTCGTCACGTGTTGACTTTCGTCGCCACGTGTTGACTTTTGATGCAACGCGTTGAATGGCGTTGACCTAAGGTTACGCGTTGACCGGCGTCCACCTTAGGGTTTTGAACCGCGTGGGTTGACTTTTGTCGTCACGTGTTGACTTTCGTCGCCACGTGTTGACTTTTGATGCAACGCGTTGACTGGCGTTGACCTAAGGTTACGCGTTGACCGGCGTCCACCTTAGGGTTTTGAACCGCGTGGGTTGACTTTTGTCGCAACGCACCGATTGGCGTTGACCTAAGGTACGCTTTGACCGGCGTCCACCTTAGGGTTTTGAAACCGCTTGGGTTGACCTCCGTCGTCACGTGTTGACTTTCGTCATCACGTGTTGACTTTTGTCGCAACGCGCTGTCCGGCGTTGACCTAAGGTTACACGTTGACCGGCATCCACCTTAGGGTTTTGAACCGCGTGGGTTGACTTTTGTCGTCACGTGTTGACTTTCGTCGTCACGTGTTGACTTTCGTCGTCACGTGTTGACTTTTGTCGCGACGCGCTGTCCGGCGTTGACCTAAGGTTACGCGTTGACCGGCGTCCACCTTAGGGTTTTGAAACCGCTTGGGCTGCAACGCGTTGTCCGGCGTTGACCTAAGGTTACGCGTTGACCGGCGTCCACCTTAGGGTTTTGGAACCGCTTGGGCTGCAACGCGTTGTCCGGCGTTGACCTAAGGTTACGCGTTGACCGGCGTCCACCTTAGGGTTTTGGAACCGCGTGGGTTGAGCTTCGTCGTCACGTGTTGACTTTCGTCGCCACGTGTTGACTTTTGACGCAACGCGCTGTCCGGCGTTGACCTAGGGTTACGCGTTGACCGGCGTACACCCTAGGGTTTTAGAACCGCATGGGTTGCAACGCGCTGTCCGGCGTTGACCTAAGGTTACGCGTTGACCGGCGTCCACCTTAGGGTTTTAGAACCGCGTGGGTTATCTTGTGTAATTCATCCATATCTTCAACCGTCGGCGAAGAATCGGTGTTCACAAAACAAACGGGGGATCGAAAAAATCGTTCGGGGATCAAATGGCCGTCCGGGGGGTCGAAAGATCGCGCAGGGGGTCAAAACCCGGGCAAACACCCCCGGGGTGCCTCGGCATGACCGAGACACCCATGGGGTGTCTCGGTTTTGCCGAGACACCCCTAGGGGTGTCTTGCTTTGTTTTCGCGGTCCCCCCTTGGTTTTGTCTTATTCCTCTTTTGGCTCTTGCACATGGTCCCCCCTCACCTTTAATTTGAATTTCAAAGAGAGAAAAGCCCTCCCCAAAATTCGGTTATGAGCAGATTTTCCCCCTCATTTTTCGGTTCTCTTCTTCCCCTTCCTCAAGCAAATTTCCTCCATTGAAGAACCCTCCAAGAACCCATCAACCCTCAAGCAAATTTCGGATTTTGGTGAACACCCATCGGCCGAGATCTTCCTCCTTTGATTGGGGTTTCTTCATACATCCCTAAGCTTGAAGAAGACCCTCCTTTGATTTGGTAAGTTCTCCTTCACAATCCTCATGTCTTCTTATAAAGATTGCACCTTTATGCTTGTAGTAGGCTAGGGTTTATGTATGAAATATGCTTTTTGGGGGGTTTTATGCAAAGGCCGAAACTATAAGGGCTTATTTGCAAAATCAGTGGGACTAAAATTTTGGGGGCTTTTATACAAACATGAACTGAAATTTGGGAAGCTTGGGTTCATGTTTGTTTCATCAAGAAATGGGGGTGCTTTGTGCAAGAGGATTAAAGAGTTGTTTGAGGGGGTTATTTGCAAAACAGCCCATTAAAAAATTTTTGGGGGCTTATTTGCAAAAAGCCACGAATTTGGGGCTGAAATCCATAAAGTTTAAACCCTAAGCCTCTGATTGAATTTTTGGTAAAGGCATGTGGATGCAAAACCAAAAGTTTGAGGAGGGGCTTTTATGTAAAATTGACCAGATTCTGCAAAAGGGCTTATTTGCAAAATTTGACCAAAATTATAGGGTACCGGGATGTTAGATGATCAAGTATGATGACCATGACCCGAGTCACACGTGTCCTTGACCTGAATGTGGCCTTGAGCACGGGGGGTATTTTGGGTATTTCACCCAAAATTTACCGCGAAACGACGATTATCGTTTCGCGTGCACGAAATTCGTAGGTTTAATTATACTTTAACTACAAAATCCTATTTGTTTATAGGATTTCAAGTCCAAGTGCTTAATTTCCTTTTTTTCAATATTTCGTGTATGTATATCGTACCTGATGTACTGCTCTTTACTGCAGATTTGCGATGTCTCCGCGTCGATCTCGACCTTCCGGGAGTCACTCTCGTCCCCAGCATAGCGAAGAGGAGGCTCCTACGACATCGTCCCCAGTGACCTCTTTCTTCGAGGGTGAGAATTTTTATACTTTCCTTGTATCCCGGATTGACCTCTCGCGGGTCATGACGGAAGAACCGATACCCTTCCCGTGGGGGTTAAGGTTTCAGACTTGTTTTGCTTAGCCAATTCAAGTCTTCGGGTATATTGGGGCGATCTCGTGTTGCCTTACACCTTATAGGTCGGTGTATGTTATCACGCGATTCGTGTGATGACGTATGCCGTCCTCCCGGTGTAGGGCACTCGAAATCGTCTTCGCCAATTATCCCGTGAACACCCTCATTTTGCTTTTATGAGATAGATATTCTGACCCTCCGTTTTGTTGCAGTCGATTTTCCCGGTGGTAGCTTTCCTACTCATGCGAACACCGGTTGCAGTCGTGAGGTTTTCTCTTCGGCTTCTGTTAGGCGGGCGATTGATCCGCTCCCACAGTTCGACAAGGATCGTTCAGACGAATCCTGTCGCTTGATACGGGATGGGGGGCGTCACTGTTTACGCCAACTCATCACCGATGCTCCTCTTACCGCGGATGCTTCGTCCACCCAGGCTTTGAAGAAACTGGATTTCCTGTTCGGGGATCATGTGGAGGATCCCGACGCACTGACTCTCGCCGAAGAGCATTGGCTAACTCTTGAGGAGAGTGCTCTTTTATACATTCCTTCCATCCCTCGTCACTGTTCTTTTACTCATCTGGAGGGACAGGATGTGGAGAGACGGATGTCTTGGCACCTCACTGATGACGCTGTGCGGGTTCAGTGCGGGTATGTTTCTCATGGGACGACCCTTGGTTCTGGCGGATATCATCCTGTTCGTGGCCTTCGACCCGGGATCATGGGTCATGACACCGCACCCCCAGGCGAGGTGTTTGTAGCTGCTCCTACCGTAAGGAACCGCTTAGCTCTTCTTGGGAGGAGGTTGCCTCACCCGGAGTATCGGTGCTATGGTTGGGCTTCTTCATTACCCAAGGGATGGTGGCCCCGTATGACTGGCTACGTCTTGGGCTGTTGGGAGAAGATTCTGAAGAGTAGTGGCCTGTACGGGCCTATACGAGCTACTATGCATGGTCTCCCAGTCAGCTGTCGCCACTTCTTGGCGTTGTTGGAGACGTACATGCCTGATAGCAACACCTTCTTGACCGGTGACGGAGAGTTAGGATTGGCCCTCCATGAAATGCATCAGGTTTCCGGTCTTCCGATAGGAGATTACCCTTATCAGGAGTATTTTCCTTCGAACCAGCAGTTGTGGCGGTTGAAGCAAGATGATCCTGATATGTATGACACTCTCTGGGACCTCACCTGTCATTATCACACCTCCTTGATCCAGATTTCTCCTCCCGCGAAGACGAAGAGGAAAATCAGTTTGAAGCAGTTTGCCACCTATCTGTTCCCGAACTTGGAGGGTGTTTCCAGTGACCCCGTTCGTGAGCGAGATATTTTGACCGTCACTGCCATTAACGAGTTGGTGGAAAAGAGCGAGGCTCGTTCTTATACCATTGCCAGTGCTGAGGGAGCTTTCCCTGCAGGGACCAAGTTTCGCTCGTTCCTCCGCCGTACGCAGAAGTCCATCGAGCCTCGGTCTCTGTTGGCGGGCTATCTTGCTCTATGGTTGAAGAAGTGCGTTGTTCCATACCAGTTTTCTGACGCCTTACCACTTGAGGTGCTTTTTCCCGCGGTTCAGTTGGCTTATGGGAGAGAGCTTTCTTTGCTTCCGGCGATGGTTGCCAGCATCCATTGCGGGCTTAGGAGTGTGGTCCGTAGCTTTACTCAGGTGGGTACTGAGTTATCTACCGAGCTTATCTGTCCTAAGGTCGAGCTCCCCTACGCATACCTGATGGCGTGGCTCGTTCTTCACCGTCCTGGCCTGATGTCGGCGCCTAGTGCTGTTGATGTTCCCGTCCTATACTTGCAGTTGTTGGAGAAGAGCAGGTGGCTCGGGAAGAAATTTGAGGACGTTCAGCAGGAACTTCAAGTCCGTAAGGGCTGGGAGTTCTTCAAGTGTTTCCCTTAATTCTCGGGTCGCTATGGCGACGTTTTGACTGATGAGGAGAAATCCAGGAGTAACCGAACCATTCTCGACATCGGTTGTTTTTGTTGGTTGATAAACATCCGTGTCGGATATCTTGTCTTCCGGGTGAAGAACCGCTACCATATAGAGCCTTACCTCCCCTGCCGTTTTGCGCGTCAGTTCGGCTATGACCAGCTATACGTTGGGAACCCCAGCCGTGGTTTGAGGGTTGAGGGAGGACTTGTTGATGGTGTGCGAGCATGGCTGTGGACTATGGCGGGTTGTACCGGGGTTCGCTTTGCTCTTCCCTCTTATAGGCGTAAGCCGATGATCACTTTCCTCAGCTGCAAGTGGTTCCTCTCTGCCTATGAATTCCTCGGTGTGAGGAACATTTCAGAGTTAGAGTCTGATCGCTCAGTGCAGGCCGCCATGATGGCTGCTCTTAAGGCTGAGGTGGCTCGGAAGCAGAGAAAGAAACGTGGTAAATCCTCTCTCTCCAGCAGAGATGATACAGGGCCTCACCCTATGGATGATGAGGTCGAGACTCTTGAGGGGGAGTTTGTGGATATAGACACCGACCAAGCAGAACTTGGTGCAGGTTTGTCATACCCTTTGATTTCCTTTCTTAGATCCAGCTGGTATTCATAAACGTTATCATTTCAGGTAGAACCACTGGCGATCATAACCACTTGCTTCCCATTCCACGAGCTCCGGGCCTGGAGACCGAGCTGCTACGAGTAGTAAGCCTGTAGGTTCCAGGAGAGCTGGTACTTCGAAGAGGAAGAAGACCGCTCACAAACCACCTATCAGCCAGCGTCCTTGTGGAGCGGACTCAAGCGATATTGCCGGTGGTGAGGAAGGTAACATTTTTTTTGAATACACTTTTGTTGCTTTGGGGGTGATTTACCTTTGGGATTCATGATCATGTTTTGTGCCTCAGGGATCTTTGAAGAAGGTGAGCTTCCACCGGATCCGGTATTTCCCGAATCCGACCATATGGATTGCTTCATGCGAGAAATGTGCGACGCTCTTCGTGATGGCTCCCTAGGCATTGACCTGAACATTGATCTTGAGCCAGCAAGCAGCGTCGAGCCCACCATCCCATATTCAGGTACATCTCCATCCGATGATATCCTCCTCAATAGTTTTGTGCTTTGCTTCCTCTCTTGCGCATCTTTCCAATATTTTGGTTGTTTTGCAGATGTTGCTAGAGACGAGCTAGCTGAGAATGGAGTCTTTCCGGATGCAGGTTTCGAGGAACGGGAGCATGCTCCTGTACCCGGCTTCTCGAAGCCTGATGCTGGATTATTGGCCGATATGTTGGCCGAACAGACTTCGGGAAGACCTATGAGACCACTCTTCGGGAATGATTCATTCACAGGTATGTATCCGATCCGTCTTTTCTTTACTTGCCTAAATTTCCATTTTGGCTAATAAAGAAATGTAACTATAGGACCAGGCGATGTGCCTGATGCTTCTACAGCTTCGGGCGTTTTCCGACCTCCACCGAGTATTACGAATGATTTGCCCACGAGGGTTGATACACCCCCCATGACCACTCCTATCGTTACTTCGGGTTCTGTCGGATCTCAACCCGAGGGGACCTCTGCCGGCATGGGTATACCTCGAACTTCCCCTTCGGGTTTTCTGATTATTCTTGATAGTCCCTTATCTTCCTGTACTGCTGCTTGCAGGATCTCGATCCTCTCTTTATGAGCATGTCCACGCTCTTCTGGTCGATACCAATCCAGACAGAGACGTTTTTCGCATGGACCTTGGCCTCTTTACCACTTTTTATAACGGCATGATCGAGAGGCTTCTTCACAAAGAGTGCTGTTTCGACCAGTTTAGGCGTTCCTTCTCTCGTCACATGATGATGATGAGGGAAGAAGGACACCCGGAGTTGGCCGACTCTTTCACTGCTGAATTCGCTGTCCTGGAGTCAGAGGTTCGAGAGCTGAGGGAGTTGAAGGCTGGTGGAGCTTCCTCTTTTGCATCTTCTCAAGTGGAGGATAGGTTGACGCAGTGGCGTGACCTGAGATCTTCCATTGGCAGCGAGCTCCGTTCACGCGAGCACTCTGTTGCACAGCTGATGGCCAACCTGGCGAAGAAGGACACCAGTAGAGGCGAGTTACTCAGCTCCCTAGATTCCACTCGCGCAGAGATAGCTAGGCTGAAGGAGGCCTTGGGGCGTGCCGAAGAGTCTGCTGCTATAATCGCCGAGGACCTGGTTGGATTAGAGCGTTCTCGTGAATGGACGCTCGACAAGCTAGGATCAACACAGGAGGGATTGATGAAGCTGCGAACTGAAGCCGCGGAGGTCTTGAGCAGTTCCGAGGATTCTGTCCGAGCTAGCTTGCAGGCGGAGTTCGAGCAGAGCTATATGGACAGGCTTTCCGGTTTAGAGTCTCATATTCTTAGTCGTCGGCTGCCTTCGGGTTGACGAACTTGTTGTTGTATGCTTTTATCTCGATCCATTATTAGAGACTCTGCATTTGCTTTTCTCCTGATGTCTCTTTATAGGATTTGATTTTTTGGCACACCCCCAGCTCTCAATGGGCTTGATATGCCATAACATCTTCTTTAATCGGTAGAGACTTTGGGGTTTTTGGCAAACCCCCAGCCTTCAACGGGTTTGATATGCCTTTACCGACTACCGTTTGAATCGGGCTAGCATGCGAATTGTCTAAATCCGTTCCGCATGTAACGTTGTGCTAAGAAAATTGCTTCTCTTAGACTTAGTGCTATGATGTTGAATACATAGACTTCGTCTTTCTCCCAGGAAAGACTACCCGGCAACGCGTGTTAGGCGCTGACTTCATCTCTGTCTTTTCTAAAAGCAAAGACAGGGGAAAGTGGGAGACTAGAAGTGGGATTTCCACTCCGAGAATCGAAAAGATTCGGATAATCCTAACTGTCGTAAGGTTTGATTATCGAATCGAAAGGTTCAAACGACCCTAACTGTCGTAAGGTTTGGTCATTTGACTCTGAAGAGGAAGAATTTTATATTCTATCTTCAGCAGGAAAGGAAACTTGGGGTGGGATCTCTACCCCCAGAATCCGACAGGTGAGACTAGGAGTGGGATCTCCACTCCGAGAATCGAAAAGACTCGGATAACCCTAACTGTCGTAAGGTTTGGTTACTCGATTTGAAATTGGACCTCTCGTTCATTGAAGGAATCGAGAGGGGATTTTGGTTATGGTCCTAACTGTAGTAAGGTTTGACCAAGTGTGAAATTTGAGAACGATCCTAACCGTAGAAGGGTTTGATCGATCGATTTGTGGACCTCTCGTTCTTTGGACGAATCGAGAGGGGAATTTGGCTTTGGTCCTAACTGTAGTAAGGTTTGACCAAGTGGGAAATTGTGTGGTGGAGACTATGAGTAGTCAAACACCACTGAAAGTTTTGTGAGGGAGAATTGATCGCACTAAGTGATCAGATTTCATCTCAGCAAAAGAGAATTAGACTCTGTCAAACAAGAACATTCGGACTTCGAACGTGGCTTTCTTGTTCATCAGTGACCGGGTTATCCCTAAGAATACCCCGCTGTGGTATTCTTCCGGGAACTTCCTGGTACCTCAATTCTTCTGAGAATACTAAGGATAGTATCTCCTCAGGAATTTGCCATTTATTGGCATCATAAGCCGGTCATCATCTTTGGTGACTAGACGATATGCACCGTTCGAGTAAACTGTTTCTACTACGAACGGTTCTTCCGCTTTGGGTTCAAACTTATTGAAAATCATCAGGAGACTGGTTCAATAAGTAGTATCTGTATCGGGTTATCCTTAAGAATATCACGTATAATATTCTCCAGGAACTTCCCGTTAGATACAAAGGAACAGTTTATACTCATATTTCCGTTGGAGTCTTGAAAGAAGCAGTTTATACTCATATACTTTTTCGGAGTGTAGCGATTGTTCTCATTCGGTTTGTTCTGCGATTGAGACGCCGGCTTCAATCAAGGCCTGGATGCTTTTCTTTAAAGCAAAACAGCCTTTGGTGGGATGAAGAATCCTCCTGTGGTACCCACAATATTTCGGGTCTGAAATCTGGTTGGCTTCCTCCTGATCTTTGATAGGTGGGAGCTTGATTTTGTCATTTTCCAGAAGATATTCAAGGATGTCTGGAACATCATCGTCCTTGAAGGAGTATCGCTCCCGTAGCAGTCGCCGCCATGACTGATTAAAATCAGCCGACCTGGGCCTAAACTCCGGTTGACTTCCCTCAGCTTTCTTTCTTTTGGGATAACACCCGACGGGGGAGGTGACAGGTTCGACCTCCCTCTGGTTCTCTTCACTTCTCGCCAAATGATGTTGAGAAGAAGGAATTAAGCCACCCTCAGCGTCATCGAAAGGCGAGGTCATACCACCCCCAGTGTTACCGAGGGGTGAATCAGTCTTGATGACCATATCTAGATTCAGACCGTTGTCACTCGTCCTATTTGGAATAGGCGTGACTGGCATAGTGTAACAACTAGACTCCAATTGACGTTCTTGAACCTGCAACTCTTTTATTTGTTGCATGGCCGCCTCCATCTTAGCGTCAAATTCTTCTTTCTGCTTGATTAGCGCTTCTTGAACAATTTGAGTGAGTTGGTCAGGAGTGATGGCGAACGCCTCTCTCGTGCTTTTTGACGGCTGTGATAACTCTTGTAGAGTTACTTTCACTGGGATGTTAGCCAACTGGGTCATAACATCGAAGTGGTATGAATTATCTGAATTTCCCGGTTTATCTCTTCCAATCTGCTGATTGACTCGAGACTGCATCGGGTTTTGAACATTGATGCGGCATAAACATGTACCAAAAAGGTTGCAAGTGCACAACTGTGTCAAGTTATAGTATTTAAGATATCGATCCCACGAGGAAGGTGTT
>BQKN01063643.1:115861-164424 GCA_022839385.1 Asparagus kiusianus
CTCCACCTTCTTGTGTTTGAGGCACTGGTTCCGGCTTTGGCAACCACTCCTGCTTGCTTGTGGACGGGCTTTTGACACCAACCCCTTCATTCGTTTCTGTTTTGGAGGAGGAGTTGGTTGTCCGGAGTTGCTGCTCTTGTCGCTGCCTTGACTTCAAGTCTTCCGTGTAGCACGCCCCATCTTTTGACTCCCTGGCCTTGGCTAGTTGTCGAGCAAGGTGTTGACGGCGTCTGTGGCGGGCCCTCTTTGATAGAGCTGGAGCATCCTCACCGGTAGCCTTTGTGGCGGGAGGGAGAGTCGGAGTTGCAACACCGACCACGCTGAACAACGTGGGGACATTGAGTGGTGCGGGTGTAGCAACGGCGACGGGATCTTGGATATTTAAGTTGGAGATCCCACGAGCCCTTCGAGGAGATGGAGTCTTCTCGCGCCCGTTTGGAGAGGCGGATCTGGAGGAGGAGGAAGAGAGGTGCTCTTCAAACTTCTGCTGGTCGAACTCGTATTCGATCTCTTCATTCACCCGGATCTTGAAGGCCGGTTGCATCACGACGATCTCGGCGGCGAGATCGTTGGCTCCCACTGTGGTCGCCAGCTTGTTTTCGTGAAAAGTTGCTGTTTTCATTGCTTTTCTCCTTTTTTGAGATCTGTTACAACTTCAGGCGTTACAACAGAATAAAATGAAAACAAAAGATATTACAGCTTTTCAGAAAATAAACACGAGATCCCGGTTTGGTGCGGTCTCGCTTGCGTGGGTTGTTGGCCTGTGACGGGGATGTTGATATCCGTGGACCGCCGACTCTTCAAGATCCTTTCCGGGAAAATCCGGCAGAGTTTCGTCTATCCGCGTGGGATTCAAAAACAGAACTTCGTCGATCCGCGTGAGATCTAGAAGTTATAAGCGTATATCTCGGCTAAAACGAGATAATAGCTCTTCTTAGTGATCACCGCTAATGGGCAACACTAAGGAAAGAAGGGCTGAACGAAGAAGAAGTTGATGAAGATCTCTTGCTCCTCGATCCGGCAGGGCTTCGCCGCTCTCTTTTGAAAACCCCGACTCCTCACTCCGGCAGGGCTTCGCCGCTTCACACAAGAGCAATCCTTGGCTAAGATAATTCAGCCTTGAATCGGGAGCCCCTTGAAAGAGAGGCCTTAGGGGCCTATTTATAGGCAAACAAGGAGAGGGGGGGCTGCCTTGAGGACACCCCCTAGGGGGTGTCTTCAGTCATGACCGAGACACCCCTGAGGTGTCTTGGTTTTGCCAAGACACCCCTCGGGTGTTTCGGTCTGGTCCGAGGCTCTGCTGTTGTTCCGCCGTTGATTTCTCGTCCGAACTCGGATTTGAGTGCTTTCGGATGCGTTGGAATTCTGACGGCGAGCTCTCCCGATGGTTGGATTATCAGTAGGATGATCGGGACACGGCGGGCGTTGGCCCAATTGCGGTGATCGCGGGGTTTTCGGTCAATCCATATCCCCGCTGTTCTGAGATTTGTTGGCTCACGTAGTTCGTCGGTTCACTTCAGGCGCTCACCGACGTCATTTGAACTCTTGTGAACCGGGTAGTGACGTTCAATCGTCGCTCGTTAACACTGAGCTGTGTGCGAGGACCTATTGGCAATTTTTGATGCCTACAGTTAGTATATTTGGTATATCTGTCTGTACACTTTGTGATGCCTGTACACTATGTGATTGCATTTCTTTTTCCTTCTGCCTATTAACTGGTACCCATACTTTCCTCATCTTTTGTCTCCTGCAGAAGTCAGTATCATGCCCAACCATGTTACAAAATGTGCACCATTTTGGCTTTAATTCATATACAACTTTCTAATTATATTTTTCACCATCAGGCCCTTGAATTTCAATAGAATCAGGTAATTGTTCCTTCAGTGGTAGTTTTACCTCAAGAAGAACCCTTGCAAAGCTTAACCTTTGCCTTGTTGCTGTGAGCATATCTGTTGTTATAGAACATCCAATGAGGCTAGAAATTTTACTGATACCTATTGCACTCCATAAGTTGAGTCTCAGATTAGGAAATTGCACCCACATAGGATATGAACAGTCTTGTATTTTCTCCATTTCAGTATCAATTGACCATGGTTTAAGCACCAATGGTCTAGAACCAAAGAACCAAGGCCCTGCTTCTAAAATTTTCCTCATCTGTTGCTCCGATTGAAAGTCAAACAAGAACACACCTGACTTAATCAAAGTGATTTTAGGAATTGAAATCCTCCCCCAGGCTTTGTTGATATAAGCTTCCATAGATTTGAATTTAGCATTTAGTCCTATAACATGGCCTATCAAGGCATTCTTCCAGTATTCTTCACCTACTTTCCATTCCTCTTTAGAGAAAACAGCAGCATTAGTTGGAGAGGGTGGGACAAAATTAAGAGATAATCCTTTCCCAGGCCTTCTGTTATCTGAGAATAAGCTAGCAAACGATTTTTTAACTTCAGGTATATCATTCTTTTTGCCTGAATCCTTGTCCTCTTTATTTGGTTTATCATCTTCCAGATTAATCTTCTCAAAATTTATACTCTCTTTATTAGACTGAGCTACAAATGGTGTGAAAACTTCAATATTACTTTCAGCCTCATTACTAGCTCCATCAATTTCAGATTCATATTCTTCTTCCATATCATCAGCCCAAGATATTGAGTTAGGGCTCTTACCTAATTTCCGAGCAAGGATTTGACCAGATCTATTCTGTTGGAGTGGATCTGAGAGAGAACTTGTTCTTGCCAGAATTTCCTCCATAAGAATCTTCTTCTTTGCCCCCATCGGACCTGTACTCCCCATTAGCTCCTGAGGTGAAGCTCCCCTTACTCCTACTGTTCTATTGCTTTCCTCACTTCCTTCAATCTCCTCTGTTTCCTCAGATCCCCTAGCTATATGAGCAGGAGAGGATGAAGGATAGACAAATATAGAGTCTCTCAATGTAGAGCTAACGATCCCTTTACTGCCATTCTTCTTCTTCTTCTTCATGCTAGATCCAGGCGGAGGCGCACAATAGCGGGAGAAAATCGCCTGCTAAAATGCACCTAACAGACCGCCAGCTTCTCCTTTTTAGGCAAAAAATTATTATTATTTTCGCAAGTTGAAAGGAGGTGCGTACATTTATTTGTTGTTCTATGTCGATGACATGTTGGTTGCCTCTATTTCTAGGTCGGCTATAGATGAGTTGAAAGTTCAGCTTTCAAATGAGTTTGAGATGAAGGACTTGGGTGAGGCGAAGCGCATTCTAGGGATGGAGATCGGTAGAGATAAGAAGAAGGGCATAATTTGTTTGACACAGGTGGCTTATTTGAAGAAGGTTCTACAGCGATTCCATGTTAGCATGGATACGAAGCCAGTTGGTGTACCTTTGGGAGCCCATTTGAAGCTTTCAGCTGGTCTTTCACCGAAGTCAGTTGAAGATCGTGAGTTGATATCGAAGACTCCATATGCGAGCACAGTTAGGAGCTTGATGTACGCGATGGTATGTACGAGACCGGATTTGTCACAGGCGGTGAGCATGGTATCGAGATACATGCACGATCCAGGAGTGGGTCATTGGGACGCTGTGAAATGGATTTTGAGGTACATTCAAGGTACACTCAATGTTGGTTTGGTTTATGAGCGAGACACTACAGGTGGGCAGCTATGCATCGGTTATGTTGATTCGGATTATGCCGGGGATTTGGATAAGCGCCGGTCTACGATGGGATATGTGTTCACTTTGACCCGTACGCCGGTGTGTTGAAGATACACTTTACAGTCGACGGTGGCTTTATCTATGACGGAGGCAGACTATATGGAAGTTACGGAGGCTGTGAAGGAGGCTATTTGGCTTCGAAGACTCTTAGAGGAACTTGGTATATCGCAGAGATCCGTCACTATTCATTGTGATAGCATGAGTGCTATCTATTTAGCGAAGAATCAGGTTTTTCATGCGAGGACGAAGCATATTGATGTTCGTTATCACTTCGTTCGGGATGTTCTTGAAGATGACGATGTGGAGATTGTGAAAGTCCACACAAAGGATAATCCGGCGGATATGCTCACTAAGGTGGTTCCGAACAACAAGTTTGATCATTGTCGAAACTTATTGCACATTCGTGATTGTTGAGGCCATTGACGACCATTTGGATGAACTACGGGCGGCTTGATCCCCTTGGGAGAGGGGGTACGTAGGCAACCACATTGGTGCAGCCGGGTTTGGAGAGACGACACATTGGTACTCATGTTGGTGTCGGCTCAGTATTGGGAACACTTCGCCGAGGTGGAGAATTGTTGGATAGGATTCCTAATCTATTTTGGTAACATGAGGTTATTAGGATTCCTGAGGTTATTAGGATTCCTAATCTATTTTGGTAATAAGTTATTAGGATTTCTAATTTGATTTGGCTTTTGGTTTAGAATTCCTAGTATGTTTATGATTTTAGGATTTCTATATATATAGAACAATTGAAGGAGAGAAGAGGAAGAGAGAATTAGCATTGTTTTGAGCACTTTGAGAGGGAGATATTGTGAGGGAGTTGAGAGCTTTGGTTAGGGTTATATTTAAGTGATTTTATGAGTTGTAACACGTTGTATTTCTCCTCTATGTAGTAAAATCTCCCCATCCTCTCCCCGTGGACGTAGGCAATTTGCCGAACCACGTAAAAATTAATTGTACTGCTTTTGTGTGATTTGTAATAGCTTTTAGGATCCCTCGACATGTCAGTCCTAGAACTGATGAGAGGAAGAGCCGATATCTCACTTTGTTAAGATATTCGCTTCAGATTCTTGTTTTCTTTGTGAAACGGGAATTCTTATTGCGATCTGACTCTCTTGTTGTGCTGTCGAAGTGCTGCCGAAATTTCCGCTGCGCGCAACAATCTCTGAGATAAGCAACAAGTGTTAGAGAACACATTTCCAGATTTTCTCCATTTGGTGGCAGACTATGATCGATGAGTTCGACGCCATGCATGAACTAGCTCCTTCCCTAATTTTTCAGCATTTTCTTGCTTGCTGAATCCTTGTAAATCCCCATACCTAAACAGCAGCCAAAAATCTAAGTACCATATACTACCAGGAAAAGTAAACATATATGTTAGAAAACAGATAAACATACGTCCTCTCGTTAAGTTGCCAAGCAGTTTATCACTGAAATATGTTCTCTTGCTTCCTCACTGTGGATCTGAATCCATATTCTAGCCTACTTACTCTCATTGTGCAAAGTAACTGGAACCTGTAAATCAAGCAAAACTACGTATACATAAACTTTGCCCAGAATACTGGAAAAAATATAGGATAAATTTCCACGAAAACCCCCCTAAACTTTGGGCAGTTTCTTTGTACAACCCCATGAACTTATAAAATTACACTAAACGTCCTTAATTAAAATGTTCTAAAATCTCATAAACTATTTTAACGAGAAGAGTAATGAGTTTGAATCATGACAAACTAAAGTTTTATGAGATGAGAATTTTAAACGGAAACCATTCATGCGAGAGAACAAGGCACAACATCTAGGCGCCACAATTTTAGGCTTTTTACTCTAAGTGTTAACGTTTTTTTTTTTTTTTGAGCTGAAAAAACAGGAAGTGCTTTCCTGTTCATATATATTTATATATGTATATAAAGAAAATAAACTGAGTATTTACATACCTTACAAAAGAGATAGAAGACACACCAAAAGAAAGCAGAAAGATAAGGAGCAAAACAAAAGTCGTCTCCTACCTACCTTAGCTAAAACCTCAAAGTATCGACTACACAACTAAACAAAAACTACTGAAGAGAGGGTGAGGAGACAAAGAACATAAAAGTTGTTTATGGTAACAGACCACAAAGAACCCCACAAAACCAACAGATCAACCAACTGACACTAACTTGGGTCTGCAGGGAAATTATCTCCCACTTCATCAGTTGCTTTCTTCTTGGCAATTTCATCAAACGGCAGCTTGATGGCTGCCCTGCAGATCCTTTTAACCAGCATATCTTCTTGAGCACCTGCCATAGAAGAGTGTATCTAGCAACATTAGCTGCAATAAGATCAGGATAATGCTGGATATCTTTAAAAATAAGATAGTTGCGACTGTTCCAGATACACCAACAGCAACATGGAAGCACTATTTTCCAATTGTTCATGAGATAGCCAGCCACCTCCTGTAACAGGCAGGGGTGGGAGTGTGGATGGCCACCTCCTGGACCCGCCAATGATTTTAGTGACAAATGCAGAGGAAAATAGTTCTCATTGAGAGGAAAACTGGTATTACCCACCGCTATGACATTTGTGTTTACTGAATAGCTTTACTTCATCATAAAGTTTTCTCTCCCATGCATGCAGCCTGTCCAAAATCATGCAAAATTCTCCAAAAAAAAAACTGCAATTACTCTCATTGCCGATGTCTTTTGATAGAGATCAGAGATGGTCCAAGTGACTACCTTTGCCAAATTTTGTCCAGGTTCTACATTGTAAGTACATATATAGAGTTAAGACATGCCAATCTTTATAAACCAATAACAGGGAAGTTATTTCGAACTGCTTCAGATAATTAAACAAGTACCGGCCGCTTAAAGGCGGTCTCAGCCTCGGAGCACAGCTCGTGGAAGGTTGAGAGAAATTACTATCAATGTGATTTACATCTAATTAATTGAAAGGATTTAACTTCAAAGGCTAGGACATGAAAACAACAAAGCTAATTGCGATAGACCCCCTGTTTTTTTTTTTTTTTTGCCAAATTTAACTTACTACCCCTGAGTCCTATTGTTGCAGAGAGACCTTCCGAGTGAAATTGTTTTGACCCTTTTCAGGTGGCCTGCCTGCAACAATAGATTTTCACCCAGGGGGGCTACCTGAAATAATAGAACTCCTTCAGGGGGTTTGTCTGCAACAATAGAACTATAGGGGTAGTTGAGTTCAATTTGGCGATAGAAAACATGGGTTCTATCTATAATAAATGTACCATGAAATCATTTCTTATGTTTTGAATCTGCAACTCGCGGAGGCTATTCTAATAAAATCCTTAGTGATTTCTCGCTTTTATAAGATTTCTTTGAATTCCTTTCCGAAAAAAGAACTAATTCTCCTGGATTTTGCTATAATTTGGGTCAAAGATATCCCAAGAGGAACCAGTTTGCTCCTCTCTAACAAAATCCATTGTCGTAGGATTTACGGAAATTGTCACTGCAGAATTACTTGATGCCTTCAGTAACTCACATTAGATAACCGAGTTAATGGGCTTTTAGTAATAGGAGAAGATAAAGCATAAGAGGATCTAGATGCAGGTCTATCGGGTTCTAAGGTTGATATTAATAGGCCTATTTGTTGGGAAAAACCCAGGATCCAGTGAAGCAAAGTCTCAGCGAATAGTGGAGCAGAAATAATAAAATGGACACTCAGATTTACGTGGAAAACCCCCTAGATGAATTTGGGGCAAAAACCATGGGCAATGATAATGTTGCGCGCAGCGGAAATTTCGGCAGCACCTCGGCGCAAAAACAAGAGAGTCAGGTCGCAATAGCGGAAATTTCGGCAGCACCTCTGCGCAACAACAAGAGAGTCAGGTCGCAATAAGAACTCTTGTTTCACCAAGGAAACAAGAACCAAAAGCAAGATATCTCAACAAAGTGACATATCAGCTCTTCCTCTCATCAGTTCTAGGACTGACCTGTCGAGGGAACCTAAATATGCTATTATAAATCACACAACCAGCGAGACAACCAATTTTACGTGGTTCGGCAATTTGTTTACGTCCACGGGGAGAGGATGAGGAGATTCCACTAAATCAAGGAGAGTACAAAGAGTTACAATCTCACAAAACTCACAAACTAACCCTTAACCAAAGCTCTCAACTTGCTCACAATATCTTCCTCTCACAATACTCAAAAGTCTCTCTAATCTCTGATTACAACTCTCCTCTTTTGATGATTCTAATCTCTTCTAAGGCGTTCCATATATATAGAAAACCTAAAACCAAAACATATTAGGAATTCTAAAACCAAAAACAAAACAAATTAGGAATCCTAATAAACTGTTACCAAAACAGATTAGGAATCTTCATAACCTCCTGTTACCAAAATAGATTAGGAACCTGCTATCCAACAGATAAAAGAAACCATTGTGATGAAAAACTTTAGAGTTATGATCCCTCTTTCAAATGAGAAACTCTCTCTATTTTCTCTCTTCCTCTCACTTTTTTTCCCCTCTTAATTGGAGACACTGGGATGACATAAGCTTAACATTGAGGAGAGCTATACATAGGTGAGTTTGTTGCGCACTGTTGCTATAGTATTGCTGTTGTGCGCAGCGAAAATTTCGGTAGCACCTCCGGTGCGCAAGGTGCACAACAAGAGATTAGATCACAACGAAATTCTTGTTTCTCAAAGGAAACAATAACTAAAAGCCAGATATTTTATCAAAGTGAGATATCTGCTCTTTCTCCCATCAGTTCTAAGACTGAAATGTCGAGGGAACCTACAAGCTATTACAAATCACGACAAGAACACAAATTTTACGTGGTTCGGTAAACTACTTACGTCCACAGGGCAAGGAGGGGGGAGTTCTTGTTATTTGAAATCAGAGAATACAAGTAGAGTTACAAATCTCACCGATCAAACCCTAAAACAAAGCTCTAGATATCTCACAACTCTCCCACAATTGGATGCAACAATCCTCTCTCAAAGACTGCTCAAAATCGTCCTTGCTTAACCCTAATTTATCAGGTTTAGGGTTATATATCAACTCAGAAATGAACCGGGTCAAAAACCAAAAGCCCAGCCCAATACAGTTTGCGGCCGACCGCGTAGGTTTTGCGGTCGACCGCGACGGTTGACCGAACCACAAACTCGAGACTTAAATCGATTACAGTCATCCGTGGTCGACCGCCATCAGCTCCAAATCCCACTCGCCTTCGTGCACGTTCACGGTCGACCGCCAGTCTGCCTGGCTGATTCTTCTGCTGTTTCCTGCATTTCTTCAATTCTCTACCTCGGCAAATGTTTCCACCAAAACTGAGCCGACACCAAATCATCCACTAGTCCCTCAACAAGTCAGGGAACCAAACTAGAGCTGAAACACGATCTCCCCACATCTGAATTAACAGATCAAACCGGCTGTATCTGAAAGACTGCCTACGTATCCTCTTGCCCAAGGAATCAAACCGAACGTAGTTCACCCAAATGGCATCCAAAGGCCTCAGCACTGAAAGATGTTCAAAAGCTTCAAACAATGACCAAATTTCACTCCTGAAACAACTTTGGTCAATATATCTAGAGAGTTGTCATTCGTGTGGACCTTCTCCAATATGACGTCTCAATCATCCAAAACGTCACGTACAAAGTAGAATCTGACGTCGATGTGCTTCGTGCACGCATGATAAATCTGGCTCTTCGCCAAATAGATAGCCGACATGCTATCATAATATACCCGATTGGTCTCCTGAGCGATCCCCAAGTCCTCTAATAATCTACGCAACCATAAAGCCTCCTTAATAGCTTCAGTTACTGTCATATACTCTGCCTCCGTAGTAGAGAGAGCCACTGTGGACTGAAGCGTGCATCGCCAATATACAGGTACACCTGCCAATGTAAAAGCATAACCTGAAGTAGACCGACGTTTGTCAAGATCTCCAGCATAATCTGAATCCACATATCCAATACAATCCTGCTTATTCTTTTTATCCTTCTGGAATACTAAACCAACATCCACGGTGCCTCGAACATACCATAGAATCCACTTCACGGCCTCCCAATGACCCTTCCCGGGGTCGTGCATGTATCTCGATACCATGCTTACGGCCTGTGATAAATCTGGCCCCGTACACACCATCGCATACATCAAGCTACCTACTGCACTGGCATATGGGACCTTCGACATATATTCTCTGTCCTCAACTGAAACAGGTGACATCAACGCTGAAAGCTTGAAGTGGGGAGCCAATGGTGTGCTGACTACTTTTGTATTACCGTCAAAGTTGAATTTCTTCAACATCTTCTGCAAGTAGCTCTTCTGTGTAAGTTTCAAACTCCCTTTCACCCTGTCTCTCTCGATCTCCATACCCAATATCTTCTTTACCTCTCCAAGATCCTTCATCTCAAACTCGGATGACAGCTCATCTTTCAACTTTCGAATAGCCGAAGAATTCCTGGAAACAATAAGCATATCATCAATATATAAAAGCAAATATATGTGCTCATCATCATGTAGCTTGTGCATATAAACACATGGGTCATATGGGCTCCTTGTGTACCCTCAGCCAATCATAAAACCATCGAATCTCTTATACCACTGTCTTGGTGACTGCTTCAAACCATAAAGAGACTTCTTCAGCTTACAAACTAAATCTTTCTTTCCTACAGCTTTGAATCTCAGGGGTTGTGTCATGTAGATCTCCTCATCTAAATCACCATGTAGAAAGGCTGTCTTCACATCCATCTGGACCAAATCCAAATCCAACTGTGCCACCAACGCTAATAAAATCTATATCGACGAATGTTTCACAACGGGTAAAAATACCTCGTTGTAATCAATGCCCTCAAGCTGTGCATATCGCTTGGCAACCAATCTGGCTTTGAACCGAATGTCCCCAATAGAAGATCCCTCCTTCTTCGCATATATCCACTTGCAACCAATAACTTTCTTACCCTTAGATAGATGTGCAAGTGTCCAAGTGTCGTTCTTCTGAAGAGACCACATCTCCTCCTCCATAGCTTCCCTCCACCTGATCGAATCTGGGCTAGACTCTACCTCCCTGAATGTGGCTAGAACCATATCATCAACGACCTTCACTGATAATGCATATGCGACCATGACATCATTATACCTAGCTGGCCGACCAATCTCTCTCCTCGGTCTATCTGCTACAATGGACCCCTGAACATGACCCTGTTCCTGAGTCCCATAATCCACTGTATCCTCTATCTGCCCGGCTGTCATCTCATCTCCTCCCAGTGTTACTTCTGTAGGAGTCTCAATGGATACAGTGCTCTCTGGAGTGAGTGGAATCACACCATCCTCCGTCTGCTGTGATATCTCTCCTGTCTGGTCTCCCTCTACCTGCTGAGGGGCTCGAGGCCTCATCATGTATGCCTCGTCAAATGTGACATCTCTGCTAATAACTATCTTCTTGTCTTGTGGATCCCATAACTTGAAGCCTTTGACTCCATCTCTAAATCCCACAAAAACTGCTTTCCTCGCTCTCGGATTTAATTTACCATCACTGACGTGATAATAAGCTGGACACCCAAATATCCGAAGCGACTCATAGTCACTAGCCACCGAACCAAACCAACGCTCCAAATGAGTCTTCCTGTCTATCACAGTGCACAGCAACCTGTTCACGAGATGGCTCGCATAAACTAACATCTCGGCCCAAAAGGATCTAGGCAATCCACTCTGTGTCATCATACATCGCACCTTCTCCAGCAAGGTACGATTCAATCTCTTAGCCACCCCATTCTGTTACGGTGTCTCTCGAACTGTGAAGTGTCTTCTAATACCGTGATCCAGGTAAAACTGCAGAAACGAATCACTCTTGTACTCTCCACTATTATCTGAACATAGAGTCTTCATCTTTCTACTTGTCTGCAGCTCCACTTTCTTCTTCCACTCCACAAAAATATCCAGGACTTGATTTTTATACTTCATAGGGTATACCTAATTCCTCTTGGAATAGTCATCAATGAAAGTGACAAAATAGTTAGTCCTACTAAGAGATGTGTTCTTAGAAGGACCCCAAACATCTGTGTGAATGTAATCCAATGTACCTCGGGTGTTATGAACAACGGTGCTAAATTTCACTCTAGTCTTCTTCCTAAGAACACAGTGCTCACACAGCTCCATCTTGCAGGTCTTAGCACCTTTCATTAGCCCTTGTTTTGCCAATGACTGTAGGGACTTATCAACTGTGTGTCCAAGTCTCATGTGCCATAAGATGGTAGTGTCCTTCTCTGTAGTGATAGAATCTATCAGACCCCCTGTAACTGTCTTACCCTTTAAGTAGTATAGGTTATTTTCCCTGATACCTTGCATCACCACCATGGAACCCTTCGTGACCTTCACTGTAGCATCCTCTAAGATCACTCGATATCCAACTGCCTCCAAAGTCCCAAGAAAAATGATGTTCTTCGTTAACTGTGATACGAACCTCACTTCCTTCAACTCCCTCACTATACCATCATGCATCCTAATCCGGACTGAACCAATACCACCAATAGGACATACGTGGTCATTACCCATAAGCATGACATCCCCTCTTTCCAGCTCCTCAAAGCTAGAGAACCACTCCCTCTTAGGGCAGATGTGATATGTAGCTCCCGAATCCATCATCCACTCCGTGGAATCTGCATAGCAAACCGACGATAATGCAGGGCATGAATAGCCTGAAGAATCTGAATCTGAATGCTCACCAATAGCTTTTGTAACATTCACTTCTGAAGCTTGTGCAGCTTTCCTCTTATTCTTCCCGTATTTTTCTTTCCACTTTGGGCAGTCAATCTTCCAATATCCTTCTTCTTTATAATACCGACATTGATTTCTACCAACACTCTTATAGGCACTCCTATTCCTTGACTTTGAGCGGTTGAACTGACGACGGTTTGGATCTCGGTCTCGAACTGCTAATGCATCTCCCGATGTCTTCTCGGAGGGTTCACCATCACTCTTCCTCAACTCATAGTTCACCAAAGCTGAGGTCATCTCCTTGTAGCTGACTGTAGTTCTTCCATTGATCATAGTGAGAACAAACGTTCCATAATCATCTTCGGTCAACGAACACAGAAGTAGCATCGCCTTGTCTTCATCCTCAACTATAATGTCCACATTGGCCATATCTGAAAGTAGCTTAGTGAAGTTTTTGATATGCTCCCTACTGAAAACTCCCCTCTTCATCTTGAACTGGTAAAATCTCTTCTTCAAGTGAAGCCGATTCTCAATGCTCTTTGTAAGATATTTCTCATTGAGTGTTTCCCACATCTTCTTCGTCGACGTCTCGTTCATAACATTATAAATAAGATCCAGCGTCAAGCATGACCTAATAACACCACAATCTCTACTGTTCATCTTCCTCCAAACATTATCCTCCATATCTGCGGGTTTCTCTTTTAACTCAAGAGTCTCCTCCAAATTCTGTGCATCCAAGGCATCCATCACCTGACACCTCCACAATCCGAAATTAATCTTGTCGTCGAACTTCGGAACATCAATCTTCATGTTATTGATGCTCAAACTCTGTATCTCCTTCGAAAGAGACGATCCGGATGTGCTTGTTTCTCCCATGTTGTCGATCTTATTCTTCAAATAGGAATCCTTTAGAGAATCCTTCGAACAGGCCCCAAATCCAACCTGGCTCTGATACCAATTATTGTGCGCAGCGAAAATTTCGGTAGCACCTCCGGTGCGTAAGGTGCACAACAAAAGATTAGATCACAACAAAATTCTCGTTTCACAAAGGAAACAAGAACTAAAAGCCAGATATTTCATCAAAGTGAGATATCTGCTCTTCCTCTCATCAGTTTTAAGACTGAAATGTCAAGGGAACCTACAAGCTATTACAAATCACGATAAAAACACAAATTTTACGTGGTTCGGCAAACTGCTTACGTCTACGGGGCAAGGAGGGGGGAGTTCTTACTATTAGAAATCAGAGAATACAAGTAGAGTTACAAATCTCACCGATCAAACCCTAAAATAAAGCTCTAGATCTCTCACAACTCTCCCACAATTGGATGCAACAATCCTCTCTTAAAGACTGCTCAAAAACGTCCTTGTTTAACCCTAATTTATCAGGTTTAGGGTTATATATCAACTCAGAAACGAACCGGGTCAAAAACCAAAAGCCCAGCCCAATACAGTTTGCGGTCGACCGCGACGGTCGACCGCGCAAGTTTCGCGGTCGACCGCGGCGGTCGACCGAACCACAAACCCGAGACTTAAATCGATTACAGTCATCCACGGTCGACCGCGGCGGTCGACCGCCATCAGCTCCGAATCCCACTCGCCTTTCGTGCACGTTCGCGGTCGACCGCCAGTCTGCCTGGCTGAAGACGCGGTCGACCGCCATCAGCTCCGAATCCCACTCGCCTTTCGTGCACGTTCGCGGTCGACCGCCAGTCTGCCTGGCTGATTCTTCTGCTGTTTCCTGCATTTCTTCAATTGCTACAGTAACATGTAGTGGGTAGGTGTTTACTGTATGCACGGTAACTTTCCATTGAACTCTCAACCTCTGAGAATCTCCTTAATGCAGTCCCTACACTTTCGAGGGATTGTAAGATAGTGAGATGAGCTGCTGAGGGAGCATAACTTGAATCAATTGCTTTGTTTATATATTGGGTACGTTCCCTGCAGAGAAGTAGAGCTTCGTTGCTCGTAAAGTATTCAAATTACATTACAGAACTGAAAAGCAAGTTGCGTTCTCCAGGACGCCACCACATTTGCTTTTTGTGGTAATTTTCTTTGACTAGATGACAGCTTGCTTGAAATTTGTTAGCGATCAACAATGAGAATTGAAGTACCTCTCTTTCTCCAGTTCAAACGCAACTTCAAAGGATGCTAGCAAAAACCTCGACAGCAATATATATAAGCACGTCTGAAACCCACATTAAAGAAGCCAAAACCAGAAGGACTCTCTTCTTCCAATCTATCAAGAATTCCTGATCAAGAGTACAAATTAATCACATCAAAATACCTCGTCTGTGAGTACGTGGGGTGTTCTCAACTGAGCATGAGGGTGGTCGCAAATCTCAAACAGTCGCCGTCAACCACCAATGTAAAGCTTGATCAAAACACCCCCAATCGCATCCCCACATTAAAAAAAATGGGATCATCAATTTAAAAATAATGGAGTTTTAGCAAATATATTGTTTGTTCATCATTTTTTATACGCGGATTTAAGGTTGCCATATAGAATAAATGCATCAAATATAATTCTCTAAAGTTATGCTGACAGATTTGTGAATTTAGTCATATATCCTTAACAAAATTCGTGTATAACCAAACAAAACTTGATTGGATTTTAACCCTCATGCAAATCCTCTTTAATATTAATGGATTTTGTAAAATCCATAATTAAAATTGTGTTTATTTGTGATAGATATTAAAGAGGATTTGCATCAAGGTTATAATTCAATCAAATTAAATTCCCCGAACTCTCAGACTACGAAGCTTGGAGATTTTGGAGTCATGCTCACAAGTTGAATAAAACTGTTTATTTTGATGAAAATTTCAAACCCGCAAGACTTGCAAATAAATTTGTTCAGATTGATGATATTATAAGAAATTTTCTCAACTAAAATTCAACGGAGATGGATTTCATTTTAATCGGATTTCTCACAGTTTTCTTTTATATCCAACCTCTTGTATCTCATGTTAATAATGATTGATAATGAATTCATGCATTTTGTAGAAAAAAGAATTGTTTAGTTTCTTCAATGAATTCATCCACTTTGCAAAAAATGGAGGTTTTTAGTTTCCTCAGAAATCTTAACAATCGAATGAGAAATTTTTCAAAGAAAAAATTGTCTGTGGAAAGATGTGAATGCCTTTAAAATAAATCAGGATTAAACTTTGGTTTATAGGGAAAAAATCTATCTACACTCGCAATGATGTAACATTAGTGTGAGGAATGCAAAAATAGCGATAGTTAAGCATTTGATTGAAAAATACATTTTATAACTAACAAGTTAAAATAAAAATATAGCAAGTAATAAGCAACTAACATTGTATATGTACGGTTTAAAAATACATCATATACTTAATCACTTAGAAAAAATATATATATAGCAAGTTTAAAAGTATTACAACTTACATTCTACAACAAACGATTGAAATAAAAAATGGATTCAAAGATAATTTGGTAGAGTATTTTACGCGTAAGAATGATTTTGAAGTGGTGGGTTTAAAGATAATCGAGCAATAAAACTTTGGGTCTTTAGGAAAAACATTGGAGTTTGGAAGTGGTTGGATTTAAATGTGGCAAAGATTTGGGTCTACAGGCAAGAAGCATAACTCTGAAAGTTGCATGGGTATCAAAATAACTGCAGGAAACTTTGGCTTTATAAGGGCATCTCCAACCGCTTCTCCAAAATTTTCTCCAAAATGGGGAAACAAAAGTCATGTTCTCCAACTAATTTTTACACCAACTCTAACAGCTTCTCCATTTTGAAGAATCCATTTTTTCCTCCAAAAATTTAGAGAATGCTGCAGATTTGGGAAAACTTCCCTATTTTTTTCTCCCTCATCCCTATTTTAGGGAATGAGATGGGGAATCTGTTGGACCAAAAACCTAACTAAATTCTCCAAAAATAGGAAATGAGGAAGCTGTTGAAGATGCTCTTAAGTGAAGGACCCGACAAATTTTTCTCCACTTGATCAATGGCAGTTTCACTGTAGCAAGATCATCATCGAAACAAGATATAATTGAAATTTCTCATGCTGACAGTCAATGGTGTGGTGAACAGGCTCTCGCAATAATGGTGTCGAAATTAGTCCCTTAAAAGCCAAATCATTGATATTTCGGATAGTCGCTATTATTTTTTTATGCAAGGCAGCATGCACTTCTCGAACTTTAGTAGGGGAAAAAGACTACAAGAGCCAAAGCATAAGTATTTTGATAACCAAATTCTTTTCTTAAATTGAGTTGAAGGAATATTACATGAAGGGTACATGAAGGGGGGTCACACATTTCTGGGTGGATCAACTTCCCCAAGAGTATTCACAAAAGAAACCACCCTGCTCTCCACATAACAAAAGTTAAATCTCCCACGAAGAACAATGACCATCTTCACCTCATCAATACATTCTTTAGCACGTACATACAGCAACAAAAACAGCCAAGCGTGATGAAATACATGCCAGCAAGCAAAGGTTCAAATTTACGGATGCGACAGCGAGAAACAATGCCTGCAGCAAAATTTCACGCTTCGACCGCATTGATATATGCTACCCTTCTGGAGGACCATGGCAGTTGCTCTCTCCAGGATGCTAACAAAATTGGGCAGCCTGCAATCTGTACCGCATACAGCATATGATGGTTAATGAACATTCAATGAAATAACAAGTATATCGCTCATGATTTAAGTACTAGGGTCATAATAATATTTGCTCATGATTCAGGAGTCATTTAGTAGTTTGGAATTGGACTTGCAATGTAACTATCATATGCATCTGAGTTAACTCTTGACACCTCGTGTGGACTCCGGTACCTGTGTCCCACATGTGTCCGACTACAACACTCCTCGGACACACCTTGAATATGCAAACATTTATTCACACGCATGCTCAAGTATACTATACTTGTTTTGGATTAAAACACTGGTCATACACATCTTGGATGTGTATTTCACACTTCAGATTCATTTCTAATGAAGGATGGTTTAAAGGTCAAATCAAGATTTGGTTGAAGAGTCATGATCTAGCGGAAAGACTACGGTTAAAATTTTAAATTAGTGTTTGATTTAAATTATAATTCTAGGATAAAGTTATTTTGAGTCTGAATTACGATAGGAATAGAATTTTATTTAAGTTTAAATTCTAATTTTGAATTCCAGTAGATATTGGAATTTCAGCCCGGTAAATATGTGTAATGCTTTCTTGTAATTAAATAACTCTTTAATACTCTGCAAAATTGATGATTTATCCGTAAAAAATTTCTAAAAATTGATAAGATCAGATAAGTTTTACATTATAAACCCTCCATTCAAAAATCGAATTTTTTGTATATTGAATTGAATGATCGCGGTGATAAATTTGGATATGAAAATTTTGAGAAGAGCATGCTATATGCTAAGATGGGCATATGAATTGCCAAGGCATAAAGCCATCGTTTTTTAGCAAAAAATCATTTCCAATTTAAATAAATACATTGTTCATCTTTGTTTTCCAACGTCGTTTTGTTTTCTTTCTGGTGAACCCAAAAGAATAAAAACGAATCCTGTCAATCATCTGCATTTTGCATCAATTTTTTTCTGTAGTGTGGAATCTATCTAACCCAAACCGGCCACATCACACTTCAACAAAAATTGCAGAACCTCTTCCCTCCACTATTTATTTTTTCCACGAGAACAGATTGCGGAAAACCCTCCTCCACATCAGCTTCTCATAGACTTCTTGGACATACATTCCACACTTCACATCCACTTCTTGCAACTTTTTGGACACGTTTCGAGTTCATTTCAGCCCACACTCAATTTAGAAATATGATTTTATAGTATGTTAGGTATCTAGTTCAAAAACGAGCAATTTCCAATTTATAATCTACGTAAGAAATGGAACATTTTAGTTTTCATAAGCTGCAAATGAAAAACAAAACCAATCTCATGTAAATTATTACTTTCAATATGTATATATATTTAATTGTATCCTCATATCCTACATTTTACAAATTTGACGTGTTCCGTAACTATGTCCGCACGCGCACAACGCCCATGTAACATAGATATGTGGCAACTGAGATTGTTATGATTGTTATTGCATAGAAACATAGTTCAACTTGTTTGTTTCATCTTTAAAATTATGCAGCTCAAACTTGTAACTGTGGTTGTAGTTGGTTGTTCCTTCTAGCAACTCCTCACAAAGGACCTTTTTTTCTCTCTCAAGAATAGGCCATCATAATGTTCAATTGTATTGCAATATTCTATTTTCATGTCAAAACCATGAATATTTTCCCGAAAATTATTTCCAAACAAAACATTTCCAATAAAAATTCTTAACTTCTTAGCAAAACATTTTCCCCATGTTTCTGTTGCAGCTAGATAAAGTATTGACCCACATGATAATATTTATATTGATTTATTATGGTATTTGAATTCTTATCCTATAAAGAGTTGTAGTGGATTGAGATAAAATCATATTTACATATAGTTCACCTGATGGATGGAAACTGTCTTTTAAGAAGTCTTATCATTTAAGAATTCCAATTATAACAGAAAGGTCCTAACCTAGCCTATAAATACAGTCATAGTTCCTCCATCAGATTTAAACTATTCAGTAAGGCATATGCTAGAAACTCTTTTTGTATTTCTTTATTTTATTTATTTTAACAGCGACCTAATTTTTATTCTTTGTTTCTGTATATGTTCAGATTATTACTAGTTTTGATCTAATTTTCGGAGTTACAGACCGTTCTAGGCAACAATGGCTGAGGTATCTTTTAATTTAATTTATTTTCGTTGTGTATTTTGTATTTATGTAAATTACAATTACTAACTTTTGGTATCAGAGTCAACTCCATCTATGTTGTCTAGAAAAAATTTTAAGATTTTGAATCTCTGTTACTGTGTTTTGCTGTTTCCGGTGTTTAAAAAATATTATTTGATCGACCGCATCTAGCCCATGACATCGATATTACAAAGCAACAATTGAAATAAAAGAACTACATAAAAGTTGTGTTCGTTTCGGAACTAGCACTTTAGATCTTGTTGTTTTTGTCTTTTTGTTCCTATGCTTATGAAGTTCATGAAATTCATCATCTTTATTTTGCTTTGCATTGTATTAAAGAACAACTTGTGCTTCTTACTAATGACATGCGAAATATTTGCTTTTTTTAATATTTTATAAAGTATGCATGAAAGCTATTAATCTGCTCTCAGTGCAAGTGTCGGCCACTACTAGTTTCTTTGGGCATCCATATGATTAATTTGTTTCATTAATATTTCTAAATATTTGCATTCTAAATGTTGTTTGGGTGTCACGTGTATTATGCAAACTACTTGGATGGCGGTTATATTAGCATCATGGTAATCTAGCACATGCAAAGCAAAGATTTATTTTAGTTGATTTTAACAAAAGTATACATGCTTCCGGTTAGATCTACAACTGCATGTTTTAATCACCAATTCAAGTTTTTTTATGTGGAACTGTTTTGATGACATAGGTTTTATCATGCTCCTGTAAATTTTTTAAAAATGTAGTTCTTTATAAATTGAAAGTAATAAAGTTATGTTATGCAGCTTTCATTCATAATGAATGCAATTTTTTATTAAAATTCTAGATGTAAAGTTCACGAGACACTTTCAACTATTAAAGTTATTTTTCCTCTTATATGGACTTAAAGTTTGGGTTTATGATGTCTTGAAGTAATAATGAATACGAAATAACTTAAAAGAGTAGTCATAGCATCTTAGGTCATGAGAATAGTCGAATGATGATTAGCATACTTCATTAAGTTTTAATGACATCTAAGTTGCAACTAATTCAAAGAAATAGTAACTCGGGCCCATAAGTAAGTTATTATAGTTTTGAGTTAATTGGGATAAGATATTAAAATAATATTAAGAAATGAATTTTTCCTAGGCTCATATGTATGGAATAATTTATTTATTGATATTAATTTTTATCAGTTTTATTAATAAAGTAAAAATAAATTCATGTGTGATGCTACATCTGCCCATAGGAAGGTAGAATTTATTTTTATCCTAAATTGTCATTGGTTGTTTAGAACTCAAGATTTATTTCATAGCACTAAAGTTTAAATTCCTTGATTATTGCAGCTATTCCTACTGCTTTTGATGTTCCAATACTTTGTTGTGATAATCTGATGATTGGAAAGATAAAATCATTTTCTCATTAGGGTTGAACTTAGCGTTTCATATGCATCAACCATTTGATCCTACGGAGGAAAGTACGCCACATTTGAAACAAATGTGTGAATGGTCGGAAAGATTAAACCGATTAAGTTTGATTCATATTAAGCCTAATGTTAATAAGAGCATCCAAGGCTCTATTTCAGATGGCTATAAGGCCAAAGACTCCTGAAAAACCATTGAGGAGTAATTTGCTAGCTTGGATTAAGCTTTGGCTAGTACCTTGATGAAGAGCCTTTCAAGTAAAACATTCAACCACTCTAAAAGTGTGCGTGAGCACATTATGAAAATGAGGGACACTGCTACTCAACTCAAGTCTTGAGATAGAAATTTGTGAGTCATTCCTAGTGCATTTAATTTGAACTCTTTCCCTTATGAATATGGGCCAATTAAAGTTTTTAACAACACACACAAGGATAAATGATATATGAGTAAATTATTGATCATGTTTGATCAGAAGGAAGATAGACTAAAGCTAGAGAAGCTTGAAAGTGCTCATTTAGCTACTCATAATAAACGAAGCACTGGGAAGAACAATCATGCTTAACAAGTAGGAGTGGGCGTAGGCTAGGCCGGTTCAGGCCTGTGACTCGACCAGCCGGGTTCAAGGTCTAGCTGGGCCTAACCGGATTAGAGTAGGTCGGATATATTTCTCTGATCTCGGGTCTGAGACTGTACCCAGTCCGAGCCACGACCCTCCTAGGTGCAAGCCGGGTCTGACCCGGACCACGGCCCGTGGATCATGGGCTAGCCCGTGGGTTTTCATCCAAACTTTTACTCTTTTTTATATTTTTAATTTTATTAAACTTGTATTCACAATTATAAAATTATTTCTAATTTATTTTTTAGTAATTTAAACTTGTATTAAACTATTTTTAAAGTATTATTAAACTTTTTAATCCTTTCAAGTAGACAGCAACGAGCTTAAAGATCGTTGTTTTATCTCTCAGTGGGCCAAAAGGCCCATGAGCTAACCTATGGCCTTTTGGCTTTGTTGATAGCTTGTTGCAGGCTCAAAGGGCTAAAGGAAAAGCTAGTTGCAGACTCAAAGGGTTAAAAGAATAACTAGTCCAACCAAAAAATATATCATGGGTCGGGACGGGTTGGGCGTGGGCCGGACTTACTTCTTTGATTTCGGGTCTGGGGCTACACGCAGCCCGCCCGTAGCCCAGGTATATCATGAGTCGGGTCAGCCCTACTAACTACAGGCTAAGTTGGGCCGTAACCCGTGGCGAGTTAGGCCAAGTCGTGACCCAGCCCACGCCCAACCCTATCAACAAGGAAAGAACCAAAATGTGCCAATGAAGATATATAGCGATAAGGATAAATGCTTCTTTTGCAAAAAGGCTAGGCATATGAAGAAAGATTGTATTAAGTATAAGAAATGGCTCATAAAGAAAGGTAATTTCATCTATTTTGTATCATGAATCCCTTTTCGTTGAAGTTCTAAATCATTCATGGTGGATTGATTCTAGTTCTATAATTCATATTGTCAATACCATGCAGGGCTTTCTCAACCTAAGGAAGACAAAGGGAAATGAATAGTGTATCTATTCAGAAAATTGGATGCATTTACAAGTCAAAGTTGTGGGAACCTTTAAATTGATTTTGAAGGCTAGTTTCACATTGGATTTGATTCTGGCTCTATAATCTATATTGTCAATATCATGCAGGTCTTTCTCAATCTAAGGAAGACGAAGGGAAATGAATAGTGCATCCATTCAAGAAATCGAATGCATTCACAAATCGAAACTGTGGAAACTTTTATATTGATTTTGAAGACCAATTGCACATTTGATTTAGAGAATGTCTTTTATGTTTCATGATTCTCTAGAAATTTTATTTCAATTTCGAAATTAGTTTATGTTGGTTATGGTTTTCATTTTGAAGGAACATATTTTGATATTTCATTGAATAAAGTCCATGTTGGTGGTGGAACCTTAATTGATAATTTATATAAAATTGATCTAGAACCCACATTTGAGTCGACTTATTTGAATATGCATGTTGATGTTGGATAAAGTGAAACTTCATTAATGAGAACTCTTCTACATTATAGCACAAAAGATTAGGACATCTCTCCATAAAATGAATTAAAAGATTTGTAAATGATGGAGTTTTAAAAACTCCTAATTTTTCTGGTTTTGGTACTTGTGTGGATAAGGGGAAGCAAACTAACAAGTTCACTAAAGTGCTAAGAGGACTTCTAATGTTTTGGAAATCATATACATTGATACCTATGGACCTACTCCTTGCCTAAATAGTCAGAGATATTTTATCTCGTTTATAAATGATCATACAATACTTATGGACCTACTCCTTGCCTAAACATACATACATATTTTATCTCGTTTATAGATGATCATACAATACCTATGGACCTACTCCTTGCCTAAACATACATACATACATATATAAAATCCTTTTTGACAAAACAGAGGCACTAGATGCCTTTAAGAGCTGAGGCGGAGGTAGAGAAATAAAAGGATAAGAAAATTAAAATTACAAGATCAGATACAAACAGAGAGTACTATGACAAATACACAGAAAATGGACAAATGTCAGGTCTATTTGCAAAATTCCTCAATGTAGAGGGCATCATTGCCCAATATACAATGCCATGTACACCACAACAAAAGTAGTGTCTCAAAAAGGAGGAATCACACGCTTATTGATATGGTGAGGAGCATGATTAGTAATTCTATTCTTCCTAAATCTCTTCAGAGTGGAGCCTTCAAAACTGCAGTGTATATTTTAAATAGGATTTCATCTAAAATATTCCCAAAAAATCATTTGAACTATAGATGGAAACCTAGTTTAAATCGTTTACACATATGGGGTTGTCTAGTTGAAGTGATGATTTATAATCCATACATAAAGAAACTTGATCCGAGAACAATTAGTGGTTTTTTATTGGCTATTCAGTTAACTCTTAAGGGATATTTATTTTATTGTGCTTCACACTCTATAAGAGTAGTTGAGGCTAGAAATGCTAGATTTCTTCAATATTCTAAACCTAGTGATAGTGCATTTCGTTGAAGGATAGAATTTGAGAAATTACGCGAGGAAATCGGGTTGCATAAAAATAGAGATTTGGTTATTCTTCAAAGAAATCAAACAGATGACCTTGACAAGCAACCGATCTCAGACCATGAAATTGAAGTTCATAATGAACCTCCTGTTGATATAAATCAAGAGGTAGGATTAAGAAGGTCCTCAAGGGAAAAAAGATTAGTTGCTTCTAGTGATTATGTTGTATATCTTCAGGAGTTTAAGTTTAATATCAAACCTAAGGATGATCCGTGTATGCTTTCACAAGTAATGAATGGAGATCAATTTACTCTTTGGTACTAATGTCATGAAGGAAGAGATGAAATCTATGGCTAAAAATCAAGTCTGGGATCTCGTCGAATTACTGAAAGGGGCTATAGTCATAGGCTGCAAGTGGGTCTACAAGACCAAAAGGGACACTTCTGGTAATGTTGAACGATATAAGGCTAGACTTGTAGTTAACGGTTTCACTCAAAAAAATGATTGATTATCATGAAAACTTTTCTCCAGTTTCTATGAAGGATTCATTTAGGATTATCATGGCTCTAGTAGTTTATTTCAATTTGGAATAACATCACATAAATGTGAAAACAGTCTTTTTAAATAAGGATCTTGAGAAAGAAGTATACATAAGACAACCAGAAGGATTTTGTGATGAGACAGATAATCACTTAGTTTGCAAGCTAAAGAGATCTATATATGGACTAAAACAAGCCTCATGCCAGTATATATTCCTTAAGGTCAATGGGAACAATGTTATATTTCTGGTCCTATAAGTGGATGATATTCTCCTTGCAAGCAGTGATCTAGGTTTGCTACGTGAGACAACAATTCCTCTCTGAAAACTTTGAAATGAAAGATTTAGGTGAAGTTTCTTATGTCGTTAGCATAAAAATTCACAGAGATAGGTCTAAATAAACTTTAGGACTATCTCAAATGGCCGATGTTGAAAAGGTATTAGAGAGATTCAGCATGAAAGATTGTCCGTCTATATAAGCACCTATCATCAAAGGGGATAAACTCAGTCAAGATCAATATCCACAAAATGAACTAGAAAAGGAACAGATGAAGAACATACCTTATGCATTAGTTGTGGGCAGTTTAATGTATGCACAAGTCTGCACTAGACCTAATATTAGATTTAGAGTAGGATTGTTAGGTCGATACCAGAGTAATCCTGGTATGAAATATTGGAGGACTGCTAAAAGAGTCATGAGATATCTGAAGGGAACTAATGATTACAGATTAACTTACAGACATACTGATCATTTGGAGGGGTTGGTAACTCAGATTCAAACTATGTTGGATGTGTAGATTCAAGAAAGTCTACTTCGGAATATGTCTTCCTTCTCGCCTAAGGTGCTATATCTAGGAAAAGTACTAAGCAAATAATTATTGCTTCATCTATCATGAAGGCAGAATTTATTGTATGCTATGAAGCAACTACACAAGCATTATGGTTAAGGAACTTTATCTCAAACCTCGAAATCGTTGATTCTTTTGCAAGGCCTATGACGATCTATTGTGATAATTCGGGTCCGATGACTAAAGCATTATCGGCAAAATAGTTCCTAAGTAATGTAGAGCATATTGGATTGATTTAGCTCATCATCATGTGTTTGTTTTCTCTATAATTGTTTTTTACACTTGTTCTTGATATTTTCGGAGAATAAATTTTGAATTTATTGTGCATAAATAAAGTATTCATATTTGAATTATATCCCAACGAATATAATTCAAATAAGGTGGCCTAGTGCACGAGGCTCCCACCGTTGTGGGCTCTATGAAAGTACATCTGACCTTCCCCAAAGCCCACAATGGTAGAAGTCTCGTGCATTAAGCCACCCTTATTTGAAGTAAACAGTGTTGTCAATGCGTGAGACGCAATGCGGGCCCAAAACATCTTTACGCGCACATGCGCAAGGTACAATGCGATGCGTGCGCCCGGGTGACGTGAGACGCCCACCGCACACATAATTTCTCAATATATATAATCAAGCAAGAAATAACATGTTTTTAGAATTTACATGAAAAATATATCAGGATAAATAATATATTACTACAAAATCACAATATAATACCTCAATTTCTAATGTTAACCCATCATAATAGCAAAATGAATAAATTTTCAAATCAAATGTTAAATCAAGACTAATATCCAAGCAAAGAATTAGTAATGGCCCTCAATTGAAGGCTACTAAAAAGGCCTAATGGATTTATTTTACTTTTTGGGATATGGATTATCAAGTATAAGACTCGATTGAAATGTTTACAAACAAAATTATATGAGAATATGTACTACATACACCATGCACAAAGTAAGGATGTATGTGAGGCGCAAAAGGCGCTGATGCATCAGATATGGGACGCTTCACCACCGCTCCGCACTACAAGGCGCATGAGGCGCAGTTAGGCGCGCGCCTTTGAAAACACTGGAAGTAAATCCGTTGGGATAGTTAAAATAGGACCCAAGCTACTTGTAGGAAGTCATTCATAAAGTTTGCTCATAAAGTTGCTCACTTAGTGAATTTATGCATCGTGATACAAGGAAGAGCTCGTTATTACTAAGAGCTTGAGTGGGAGCTACCTACTACTAAATACAGTACGAATTTTAATTATGACCATACTTCGAAGTTAATATGAGATATTTGTATCATGTGGACCAAGTAGGAGAATGTCGTATCCAGATAAAGTAGTGCCCCACATGATAATAAGTATCTTAATTTGTTATGGTAATTGAATTCTTATCCTATAAAGAGTTGTAGTGGATTGAGATAAGATCATATATAAATAGTTTCCCTGATGAATGGAAAGAGTCTTATCTTTTAAAATTTTTAGATATAATATAAGGATCCTATCTTAGCAAATAAATACAGTCATAGTTTCTATATCAGATTTAGGCTATTCGGTAATGCATAGGCTAGAAACTCTTTCTATATTTTTTATTTTAGTCGTGATCTAATTTTTGTTCTTTGTTTCTGTATACGCTCAGATTATCTCTAGTTTTGATCTAATTTTCTGAGTTACAAATCGTTCTAGGCAACAATGGCTAGAGGTATCTTTTAATTTAATTAATATCTGTTGAGTACTCTATATTTATTTAGATTACAATTTCTAACAATTGAAGTTGGTCGTACTTTTTTATTTTTCTGATTTGAACAAAAAGACATTTACTAGCAACACGATATGAGTAATCCTAGAATCACAAAACACACAAGTAGAGTGGATGTGAAGAATCAATAACTTTTAGACATGTTTGTAAAGAAATATAAGACAAATAAGACATTATGTGGGAGCCTATCATCCTTCCATGTTACGCCGCAAACTAACAAAGATATTAAGTAATTATATAATGAAAGTATGTGAAAACTGGCCACATATCTTTTTATCAAGAGAACTTAAAATCTCAACTTCAATATCCTTCGTAGATATTTCCAGATGTGTAGCACATACGAACTTTTTTACTCCAACCCCAAACTTAGATCATTGTTTTATACATCTATTTACTGATCATGACATATACACCTCCAAATCCACCAGTTATATCATATCAATTCTTGAAGTATTTTGTTGATAAAATCTTAGCTCATATCCTCAAAGCACGTTGGATTCAATCCTTCAAGCCACACCAATCTGAAATAGCATTCAACTTTTTGGGTGAGCTCTCCACATGCTCAGTAAGTTGTACGTATTCATTAATTTATGTAACTAAAATCATGCATATACCAAAATGCACTATTGGTATTTGGAATTACATGATGGTAATTTGACCGAACGAGTTCATAAAAAATGTATAATGTTTTTTAAATCTTCTTCGTGCACAAAAATTGGGTATTACCACTCTCTCAACAATAGACCTCCTATAATGGGGGTCCAGAACCTCGCATTATGGCACACTGCCTTTTACATCGTTTTTCAACTAAATTGCCTACAACCACAATATGTTTAGTCCGAACTGCCAACAATGACGCTATATCGTCATCATTCTTGATAGGTTTGACTAACTAAAGTTCTAAACGAACACTAGATTAACGTACAATGCCAGTAGCGGAGGTATGAATTTCAACAAGGGGGTCTAAAAGAATTTATACTTAAACACAATAATATTTTCTTTTTCATGATTATATCTTCACTACATAAATATATGTTTGAATTACAAAATCTAATTTTAGATTAAAATATAATATTTATCAAACACAACAATGAATATAACTACAAACAAGTACTAATTTTAACGAAATTATAAGATCCTAAGTTAACACAAAAGAAAAAAATAGCCAAAACATTATCCAGATGTTTCTATAAGGATTATCTGCATTAAAACTATCCAACTAAACATATTTGTATACATCCACAACAAAATTATCCACATTGAACTTATAAGCATTCAAGGGTTTTTCTCCACATATTTCTCATCAACATCTTATAAGAACAATGATTGCATTTTGGTTTGCATTTTGTCTATTGGATATTAAAAATTCAGTTAGTTCATTGAATATGTTCCAAAAAGACTATTAATTTTTTTTGCTGACAATATGAAATCTAATAGGATCAACCAAGAAATAGACTTCAAAAATTAAAAGAAATAAGAAAGAAAATAATTGCAAATCAACCAATCGAGAAGTAAAACTCTCAAAACTCGAAAGATAATTTTTTTACAGGCGCATCAACATTGTGGGGCTAAATTTTTTCTTTTCATTTCTAGATCCTAGGAACTTACGTATCTACATTTTTAGATATTTCCATTTTTAGATACTAGATCATAGAATTTTACATACAATGTCATTACCTTATTCTTTGCAATTTTATTTTTTTAAAGTCCAAGGCCCTTCCGACCCTTATATGGTTCCGACACCATGTTATTCCCCAATATGATCCCAACATCATTTAGTGAAATATGCATGTCATGTATAACATATAATGGAAAAATCAAATAATCAAATATACCAAGATCGATATGGATCAAATTTATGCCTACAACGGCCATGAAATATTGTAGATCATATTTTGAAAAATTAATTGCATGCTTGTATAGTAATAAAAAATATCAATATATCATTCTCATGTAAAAGGCAAGAAAATCGTAAACTAAAGAACCATGTAGTTCTCTAAGAGTTATTCTAACTCTTATTAGGCTTTCCTAAGACAAACACGTAAATATCAAATTCCAACTAAGCCCAAAGTTTAACATGTAATAAGTAACTACACGCTAAATCCAAATAGATGTAGGCATATAATCAAAAGCTTAACAACTATATTATCCGATAATCAAAAGGATGATTTAGGATTTACCTTTAAGTATTTCTTTTTTCCTCTTCTTTTCCTTTTCTCCTTGTTTTAGGAATAGGGAGAAATACAGGAAGCAAGGTATTGAATACCCTTCTACATCTCTTTCTTAGTCAGAGGACAAATATCTCTTCCCTCTCACCATACAGTGATACATCCCTAACTCCTTAGCCATGTGTTCATCCATTCCTTCCAAGATAACACATCCTCCACATCCTACTTTATCATGACATGTGCCCTATTTTGCAATAAAGTTGTTCCTATTTTTCATATTCACACATCTTTTATTTTACTATTACAATATCATATCAATTTGTCTTTGTATTTGCAAATATTTATTGCAAGATCATATAAATCCGTTACCTAACTCATAATAAATTGATAAACACAAAGATAAAAATTCGGGGTATGAAACCTCAGATCAAGGCAGCAGTCAATAGGCTTTTTTCTAAGACAAACACGTAAATATCAAGTTTCAACTCAGCTCACATTGTATATGCGATAAGTAACTAGACCCTAAATCTGAATAAACACAAGTATTATAATCAAAAGCCTAACAACCATATGTTTCTATAATCAAAAGAATCGATTTAGCACTTACCATAAGTATTTCCCTTTTTCTCTTCTCCTTTTCTCTCCTCTTTCTTCTGTTTTTCTCTTCTTCTCCTCTTCTTTTTTTTTCTTCTCATCTAATTTCTTCTTTTCTCTCTTCTTTTCCTTTTCTTCTTTTTGTTTAGGAATGAGGAGGAATATAAGGAGCAATGTGTTAAATACTCTTCTCAGTCTCTTTCTTAGTCCCAGAAAAAATATCTCTTGCCTCTCACCCTCCAGTGAAACCTCCCTAACTCCTCCTTAGCCATGCATTCATCCCTTCCTTCCAAGATACCACATTCTCCTTCACCTCCTCCTTTATCATGACATGTGTTCTATTTTGCAATAAAGTTATTTCTATTTTCATTTCCACACATCATTTATTTTCTTATTATAATATCATATCGATTTTTCTTTTATTTGCAAATATTTATTATAAATTCATTATCTAATTCATAATATATTAATAAACACAAAGATAAGAACATGGGGGTATGAAATCTCAAGTCGAGGCGGCAACTAGAGCTAATGTTACCTTAGGAGATCCTCGAGTTCATACTTCTTTAGAGAATGAGTCGTTGATTTTGGAGGCAGCGAGATTTCCAAAGGAAAGTGACGAAAGCAAGACGAAAGGAAAGAACAGCCATTTTGGGGATTGTTGTCGCACCTTGGGAGTTGAGGGTTTTATTCTGTAGCAATCTAGGTTTTAGATGCTAGTGGGTGTAGTTACTGCGTTGCGGAGAGGAAATGGAGGGTGAGGGTATTGCATTTTTGGTTTGGTGAGAGTGAGCGTTGCAACTATATTTGCAAATTCAACTTGGATGCAAATGCGAATCACAGCTTAGATTTGGCATAACTCATAAGCTGCAGTAAAGAGGTATTCGCAACTGTAGTTGCAACTGCAACATCTACATATAACGAAACAAACACTTGCGATTGGGAAAATGACTAAATTACGTGAAATTGCAGTTTGCAACCACTTCAGTTGTGGGCTACTGAACAACCCCTTAACGCAACTTTATTACATGATAGGCCAAAATCAAGATTCATTCAATTCTGGTGATCTAGTAAACCCATTGAAGTAAAAATATTGCCATGTGGTACTTTGTTGTCAGAAATTTGTACTTTGTAAATAATTAACTAAAGATCTCAATGCAAATCTAAGTGTATTTTTAAGAAAAAGTAAAAGAATATTCTCAAACCTTGATGAGGGATAGATGATACAGTCCGAAGGAGATTGGTTAGTATATAACGACTGGTTAAAGCTACTTATTGGTCTTTAAGTTCCTCTTAACTTTCTTCTTGTCATCACCTTGTCCCTGCAAACATATGGAGGAAACTTATAAGCAAGAGCATTTTAAGAGATGGGCATTTAATGCTCCCACATCTTATTTATATGCATAAAGGTTGACCACCTTATATAACTGGTTCAAACAAGTTACAGTTTTCTCTTGGCGTAAAAACCAATCCATCGCCATTTCGTACTCAATCGTGTTAGGCTGAGAGCAGTGAGATGTTGATACAGCCTTTCTCTAAATTGCACAGTAGTACATAACCATCAGAAAAGGGCAAAGGTTATATAAACGGATTTCAGAGGAAGAAAACAGCAAAATCAGTACCATTTCCTCCCTTTGCAGCCTCCTCCTGTTGACTGTAAGATGACCAACAAGTGTAGTTGTCTTCGGAGGCATCGGCAACATACCTTTACTGGCCACGAAGGGACTGCATAAATAACAATGAGATCAACAACATTTAGAATGGTACGGCTAAAATTGGCTTGGACATGATCCTTGTTCAGCTAGCTAAAATCTTCATCTGGCATCTGGATTAATTTAAACTCAGAAGTTTTTGAAAGTAATTATGTTAATGATTTCATTAAAGACTAATGTGGGATGACGCCAGGAGTTTTGGTGCTTCAATACATAACACAAATGACAATAACATAAGGCGTAAGTAAAGGTTTTTGCATATATGCTCTAGTTAAAAATGTCACCGATTATGCCAAAACATCAAAATGTAAATCAAGTTTGAGAAAATAGGTTAAATCTTAGACAGCAAACCAATAGAAACGTCAAGAAGAGTCAACAAATGAAGAAAAAGGAAAAAAGAAAGTATTTTACTCCATATCCGTAGTATAACAAAGACTTTATCCCAAATTTAATATAAAAACCCACTGTCATAAAGATAATCATTATAGTTAGAGAATTAAGAAAATAACATTAAGACAAGTTGTAAAATCTCTGCAGATACTTCATGACTTGAAGTCTTTTTTGTAAGCAAAGAGAACGGATATCATAAATGATTTTCAGATTGCTGAAACACCCTACAATGAGTTTGTGGCTTTGCGAGAGAGAGAGTAGGGGATGAGGCTGATGATTGCAGGAAGACAAGCACACAACACGGCAGCAAGCTTTTGTGTTACAAATTTACAAATGCAGCAAGTGCATGATGTGTCATCTATGGAAACACCAGTGATGGCAAAAGTAGTACAACAATATGAACCAGTAGGGCCCGTATATTCTACAAAAAGCTTGCAGGCAAGACATTCATTGGTGCAAACATCTTATAAAACCCAGATTCCGATATCAAGATAACAACAGAACCAGTAATAACTCGTCTTTATAAACACTGCTACATGGAAGACCACATAGACAAAATAAGAAAGAAGTGCATGTTCAATTGATGCATATGAATCAACTATCTAGTTGCAGATTTTGGCTATAAAACTGGAGAACTTAAAAAATAAAATAGCAGAAGGAATATAGACGATAACACTTGAAAATGACGAGTGATTATGTTAAGAATAGAAACTGCCAATAAAGAAATGTAGTATATAATCAAGGAGGTGTGTACCTTCCATCCATTAAACATCCTGTATTAATCTTTTGAACTGCCTCATTTGCTGCATCACGCGATTTAAAAACAACGTATGCTTCACCTGAGGAGCAAAATTAACTTTTCTCGTTATACTTATTAGAACATGTACTGAAGCAATTTAACCAAGAAACTTAACCTCCTTAAGGTATGGATATTAGGGCTGTGCATGGTTTGGTCTAGACCGAAAAAAACGACCGAACTGACCGAAAATTAGCAGTTTGGATCGGTTTTGTTTGTAGGTCGGTTCGAATCAGGTTGAAAACTTTTCAACCCGAACTGCCCGAACCGATCGCATCACTAATAACACTATAATTTTTATTTCGTATCCATTAGAAACCATACCCGACCCGTTCACTAAAATCCCTCAAATCTCAATACCTAAACCCTAAATCCAAGCCCACAGACGCACTTCCTCTCAGTCCACAGTTCCGCACTCCGCTCTCTCTCTCTCTGCACTCCGCAGTGCACCGGTGCAGGCACACCACAGAGCGCACCGGCGTAGGCGCTAGGCCGCAACGCAAGATCGTACCGCAGCACCCACCAGCGCAGGCGCAACGCTGTAGGCGTAGCTTCTCTCGTCGACTCCTACTCGCCGACGTCGTCTCCGACTCACCGACGTCGCCTCTGACTCGCTGCCTGTTTGTTACCTCGAATTTCTTTCAGCCGCCGACTCGAATTTCCTTCACTTGTCGCCAAGCAGCCACTCATCACCATCTTCATGGCCGAGGCTGAACCATCTCCTCAGGATCCATCTCCTGCTTTGAGGACACTCGCACCCGTAGTAGAGGTATAAATTGAAAACCCTGATTTTGAATCTATGCTTTTAGCTTCAAGGGGAAAGATCTAAATTTTTTAGTTCTTGCTGCATGCTACTAAATTGTACATTAGTGAGAAATAATTAGCTTAATTAGATTTTATGATTAAAAATAGATTTTCAGGGGGACTACAAATTAGATCATAAAAAATACACATTCTCACAAATTAGAACCGAACAAACCGAACCGAACAGAACCGACTTGTAACAATCAAGGTTTTAAATATCGGTTATCGGGGATTTATCGGATGGCCAAAATCCTTATCGGATAGCGAAAATCGGGGATAAGTAGTATTTATCGGAGTGATATACTGGATGGTGTATATACAATATAATATAAAAACAGAAGTTAAAAACTCAACAAAAACAAAAATCAAGTAAATCCCTCTGGAGAAAATTCACGGAGTAGATAATTCTCGGAGATTCTTCACAACAAGTCTCACAAGTAGATAATATTTGTTTAAAGAACAACAAAAATCAACTTAAAAAACAGAAACAGTTCGAAGGCGAGAAGAAATGATACATGTTCAAGTAAATCCCACTGGAGTTCGAAGGCGAGGCGAGCGAAGTTCACGGAGATTCACGAAGGCAAGGCGAGCAATGAGATTCACGAAGGCGGAAGGTGAGGCAAGCGACGAGGTTCACAAAGGCGGAAGGGTAGGCGAGCGACGAGGTTCAAGGTTAGAAGTTCAAGAAGGCAAGCGACGAAGAGGCGCAGAGAACATGAGATGGAGATAACGAAGGAAAAGGAAGAGCCCTCTGAGAAAAGGAGCAGCCGCCAGAGACGAAGTTTAGGGTTTGAAGGTCGGATTCACGAAGTTTCGGGTTTTAAGTTTCATTTTATTAACAAAACGGGTCAGGTCGGGTTTAAAAACTCAACAATCCAACTCAAAATGTCTGGCCGATAATCCCGATAATTTAAGCGTTACTTATCGGCCGATAAGTACCGATAACGCCGATAACTCGTCGATACTCTCCAAAACGATAATCGATTACAAAACCAACTTATCCTAGTAGAGAGAGCTCTCAAATCCGATAACTCGGTCGATAATATCGATTATCGGCCGATATTTAAAACAATGGTAACAATTCGGTTCGGTTTTGAATAATGGGTGGTTCAGTTCGGTTTTTCAAAATTTGATAAAACCTGAACTGACCAACCATTTGCACAGCCCTAATGGCTATCATATTGGGGTCGTGTTATGCTACTTTTAATAGCAACCAAGACGTGAACGTTATATGTCCAATTTAATTATTGGGCTAATTGCAGATAGACCTCATGTACTTTATACCACAACTGTGGATAGACGCCCTATGGTTCTACTGGTGGAAACTGGGGATAGAACCCGACTCTTTTAAGAACAAAAAATTCACTCAAAGGGTCTATCCGTACGCATAGAGTCTATTTACAATAAGGTGATAGTACAATAGGTCTATCCGCAATTAAACTTTTAAAACTTGTATTTCTAAATTGAAAATCCATACATTTGGATGAGATGTAAGACTCATAATGCCTAGAAACAACATTTCCAAATATTTCAATGCCTTATTCATAATGTGTCACATGGTAAAAATATTAATGCATAAATTTCACATAATCCGCAAAAAGTTTGGCTCATCTTGAGATAACACCAAAACCATTCAAGAATTTCTGCATATATACCCCTCAAATCTTTCATATTCGCAAAATTACCCCCAAATCTTTGTATTTGCAAAATTTCCCCCAATTCCCTCACATTGATTTTTCCCACTCTTCCATATAACAACTTTAAATTTTTAAATGCGTAAGTGTTGCAAACCTATTGGAAATTATTAGGAATTTTGGCATTGACTTGTCTAAAAAGCATCATTCTTAAGTATGAGCAGTAGAAAGATCTAATACGCAAGTTTTGATGGGTAATTTTGCAAATACCAAAATTTGAGGCGTAATTTTACAAATATTAAATATTTGAGTATATATGCAAAAAACCATAAATTTTTAAAAGATCACATAACACTAAGAAAAAAGTTGTCAGATAACCGCGAAGTTTTCCCCAAATATGTCAGATAACACCCCAATCTAACAATGTTTCTTTTTCCCCCTTTTTTTAACATTCTTATAAGTTTTTGGTGTTATCTCAAATAGGCCAAACAACTTTTGGGGTTATTTGAAATTTACCCAAAATTCATCTTTATAAAAAAAATTGAAATGTTGTTTTGACAACATAAGGTACATGATCAAAACACGATGAAATCATTCAAGATCCTATTTCTAAATATTTAATATGTAGTATATCACATCAAATGATATAAATTTACAATTTGGAAACCCAAATTTTAGATATGGTTTGACATTTTCTACATCTTGGATGCTATAGATAATACCCCAGCTCAACTCCTCATATTGTATCTTATTATAAAGATTGTTCGCAACATGCACATTAGAGCTAATTTATGACGTACCATAGTGAGGATTATGGTACGGCGGCAACCTTGGAATCACCTTTGCTGAGCAGTTCAGGTTAAGAGCATGATACATGATATCCTATAAAAGATAGACGGATTCATTAATAGAAGTTATATCGGCATCTTGCTATAGCTTTTGAATGTACGGGCATCGTAGCATAATATAGTCACATGATAACAAATATATAACAATAAATAAGAAACATTAAATATCACAATAAATCATAGGTACCAAATAAGATTTTGCAAGTGTTTGGCTTGTTACAACTGGAAGTGTTGTAACTATGACTTTTTGGATCAGGTGCAATTGTTTGTTTCAATGCAACAAAAAGATTTAGTTGCAACTATACTTGCAAATAAAGGTTGAGTTGCAACAGATGGTTGGACCTAAATTTCTATTGCCATTGAATTAAGTTGCAATTGGGGTTTTAAGATGCAACCTCAACTGCGACCAACCGAACCAAAGTCTAACGACCCTTCTCATCACCTATTTTCTCTTTTCTTCTCCCCTTTCCCCTTTGTCATTTCCTCAAGCCCTAAACTCTCTTTTGATTTCTTTAATAAAATCTGATTTGATCTTTGCATTTTAGCGGATTTCTTGCATATTCGAGCATTGATTCATTGATGTCATCGTCATATCGCTCCCCCTCTTCAAGTGGAAAGCCAAGTCTCCTCAAAGTTGATGTCTTTGAGATGTCACTGTCCTCGTATATAACTAGAGTGCTATAGAAACCTGAGCCACTAGTAGGACATGGACCGATGGAAGGATGGTAAAAATCAACGGGTGAGGGTATTTTAGGGATTTGGCCTCCTGTATTTAGAGACAAGAATACAAAGTAGAGAATTTTGGTGGAAAAAGAAAATCACGAGAGCATAATTATTAAATGAGTTAAGGAAAATGTAATATTTTCAAGAAGAATGTAATAATAAAGTTTCTATTTTAAAAAATAAGGTGGTAGACTGCTATTGGCTATTTGAAATTTTGACGTTTCCTTTCGGACACTTAAAAATCAGCACGGCTTAGTTATTTCTTATCCAAAAGGTGGATTTCCCCGCTGTTATCGAAGAGATGAAGACATTCTAGGGAGATGTGGATGATTCTTTGCTAGTGATCTAGAGTTGGCAAAGCTATTGAAAGGGGAACATGAAGCAAACAATCATTAATTATGCACTTCTCAAACGAAAAAGCAATTGGGTTCATGATCATAAGCAACTTGGGTATATGAAAACGACATTTCTTATCATGTCATCTCTACATATTTATTTGCTAAGTCATGAATGGCTATGGGGAGAACATGATCCTGTTATGAACCGCCAAGCATGTACATATTGCTAGATTCCTTTGCACACATAGGGTGCAAATAATATAGTTTGGCGTGCAAGATCATGAGCAGGTCATATCATTCTAAAAGACAATTGAAAGTTCTAAAGAATCTCATATTGGACGGTAAATTTTATAGACTTGTGAATGCTTATAGAAGATAGGAGTAGAAAATCTATTCATACTGTTATACAAAATCATTCAACAAACATTATGAGGAAGTCCATAAAGCCAAAAAGGTTGCACATCTTCTACAAACATTATGAGGAAGTCCATAAAGCCAAAAAGGTTGCACATCTTCTGGACAAGTTGTGCAACGATAACCCATACAATATATTTGATGCTTTAAGTTGCAAGCTTTAAAGGCCCAATCAGTAAGGCTAAGTCTCTTATCGTCCTTATGTAGTCATCGGAGGGAATTGTCATACATGTGACACATTTGTGACAAGGAGATTGACAAACCAAGAGGCATTGTGATTGCTATCATCGCATTGGGTTTGCTATACATACTCTAATGATGTGTGGATTAACAAATGCGAGCTTGGGCAAAACACAAAGGGAAAGATACTAAAACCACATGGATAAGTGACACCTAGAATTCAGTAAGCAAAACCTTAAATGTTTATGCTCTTATTTTTTGGCTATTAAGATTTATTGATAGAGTTTATCAACTCTCAATAGACTTTGTGACGATAAGCTTAAAGATATGAAGGACATTATGGATGTTTATAAGAATACGGATAGTTACATCAAAGAAAATAAAACAAGTGATAGGCTATTCAATATTTTGCACATTACGACTTATCTCTCAATCCTTACTATTTTCATAAGAACGACGCACTGAAGAACTGTAGTCATGCTAAAGATGGTTTCTGGATGTTAGATTTATTTTATCACGATATAAAACCAACAATTGATATCTCTACATATGAGTTGGAGAAATACAAGAAAGGCAAGGGATCATTTGCTAGGGCAATCACTCTGAAGTAACGAAAGAAATTTGGTTTTATCTTGATAAATTAATTTTAAAAAAGCAGAAGTTTTTTTATAAGCATCCTCGGATTGCTTCTAAAAGCACCCACTTAAAAAGCAGAAGCAGTTTCAATAAGCATGCCAAAAAAATTTTACTAAACACCATTATTGGCTGCTTCTTTAAAAAAATAAGCAAAAGCACCCTAAATAAAGCAATACCAAACTGCTCCTTAATCATGTAAAGCTCTTTGTTACGTTTTACATAATGTTTACCTTCAAAGTGAAAATCAAATCTATGTAAAAGTAAGTCCAGCGAGATCTCCATAAAAGAAGGAAAAGTGAGCGCAAGAGTAAAAAACAATGAGAACAGTAAGCAAAGAGCAAAAGCAGCTTATCATAACCAAACTAAAAGATACCATGATATCCATGGCATAAGACAGACTAAGGACCAAACAAATTAACTCATAGAAACAAACTCAAGGTGGCATAATAGTACCTCAATTTCTGTCGATGTGAAGGAGCGATCAAAATTGTGAAGGAGCACTAACGTTCCCTGTTCATGAGCCTTTTGTATCCTACTCTCCCAGGACTGCAATTTGTGCAAGACAGATTTGAAGTGGTTAAAAAAAAAATTCTCTAGTTAAATATTTGTAGAATGGATTAAAGAATAAGTATTAACTCTACTGGGAAAGCACTTACAAGTCCCTTGAACCATTTGCTCCTATCCTGCAAATACCCAAAAAATATTCACAAAATGAGTTTTTCTACATCCTACGTAAAAAAATAATAATAAACACAGGAAAATCGTACTTATCAAGAAATGGGAAGTTCCAATGCAAGAATTTGGAATGGCATGATTTTATGAATATATGGGTGCAAAATACACAATTTAATTGCAGAAAACAAACAAAATAGTAGCAATTACACCATAATGAATTATACTTTCAATCCAAATCTTTCTTTTTTATTTGAGCAGAACACCCATTTTTGTTTATTTATAACTGTGATGTTGTAACTTTGTGCAAATTAATCAAGTTTCAAAAAATTGCAGAGCAAACTATAACCATCTACATTAAAAAAACATATTAAGATCTTCAGATTTCAAAGTTAACAGAAAAAAAAATGGTGGAGAATCTACACCCAATGCTAATATATAAACTATTGATTCCTACCACATGGAATACTCAAACAATGAAAAGCCACAACCATGCTAACAAATATTAAACCTTCCTTCCCCCTTGCATAAGCTAATATGGTTCCTGTTCCATGCTTTGTTGATGCTTAACACACAATGCTTATGAGTCTGAAAATTATTCTTAGCATGTAACAAAGCAGCCAAAATAATCCATACTTCAAAACAAATGTTTGTTCTTTCATATATCTGAAAGGTGGTTGTTAAGGTTGCTAATCTAGTTTCAACAAGTATCCCTAAATTTTGGACTGAGGCTATGAAACGGCTTCTGTTGATTGAGAAAAAGCCTCTTAAAAGAGCTGAATAAAGGAAATGGTTTAAAATGACTTTTTGTTCACATCGTTATGACTTAGTTTGCTCTTATTTGTGTTACTTGTAAGAATCATGATGTATGATAGAACTCACCGTGTCTGGTCTTCGACTTACTTCAACCATCTGAGACTCTGCTTTTGTGTTATTTTTCACTGGAAAAGCAGAGGGCACATTCTGCAGCGATTCGCTGGATGAATTGACTTTCTTCTCAATCAGCTTCATCTTTTCAACATTCTCTTTGTGCAAGGAGATTGAACCTTTAGCAGAATCATCTTCATCAGATTTATTTGAATCAGTAGCATGTTTGTTCTTTCGTAAATCATCAGGCTTTGCAGAATCATCACTGATTCTCATCTTCTTGGAAGGTTTATCATTAGATGCAAAGCTATTAGTGCCTTCTATATCTCGAGAAGACTCAATTTTTGATTTTGTAACACCAGTCCCCACAAGACGACCTTCAACTTCAGCTTGACGCTTCTTTGTGATGGCTTTATCTTTTGATGATAAGGTAGGTCCAGGCTTATCAATCTTTGCCTTGTTCTCCTCTGATTTTAAATTCTCTGAATTCGACAAAGCAATTGAAGCAGTACCTGCGTCTGCTTTTCCCTTAATATCAGTGCCATTTTCTTCGGTTATGGAAACAGGGCTTCTTACTTGGTCGTCCTCTCGGTTGAGAAGAGATTTAACTAAGAAAATTCACACACGACCAATTAGGGAGATGGAACTCATCCTTTCATACCACAAAAGGTGATGTAATAAGATGCATTACCTTCAATCCCAGCAATCTTTTCTGGTAATTTATCTGATATTATAAATTTTCCAACATCAAAAGTGCGAGAAAATAAGAAATCAGCCCTTTGAAATGCATCCTTGGAAGGCTGTGGGTTCCTTGTATCTTCTGACGTGCAGATTACGGAGCATTTGGCAGCTATAGCTTCCTGGAGGAAACAGAATATTAAAATATATACATCTGACATTATGAAGGAAGTTAAAGGGGCAACATCAATTGCACATGCCAAACACCAGGCGTTCATCAAAGAACTTTTTAAAAAAGGGTCGTCTCAAGATAATATGCAAAAATACAGATGATTAATAATTTCAGAACTTTGTAGTTTGTAGGCAGCAAAATGAAAGAAGTGGTATGAAAAGGTGAGGGGAAAATAAGATGAGGAAAAAATACGATGTGATGTCATTTAAAATTTGAAGTCCTCTCACTTGTACTTGCAGCACGATTGGCCCGAGTTCAACATAAGAGTGACTGACTGCAGATAAAGATCTACCATCTAAGCAGCTTGAAGTGTGTTCCGTAATCTGACCATTAACAAAGCAGCAACTCAGAGCCTACAGGCCTCCGTATCAACTTCATTGTGGAACCTCTGTATAGTGGCCCATCAGTTGATGATTCAAATTTGTCATGATGCATTTGGATTATTCAATATTCACTAGTTTAGAACAGTTGAAATCTACGGTTTTTTAACGCATTACTGCTTCAGATAAGATTGGTCAGTTTAGTTGGTTTAAGAGACATTTTCATAACTAATTTAGAGACGCTTCTATTCTTCATACTTTATTCTATGTTCATTTAATTTCTTAGGAAACTTTACATTTCTCTTTTCCTTGCTCATCCCCTGCAAGTGTATCGGAGCTATATTAATCTAATAGAAATTACTAGTCAGACTGCATTAAACATTTTGTTTTTCCAATATTAAAAAAAATAAGCTTGTGGACCACAGTCCAAACTATCTAGCAATATATCTAGATAATGAAATGTGTCTCATTTACCAATTTCATAAGAGTGCCCTTCATGTGTCTAAATGTGTGCAACTGTGTATGCAATATGTAGATCCAAACATGTGTGCTGTGTGCTGCAAAGAAACATGCCAATTCTGAGCATTAAACCATCTATCTCTTCTATAAACAGGAATTACCACTATTACGGAAGGCGATTGGTGGATTAGGCGTTTGAGCCAGCGCCTAACACCTAACACCTAGACGCCTAGACCTAAGCCTGGGCGGCGTCTAGACGTTTGGCTATTTTTTAAATTATTTAATTATAATAATTGATAAAAAAAATTGGTTTATAAACTCGGGGTATAGAATTGCGATATTCAGAATGGATACATGATAGATACTTCACAAAATTTATAAACTATCCCCAAAATGATATATAACTATGTATTACAAGCATCTCAATTAATACACAAAATATTGATGAAAATAGAGGAAATACAAACTCAGCCAATTAAACGATGGACCCAAGTATAATTTACCAGCGGATTAATATTTGTGAGGCCAACACCTTCTCCAGATGCTAAAAATATCTCCTTCTCTGACGGTTGATAATCCCCTAAATAGTTAACAATCTCACTGGGCTTGAAAAACCACAAGATCTTAACTTTCTTCTTTCCTTCGCCATGCTCCCAAATTTTCACTATTTTCCCAATATACGGCTCGGTTTCGCCCCTCTTGAAAAGATACACAGAATCGTACAACCTGTAATCTACTTCATCAAATGTGAAAGATTCGTAGAACTGAACATCCTTCTTCAAACCGCCAACTCCTCTCTTTAAGCCCCATTCGAACTGAAGATCACCCTTTTTTGGTTCCTCTTTCTTTAATTTATCTTTCTCTTGCTTTTCTCCCATTGAAGAAACTAAGTCCCTTCAAATACCAAAAAATCAAAACCCTCAACATGGAAATTGGTCAACAAAGAGATAATGCCAAGTATTTAATAACAATTAACTACTGGACTGAAAACTAGGGCGAAATCTTCCATAAAAGGAAAGGCTCACCGAGGTCGGTCGCGGACGGCGGTCCGCGGCGGAGGAAGGCCTACGACGGCGGAGGAGAAAGATTGGCGCTGGCGGTCCGGCTCTTCCACGGAGAAGGGATAGAGATTGAGCATTAAGATTTAGGGTTTTTACTTCGGGTTCGATCCAATTTCAAACATTAAAACCCGAGACCAGAAGGCCCGCTCAAGCAACCCTAGGCTTGACAAATGATAGCGTTTTTAACTAGGCAGGCGCTACAGGGAGGCGCTACAGCCACCCCTAGCGCTACAGACACCCCTAGTCACACCACCAACCACTCACTATGCTACAGCACAGCGGTCCTATATGTACTTTTTTTAAAAAAATCACGTGTGGGACTGCTTTACTATAGCATGGGAGTATGGTTGGTGATGTGACTAAGGGTGTGTCTTTATCATTTTCCTTTTAACTATCTACCCCTTAAATCTACTCCACTATACAAATGAGAAAACCCAAAATTTACTATTCATGCTACAGTAAATGTTACAATGATATTCACTGTATCATTATTACTGTAGCAAACAGGAAACGAAAAGATGTGGTCCTTTTTAAAAAAAGAACTGTAGCACAGAGGAATACTGTAGTGTTTTTTGAAAAAACTATAGCTGAAGCAGGATGCTGTAGTAATACAAAAAAAATCAAAAAATAATGTTATAGTATTTAAAACCGGGATTACTGTAGCAGGGAAAAAATAATATATCGTATGTCGTGTTTTGCACGGTGTTCACACTAGTCTATTATATTTGCAAATGTTTTCTGCGAATATGACAATTTATCAATTTCCAAATATCTAAGATTGATTTGAATTACCCCTTTCTATTTCATTTTTTTTTGGAATACCCTTTTTATTTAATCCTTGTTTTCTCAAGGATAATTCCTACTAAACTGCATCTTTAAACTAGCCCTACATTATTATACACAAAAATGTAGGTCCTTCCTATTTTAATTGCCATCAAAGTTGATGAGTTATTAAAGACCCCACAATCTTGAGTGCAGTAGTTTAGGAGTAGTTTATAAAGTATAATCTAGTTATCAGTCTCTTTTCTCAAAGGCAAAAGATAATATGACGAGTATAACTTCTTTGTATCACAAATTATGTTCGTCTTTTATCTTTGAGTTTTTATATATTGACCATTGTCCTTTAAACCTTGGAAATTGCATATTAGTCCGGGGTCTTACAACAAAATGCTTCTAGTTAACACACATTAGATTTTGAGGGGAATATTCCATCACATCTAACAATTAGAGGCAAAGTGATCATTATACCCCTCTATTATGTTCTCAAACTTAGCATAAAACCTAATACTTGCTTTTTTTAAAAAGCTAAACCCTAGTTGAGTTTTTTTCTTCAATGGCTAGAAAAGAATCTTAATCCAAAGTTAAGATTCATGAAGGTTTGAAAAATTAGAGACATGAATAGTTTGGTGATTGCTTATGTTGGAAGAGTGTTGTATTTAAAGAAAGACTAACGTCCACAATCTTCTAGTTCTCTTGACCATATGACCGACATGTGTTATGCATACATGTGGAATAAAAAAAACAACATTAGATTTACTTAGGGTATGTTTGACAATTCGAAAGTGAAATAAAAATGTGTGAGTTACGTTTTATTGCAAATGACTTTCACATCCATGTCAGCATACAAGTGAAATACAATGTTTGTTTGAAAAATTAATTACTTTTAGAATCATGTGTATGCAACAGAGGTTAGCCATCCGCGTAAAGTTCTATATGCTTTAATTTGCATTCAGATAAAAACAGAGAAAATAAAAAAGGGGGAAAAAGAAAACTTCTTCCACTAACAAGATCAAAATCTAAACTAAAAGAATACTAACATTTAAGCATAAAAGGACATACATGTTGAAAGAGATAAAATTGCTATGAAATTTGTGTGATTTTTGGTTTATTTATAGGCATTAGATGTTGCATGTGAGAGGATAATAATTGCAAATAGAATTCTCTTAGGAAAATGAAACTTCCAAAAAAAACTTAATATGTTAGGATAATAACTTATATGACTGGAAAAGAAATTAGAATTTTTTTTACTAATATTAATACTTGGTAAACAAAGTCGCGGTTTTATTTTAAATAAATTTATTTATTTCAAATTTAGAAAATTAGGTAGGTATTATTCAATTAATCCTTTTTAATATTATCAATACTTTTTAAAATTTCTCTCTTTAATAATACTTTTTTAACTCAATACATGTTTAATATTATGCAAACTTAGCTCAGCTGGATAGATGTGAGTAGTTGGATTAATAGCAAACACAAATAATAATATTAATTAAACAAAGTCATAGTTCTATCTTAAATAAATTTATTTATTTCAAATTCAAAAATAGAGTAGATATTATGTAATGAATCCTTTTCAATATTATCAATAAATTTTTAAAATTTCTATTTTTAATAATACTTTTTTTAACTTAACACTTTTTTAATACCATGCAAACTTTGAAGATGTGAATAGTTGGATTAATAGCAAACTTAAAATTTCTCTTTTTAATAATATTGAATTGTTCTATTAATTAAATCAAAACATACTAATTAAATTAGGATAACAATGTAATATATAAAAGGATATATCAAAGATAATATTGACTATAAAATGTTTCTCTCGTACTCGTACTTTTAAAGTTAATATGACCAATGAGGAAAACTTGATTCTTTTTGTTGATGTCCGTGAACACACAGTCGAGGGGGTTGCTGTTCTGGTCTTCACGCTGGTGGAGAATAGGGAGAGGATGAGAGATGGGACCAACTCCTCCTCCGACTTTATGTCCGCCCCTTAGACTAGAATTCCCGATCCTTCTGCACAAACAAAGAGAAACTCATGGGAGGGTGGGGCTTATTTCCCTCGTGGTACCTCCGACGGTCAAGTTAGCTAGTGGCTTGAGTGGGGTTTGAGGGAGAGACTCGGGGCCATTCAGGCCCTAAGAAGATACTCTTTGGGAGTTATTAGTTCTCCCAAGTAAAAAGATCAGAGCTTTAGTGAAGTAGCCACAGTGGAAAAAAGATCTTACCCCCTTTTACCTTCTTTCCCTCCTTTTATAGCTCATTGCCTCTGAGAGTTTGACCCTTGGCCTTGACTACACACAGGAGGCGGTTGAGGGGTGAGCAGACAGACTGCTGAGTCATCTTTCTTCTTCCAAATGTCGGCTGGCGATTGGAAGGGAAGTCATTCGAGTACAGGAGAGAAATGTCTTCTCGGTACTCTGGGTTTATCAGAGGATGCATGTCGGAGAATATGCCAACTACTTGGTCGTCCTTCCCCCTCCAGATGGCGGCTGGTGATTGGAGTGGAAGTCATTCGAGCCCAGGAGAGCATCATGGCGATCTTTGGGAAGTGACTTGTGAGGAGAATAAGCGGCTTATGCACGGAGTTTGTCAAAACAGAGATCTTGATGGGACTGATCAATGTTGTAGTGTTAATTGACATCTGAAGTGAGCTTAGTTAGATCTTATCCCCATTAGTCGAGGCGGGTTGATCTGTAAGTCGTTGTTTTGTCGACCGATCGTCGATCAAGCTTCGGGTCGAGTGCATGAGTGAGATGACTTGCTCGAGGAGTCGTCTTAATAACAAGGGACCGAATGATCCCACACTTCGATCCGGTAATGATGATCCTTGGTCAAAAGATGACTTGTCTATTCGGCTGGCCGATAGACTTGCCCTTGGCTGGGCTTTCAGACCTCTAAGCTGGTTTGGACCATGGCCTCTTCAGTCGATCTTTTGATATCTTTATTTTTAGATGGTAAATTACCATAACAGTTAGCCCCTTTCATTCGGAGTTCGCTTTAGTCGGGTCCGAGTAAAATAGGTATGAGTTTGCTCAGGGTGTTGAGGTTTTCTAGCCAGTTGATTATGGCTTGGAGACGTTGGCATAGGACTTGCTAAACTATCAATCTTCTGCATACTGATGTCGTTGGTAGTGGGAACTACATTTTTAGGGGAAACGAGGCATCGTGGGTAGAGTGAATGGTGCCTTACTTGCCAATTGATTGGCATGAGTTGCGAGCGGCGGTTAGCATTTTCGAGCGATTCGTTTCCGATTTCCAAAACAGATCTTCCTTAGTTGCTTCAGGATTGAGTCTCTTGGATTCTTTTGCATGCTTCTTCGGAGGGTTATAAATAATTCTCGACGATGTTTTGAGGGAACATTCTTCATTAGGAATATTTCTCTTTGTTGATTCTTCCTTTCTCCTAAGAGATTTTACTATGGTTTTTCCTTAGAATGACCGCGAGAAGAAACTTATGGTCTTGTTTCTGTCCAGGTCGAGAATGACTTTGGGCGAGGCAACCTAGTTGTATGAGGAGTACGACATTTCTCATGCCATGACCATAGAGGCGTCGAACAGTCTAACTCCGGTGCATATACACGGTGAAGATCGAGTGCCTCTCTATCTGGCGCATCTACAATGTGGATTGCGCCTGCCGCTGCATCCCTTCGTCAGTGAGGTTTCTATGGCTTTGGGGGTTTCCCCTGCCAATTTCACTCACACGCTATTTATACTTTGATGGCATTTATAGACGCTTGATCCAAGGCAGGAGTGGTGCCTAGCGTTAATTTTCTTGGGCACGTGGTTAGTGTAGGGTCTGTTGAGGGAGACCCACATTATATTTTCCACTATCGGGGCGGTTTCCGCTTGGACGCCGATCTTCCAGAGCTGGACGAAGACTGGATGAGGTTCTTCGTTTGGGTGTTTGATGCCAACAACATGTTGTTTTGCTCAGGTTGGCCTGAAGTGCAGGAGAACGTATTGGGACCGGGCGCTATTAGTGATCTCGAGGCTGGGGATCTTGAGAAGCTCCGACATCACCTTGGTCTTTAGGAGTCTAGAGTTCTGGACGGGGAGGAATCCCCGGAGATGGGAGGGTCCTCTTTGTCTTCCTCTGACTCTGAAGCGACAGTCCTTCCTCCACCAATAGAGGTCTGTAAGAGAGGGGCTGACTTGGAGGAGCCGAGTTCTTCCATTAGGCCTTTGAAGAGAATAATGAAGGATTTTGGGGGCGGTAGTTCTGAGCCTTAGGAGAGAGTTCTTAAGTGTTTTTTTTGTAAGCCCTGTTGGGCCTTTTGGTAAAGAATGTATGATACTCTCTTTTGAATGAGAAATGATTTCTCCCATCATTTGCTTTTGAGAGTCGTAAATGTTTGATGAAATAGTTGATCATGTTGTGACTCCGCTTTCTTTTCAAGAATAACGTTGATTAGATAAGATATGCTGAATGAGTGTCGGTGTCTTCATTTCCTCCATTTGGTCGAGTAGTCTTTGAAGTCATCCTTAGGGTTGTGCCTTGGGCTTATCCTTAAGAGGAGCCACAGACTTTGTGCCGATTGTGGAGTCATTGTGCCTTTGTTTTACCCAGATTATGTACCAAGGTCTTAATGCTGACTAAGGAGTCGTTGTGCCTTGGTTTTACCCAGATTAAGTACCAAGGTCTTTGATGCCGACTGAGAAGTCATTATGCCCTGGTTTTACCCTGAGAAGGTATCACGGTCTTGACCACTATGGTCAATGAGAGCAGACGGAATCGAACCATATGGTGTACATTGGGCTTACCTTTAAGAAGAGCTAAGGGCTTTGTACCGACTGAGGAGTCGTTGTGCCTTGGTTTTACCTAGATTAGGTACCAAGGTCTTGATGCCGACTGAGAATTCGTTGTACCTTGGTTTTACCCAGATTAGGTACCAAGGTCTTGATGCCGACTAAGAAGTCGTTTTGCTTTAGTTTTACCCAGATTAGATACCAATGTCTTAATGCCAACTAAGGAGTCGTTGTGCCTTGGTTTTATCCAAATTAGGTACTAAGGTCTTGACCACTATGGTCGATGAGAGAAGACGGAATCGACCCATATGTTGTGCTTTGGGCTTACCTTTAAGAAGAGCCAATGGCTTTGTACCGACTGAGGAGTCGTTGTGCCTTAGTTTTTGTAAAACCCTAAAAATTTGAATATTTTGTAATAAATAATAAATATGTTGTATTATAAAAAAATAATATTTATTAATGTTTTAGTATGCTAAGAATTAATTTGAGATTAATTCAATGTATATATGTGAATATAGAAGTGATATCATGCACACGTGCATGGGCCTGAATCTGAGAAAAACGATCAGTTATAAGTATATACTTTTACACACTAAAACAGTTAGAATCTGGAAAAACTTAAAATACCAAAGTTGTAGGTATCTTCAAGATATTTCCAACAAATCTTATATCGCCTAATTTTGAGGTTGGACACGAAATTTATTTTTAAAATACCGAAGGTTATTTTCCTAGTCAACTAGGTTTCCTGGTTCGGGTCAAACGGGTTTATTTCGGGTTTGCATATATATATATATATATATATATATATATATA